>ML793483.1:101144-121423 GCA_009831015.1 Picea engelmannii | reverse complement strand
ATATATATATATATATATATATTGTCACACTCCGAGTTGAATCAATGATTTCCTTGATCCAAGGAAGTTTTCCCATGTCCTCTAGCATTAAATCAATGCAATGGGCGGCACAAGGACTCCAGTACAAGGATGGATACCTCTCCATAAGCATCCTCCCAGCAGCAACATAACTAGCAGCATTGTCCGTGATGACCTGGACAACATACTGCGGGCCTATCTCTCGGATAAAGTCATCCAACAACTCACATAATAAGTGTGCATCTTTTGTATATGCACTTGCATCAACACTTTTGATAAACATTGTCCCCTTGGGACAACTAACCAACAAGTTTAGAATTGATCTGCCCTTCCCATCATTCCACCCATCCTACATCACGATGCATCCGGTGGTCTTCCATGTTTCCCTGGTCTGAGCTAATCTTTCTGTGTAGTTGGCCTTTTCCCCTTGAAGGAGACGCCTTCTCAAATCGTGATAGGAAGGGACCCTATACCCCGGGCCAACAATTGCAGTAGCTTCAAACATGTGATGGTAGAAGGGGTTATTGGCAATGTTAAAAGGTATATCACTCCAAAGAAAACATTTGGCCACAAGCTTGTCAGCCTCCTCCATCTCTTTTATTTTAATCAATGACCGAATAGAAGGTTGCCCCCCAGGTCTTTACCTCATCATAAAGTAATATGAGGTTGATGAAGGGGCTACAGAAGTTGAGGGCCCTGTGGCTGAGGAGTGAGATTGTGGTACTGTTGGTCCCCTCTCAGAGGCACTTGTTTCACTACATCTATTTGCAATGGTATGTTCAAGTTATTTTTTGCGAGCCTCGGTCACATCCCTCTTATTAGACATATCAATGAGTGATTGGTTTGCAATACGCACAATTTCCGGGGTACTTTTTGGACAAGGATCCACATCAAACCCAGGGATTTTGGCAAGGTGGTATTTCAAGTGGCTAATTCTGACAAAAATCTTTTTTCCGCAAAGATTGCATGTCAATACTTGTCTATTGGGAGGTTGCACTGGTTCACCATACACCCACATTGGATCCAATGCCTTCGACATTTTCTTTAGATGAAAATATTAAACCTATGGCACAAAAAAAAACCAAAATAAACACACCATAATGCAAAGGTTAAATAATTATTAATAACAGATAGATGAATTAGAAATTTAGAATGATTGAATCTTCCATTCAAAAACAATAAGAAGAGGCACATTTCACAATGCAAACCTTAGCCTAACTCTAAAAATAAAATAAAAAAAGTTCAAATCTTCAAACAAATGAAAAAAAAAACGTTTTTGATGATACCTGGAAATCTTGATCTCTTCACTGGCGCTAATGGAAGAAAAATCCTTGGCATTCTCCTCCTTGGATAGATGCAAAATGGTTTTCGTCACACCTCTCTTGCTCTCTCACACTTCACAAGTGAAATAGAAAACAAAAAAAGCTACCCGCGGGCTTTAAAACCCCTCACGCATTTTAGTTTTGGCAAAAAATTGGAGCAGACCGACACTTTCCATCGACTCGCGGGTTAATGGGAAAGTGTCGCGGGTCAATGATAGTGTCACGACACATTGAAAAATGTCGGAAATGTCGCGACATTTTTAAACGAAAATTTCGGCCGGGTTAAAATTTCGTGAAATGTTCTGACACAAACGTTATATCGCCGACATTTACAACACTGATCACAACTACCTTGCCAATAATATAAAATGGGATCAACACCATTGTGTCAATTGTCTTCATGAGAATAAAATGATATCTCTTTGCATAACTCTTTCAATCCATTTCTAATTATGTTTGTCCACTTTATTGTCTATTTAGAAGTTTAACAAATGGAAACAAATTGGTTGTAGTTACATTTCATAGATAAATTATTAAATTTGATATTTTTAACTATTATATATTAACATGAATATTTCCACTTTTGATAACAAAAGGGTAATTCAATAAGAAACTATCTAGAAGATTATGAACACTCATTTATTTGACACAATGTATATTGGCAAAAATGATACATAAATATGGTGAATATTATATGAAAGGAATAACAAAAATAAAATTTCTAAAATAAAAAATGAAATAAAAAAACTTTTTGTAATATAATATTTTAATCAATTTTGATAGGAAAAACAATATGATTGACATAAATTTATGAAAACTTAGTCTTTTTAAAGTAATTATTATTTCAAATTACAAACATTATTTTTTATTAGTAGTTGCTTGAATTTGCTATACCTCTCGTTATCATAAACAGAAAAGAAACATGAAAGCAACATGGTAGGAAAATAAATTTGCTATACCTCTCATTATAGAAAATGGTGATTTGGGTAGAAAAAACAACATGATTGTCAAAATTTATAAAATTTTAACCTTTTTAAAGTAGTTATTATTTCAAATTACAAACATTATTTTCTATTAACAATTGATTGAATTTTCTATATCTAACAATAAAAAAAATTAACTACATAAGTTAAGTCAAAATATATAATTCATGGGTATGCAATATATTTAATAGAAAATCAGCTTAAAGGGTTCAATATATCATACTTTATTAACATGGTTTTGATTAGAACATGCAAGTTGTTTTTGTCATTTAACAAATGCATTAAGGGTTCAATATATCATATTGTATTAACATGGTGTTGATTAGAACATGCAAATTTTTGTTATGTAAGGAAATCCATTTAAGTAAATGCATTAGGAGTTCAATATATCATATTGTATTAACATGGTGTTGATTAGAACATGAAATTTTTTGTCATTTAAGGAAGTTCATTAAGAATATATTTTGAATTGGAAAAATAAATTTTCTATAATGCATAAAATGAAAAAGTATCTATATTTTAGGTTTATTTTTTAGTGTACATAAATAATAATGCTTTCTTATAAACTTGATTGTGCTAATCCAAATTTATAGACATATACACATGTAGACTAGTTGGTTGAGAGGAACTTGAAGACATTTTAGACATTTCAATGGTTAAGAGATATTTATGGGGAGGTTTTGATGAGATAACCGATAGAAGAAAAACAATGTAGTCTTGTAAAAGGAAAATTTTAGGGGTTAAATTTTTCTTATGCATAATTTTTCATGTTTTTTTCCAAAAAAAGATTCACCTATTTCCAAATTGTTTTTCTAAAATGAATCATCCAAATTTTATACGATAAATTTGTTTTATTCTAAAGATCAAAAAAAAATTAAAAACTAGATAAAATCATTAGAAATTTGAATAATTTTACAAAAATATTACCAAATAGTTTATTATTTATAACTCAAAGATTAATAAGATGCACAAAAATTTAAACACTTTGATATAAAAATGAATCCTTAAAATTTTCCATAGTTTTGTATATATTTATAGTATGTAGATTCCTAAAATTTTATTTTATATCAATTTGCATGTAAATATTAATTTTTTATATATATTAATGTAATATATAAACTAAATAAATAAAAATAATAAATATCTTAATAAAAAAAGTTATCATATAACACATGATATATAAATTGCAAATAATCTTTATCTATTACATGAAGGTGTGGATAAAAAAATGTCAATATTACATAGAAGGAATATCTTTTAATTTTCCATTCAAACAATTAAAAAAACAAGTATACAATTATTAGTAAAAAAAATTTAAAAGTTCCATGTTTTTTCTCTTAGATTATCTTCTACATCTACTAAGTAATTGGTTGTGAAAATTATTGCGAAAACTATTAACATATTTCGTGGAGGTGAAGCATTGTTAAAAAAATTGGATCAAAGTTATTTATGGATGAATATAAAGTTTTAAGTGGTTAATATTTTCGTGGTAAAAAATATCCAAACACATTTAATATAAGATATTATAACTATTTAAAAAATAAAGTGGAATTAAATTTAAATATTTTAAATTTGTTATATTTAAATTTAAAGTTATTTTATTTAAAGTTATGTTGAAATATATAGTTATTATATTTATTATATTGTGTTGAAATAATTATTACTCATCATAATGGTTAATTTATCTATCTATGATGATTAATACAATTAAGGATGAGTCAAGTATAGATTCATATAATTTAATATGAAATCTTAAAGGGTGTAGACGGATTGGCAAATGCTTTATTCTTAAAAGAAATTATAATTAAATGTGAGAAGAATTTGTATTCATACATATTAGATGTGAAAACAGTAACCATAATATACATCTAGATAACTTAATATGAGAAGAGTTTTTTATGCATACGTGTGAATACATTATCTTTGAATTTAATAACCATGTTTATATAATAAGTGTGTAGGTTAACTAAAAAAAATGACCACTTTACATAAACATCAAAATTGATTGTGTCAAATATTAATCAAAGAAATATTAATCAAAGTTGACAATGTGAAGAGACTCGCATTCTATAAATAGATGTGGCCTCTAAGAAAATAGGTTACACACTTTTGCATACTAATATCATGATTTATTAACTAGACTTCCAGTAATGAGTTGTAAAGAGTGGGCTTTTGTATTCATAATTTTGACATAATTTTTTTTTTTTTAATTTTGTAATCAGTTGATCTTCTCAATATATGCTTCTTTTCAATTATGATTTCGTTTAAACATATTTTTTAAAATTAATTTTTATTTATAAGTTATTATAATGTTTATTTTATTATAATTATTTATTGCAATATCATCCTATATTACACTTTTATAGTTTGCTTAGCTCTCCCATAGTATAAAACCCCAAAAAACTTATTTATTTTAAAGGATAGTTTTATTACACTTTTATAGTTTGCTTAGCTCTCCCATAGTATAAAACCCAAAAAAACTTATTTATTTTAAAGGATAGTTTAAATAATGGAAACATTAGTCGAGTACATGTCACTAATGGAGAGGCTCGAAGTTTATAAACATGTTGCAAGAAAATCTTCTTTAAATAATCGAAACATCTTATTATTATTATTAATATTATTTTAAGAGTTAGCTTAAATAGAGGAAACATCTTACTAGAACCAAAAATATTTAATTTATTGTATTTTTAAATAATTGTATTTGTTTTATTTTCTATTTTTTTAAGAACAATTTGTTTTTTCACAAATGATTTTTAATTTCAATCTCTTTCCATAAAACTTTAATCTACAATTTAAAAAACAATAAATCTCACACATAAAAAAATATTTAATTTATTGTATTTTTAAAATAATTATATTTATTTTAAAAATATTTAATTTATTGTATTTTTAAATAATTGTATTTGTTTTATTTTCTATTTTTTTAAGAACAGTTTTATTTTTCACAAATGATTTTTAATTTCAATCTCTTTCCATAAAACTTTAATCCACAATTTAAAAAACAATAAATCTCACACATAAAAAAAAATATTTAATTTATTATATTTTTAAAATAATTATATTTATTTTATTTTTATTTTTTTAACAATTTTATTTCTCACAAATGACTTCTAACCTCAACTCCTCTCCATAAAACTTTAACCCACAATTTAATAAACACTAAATCCCACACATACCGATTTTTATGCATCTAAAATACAATATATGTTTACATCACATACCAATTTTTATGCATCTAAAATACAATATATGTTTACATCACATATAACATAGAGAGACATACATTTAAGCGTCAATATATAAATAAAAATCTAAAAAATAATTACTATATATGATTTCTTTTAAGAAATTGTTTACTTAAAAAATTTAAAGAAAATTGTAGATTGCTATGGATTAATGGAACATGTATTTTGAATATGTTTATGAATATACAAAATATGAATATACTCAAGAAAGACTTGAACTATATTAGAGGTTATAAACTAAAATTTTAAAAATTAAAGTTCTTATTCCTTTCATTCTTTATTGTTCATATTTTTAAATATAATAATAACTTTTTTTCCATATTATAAAACTATCGTAAGTCATCTGAAATTTTTTATTGTTATATTTTTTAAAATAATAATAATTATTTTCCATATTATAAAACTATCATAAGTCATCTTTTAACTGTGTAGATTAATATTGAAAAATAAAATTAACGTGGGATTTAACATTTGATAGAGTAAGAAGCTATTTGAGACAATTGATGACTTTGATGCCTATGAATGCTAATAGCCGTTGATATGCCTAAATTTAGATTATCGTATATCAAATTATATGGACATCAATTTGAGACAACCTGTGTAATTAGCACCATTAATTTTGATTTGGAAAGAATAGAGGAGAGGGGAGAAGTGATTCTTCTCCTTTGCTCTCGGTGTCCTATTTCTGTCCAACCATTGCTTAACACAGTTTTCCAAGGGCTCATTTGAGATTTAGAAACCCAATCGTCTCTTATTTTAAAGCACATGTGGTGATATCTGTCCAACCATTGCTTAACACAGTTTTCCAAGGACTCATTTGGTCAGTCCTTGGTGATATCTGTCAGTTTTGCTTAACACAGTTTTCCAAGGACTTTTTGATCAGTTGAAGGATAGTTGAAGGATGCGAACGTATTTTCGAAAATAGATCTTAGATCTGGATATCATCAAGTGAGGATAAAAGATGAAGACATCAACAAGACTGCCTTCATAACAAGGTACGGTCATTATGAGTTCACTATGGTGCCATTTGGACTATCCAACGCGCCTGCTGTCTTTATGTGCTTAATGAATGGAGTGTTCAGAAGTTATCTGGACAAGTTTGTCATAGTCTTGTTAGACGATATCTTGGTGTATTCCAAGACAGAGGAAGAACATGAACAACACTTGAGAATGGTGCTACAGGTGTTAAGAGAACACCAGCTTTACGCAAAACTGAGCAAGTGCTCATTTTACCAAAAGCAGATCCATTATCTGGGACACATTATTTCTGAAGAGGGGATCATTGTGGATCCTGAGAAGGTACAGGCCATTCAAGAATGGTCGGCGCCAAGAAATCTGACAGAAGTTAGATCCTTTATGGGTCTGGCAGGCTATTATAGGAGGTTCATAGCAGGATTTTCAAGGATAGCTCATGCTATCACTTCCTTGCAAAGGAAGGAGAAGTTCCAGTGGAATGAACAATGTGAGAGAAGCTTCCAGCAATTGAAGCAGATGCTCACTAGTGCACCAATCCTAAATATTGTTGATCCAAGTAAGGATTACGTAGTGTGCAAAGATGCGTGTAAGGAAGGGTTGGGAGGAGTTCTCAGCCAAGAGGGATTTGTAATTTGTTATGAATCCCGAAAGCTAAAAGAGCATGAAAAGAATTATTCCACTCATGATTTAGAGCTGGCGGCAGTTGTCCATGAATTGAGGAAATGGAGACATTACCTCATGGGAAAGAAATTTGAATTAAGAATAGACTACAATGCTCTGAAGTATTTATTTGATCAGCCAACCCTGAATGCCAGGCAAATCAGATGGCTGGAATTTCTGTGCGAATATGACTTTGATATCAGGCATATCAAAGGGAAAGACAATAAAGTGGTCGATGCACTCAGCAGAAAAGTGCATGAATTACATGCTACAACCATTAGCATGTACAGAACTGAGTTGAAAGACAAAATTCTTGAAGCTGCAAATGCTGATTTGCAGTACAAAAGACTGGTAGCAAAGCTACAGCAGCATGAGAAACCACAAACCAAGGAAAGTTACACCTTGGGAATTGATAGTTTACTTCTGTATAAAAACAGAGTGTATGTACCTAAAGACAGAGAATTGAAGCTGGCAATTCTAAAAGAAATGCATAATGTCACTTATGTTGGTTATCCTGGATATCAAAAGACTATGGAAGCAGTCAAAAGCCATTATTTTTGGCCAAGTATGAAGAAGGAAATTGTTTTATACATCACCAGATGTATGGAATGCCAGAAGGTCGAGGCTGAGCATAAACACCCAGCAAGGTTATTGTAGCCTTTACCTATTCCTGAGTGGAAATGGGATGTGGTAACAATGGATTTTATCACAGGATTGCCCAGAACAAGCAAGCAGCATGATTCAATCATGGTGGTGGTGGACAAGCTTACTAAAGCTGCCCATTTTATTCCACTGAAAACCACCCACAGAGCAGCAGATGTTGCTGATATTTTCCTAAAAGAAGTTGCACGCTTGCATGGAATTCCTAAGACAATTGTGTCTGATAGGGACCCGAAATTCACTTTGAATTTCTGGAGAGGACTGTTCAAGGGATTCAGAAAGAATCTGAACTTCAATACAACATATCAAACCGAGTCTGATGGACAGACAGAGAGAGTAAACAGAGTAATAGAAGACATGCTGAGAATGTATGTGATGGATAAACCATCAAGGTGGGAAGACTACCTGCATTTGGTAGAATTCGCCTACAATAATGGGTACCATGCATCATTGAAGATGAGCCCATTTGAAGCACTTTATGGAAGAAAGTGCAACACTCCAGTGAGTTGGGATAATCCAGGTGACAGAACAGTAGTTGGACCCGAGCTACTCAAAGAGATGGAATATCAAATGATAAAAATCAAACAGAATCTGAAAGCTGCCCAGGACAGGCAGAAAAGTTACATTGATAGTAACAGAACCCATAGAGAATTTAAAGTGGGTGACCATGTTTTCCTGAAAGTGAAAGCTAACAGGATTTCCCTAAAATTGGGAAGTTGCGCCAAGTTGGCAGCAAGATTTTGTGGGCCATTTGAGATCCTGGAAAGGATTGGGCCAGTTGCATACATTCTTGCATTACCTGCATCTATGACTGTACATAATGTGTTTCATGTTTCACTTCTTAAGAAATATGTACCTGATGCTAATCATGTTATCGATTGGACTGTGATCCAGGTGGAACCAGAAGTTGTCCTGCAAGTGTATCCTGTGTGCATATTGGACAGGAAAAACAAGCAACTCTGGAATCAAGCTATAGGGCTTGTAAAGGTCCAGTGGACCTAGTACGGTCCTGAGGACACAACATGGGAGCATGAAGAAGTTATGCGGGTAGAGTACCTGCCTCTTTTTGAAAATTTTGAAGGACACACAGAGGCAGTGTAAGTTGCACTGAGGACAGTGCAAAAATAAGGGGAGGGGGATTGTAGTGTCCCCAAGGCCGAGCCCCGATGTAAACTATGATCTGAAAGATATTGTAAATATGTGTTATAGGCTGGTGAGCCAAGTTTTTTATAAGCTGTAAGGCTTATGTGTTTGTTAGGCCAGGAAGCCTAAGTGTTTGAAGGCCAGGAGCCTACTATTGTACTTGTATGTATGCAAAATGATTAATAAAATATAAACTCCGCTAGGTGCAGACCGACCACGATGAATGAGTGAAGGGGGACTGAGCATCCACAGAGTGGGCAAGGAACTAGGGGCTGGAAGGTGGAAAAGGGGCTGAGTGATGAGCCTAGGGGCTAAGCCTAGGGGGCTTATCCCTGGAATAATATTTTAATATTATTTTAAAAAGAGACATGTGCATTTCTGTTTATCCTAAGTTCCTGGCAAGTGAGGGAACGTGAAAGGGGATGCACGTTGTGGAACGCATGCAGTTCCCAGGGTGACAAGTGTCAACCCTGGTGCATGGAAATATAATCGCCAAGATGAACCATGGGAGGGGATCTTCTCATCCATTCGGACCCGAACCCCTGAGCATGAAACCGGTACGACCTCTGCCAGAATACCCAGGGTCATCTCTGAAGCCATAAAGCCTGTGTTTGTTCTGCAAAAATACGTGTATGCCTCTGTTCTGGGAGCCGAGAAGATTGTGTCTGTTTGAGAATCTAGTTGACTCCTTACCTGTTCGAACCAGGGAGTCTGTGTAATTTCCTGCGTGGATTGTGGTCACGCATTTCCAGAACCATCACCGTGAGATCATTCTGTGACTGTTGAACCCTTTTGGGGAAGTCTTGTATGTGTTCCCCGTGGGTTGTTGTGACCACGCAGTACTGGACTGTGTGAGGCTTGTTGTCCTGTGAGTGACTCCTCCAGGTGAGAGAGTGTGCAGAGGGAGAAGAGAACTCTTGGAAGGAACCCTGTAGCTACCATAGAGCCCGGAGACTTACGGTCCTGTCTGTTCCTGTAACCCAAGGTAAGGGAGACTGGCAGCCGAAGGACTGTCTAGGTGATAGAGAAGGTGGACTCTCCTGGGGTGGAACAGGCATGTGGGGAATGAGGGTCTGTGGGCAGTGAGCGTGGGAGATTCCTGGGAGAGTTTTCTTCTTGGTGATTGTGTATGACTGAATTCCCTGTAACCTCAGCCTGGGTCTGGATTCCTTGCCTGGGGGTGGAGCTCGGTCCCAGCTCGGGGGTGACCCGTTGTTGAGCTAATGAACAGTGTGGTCTATGGCTGGGACGTTCGTGGGAGGCCTGCACTTGATTGGTGAATTCTACAGCTATTAAAAGATAAGTATCTGAATTATGTTTTATCACCTTTGGCATGACTGTGTTGTTTATGTATCATGTTTTCCGCTGTGTAAATGAGTTACTGTTGAATGCTATGGAATGTTTAATTATAGCAGTAACCATATATGTTTCACTCTGTAATTTAAATATGCTTAATTGTGTTAAATGCATGTACTTATAATTCCTGTACGGATTATGTAATCATTCATGTATAGAATGGTAACTGAAAGGTTTGAAAAACCTCAGTAGTGAAAAGATACACTACACATAAAATTTTAGCCTTTATTCATAATGCTAATATTTGAGTTGAATTTAATATTTATTTGTAAAGACTTGGACATTAAGCATCAATAGTTGATATTTACCTTGCAATGCTACTATTCCTTAGTCTTGTATCATTAAATTGTGCATTGATATTAACCACTTGATATATAGGTTTTATTTTTCCTTCCGCATATGCATTATACTATTAGTACTTTCATTGACTTCATCTATCTCTAATATGACCACAAACTAGGTATTGAAACATTCAAAATAATTTACTAATAATTTTTAGTTTTTCAGTTTAATAATGTGATAATTTTTGTAATTTTGGTTGGTCCCAATATTTTTTTATACTTCTTCCGACTTTGAAATGGACACGGTTTGAGTTTAATAATTTAATATAAATGTAAGATACATTCTTTTACCGATATTAAACATAATCAATATGAATATAGAAGTGTCAAATGCATAGTAGATCATCATTTTTACTCATTAATGAAAAAGCCTCCATTTAGGTTTTGTGTGCATTCATCTTCTAAGTGTTTAGAAAGATAAAAGAGGGCATAATATGATATTTTCTACACAATCCCATCATACCAAGTCTCATAATCCTCCACCATTCTCCCATAACATTAAACACGTGTGTAACTTTTATCCCTACAAATAATACTTGAACTTAATTTTGTATTTAGCGTTTTTCATTCTTTAAGTCTCTAAGCATTATCTCATATCATTATCTTCAATATTAGCATTCACCATTTTGAGTTTTATTTCTTTAAGACTATATGTAACTTATTTGAATTATTCTCCTTCTTCTCATTTGTCAAGAATATAACTTTAACATTGACTCTTATCATATTTACCATGGACGCTTTTGTTTTTTTCTGGCTAAGATGTTGTGTGAGGCTAAACATATCCATTTCATATTCATGTGCTAAAATGGTGCATAGACGATCGTGTATAGTCTTATATTTACTAAAGAATCTATTTTTTGAGCTATACCAAAAAGGTTCAATTGGTTCATTTTATTGATGTTGATATTTCCCATGGACACTTTTGTTTTTTTAGGTTTAAGATGTCGTGTGAGGCTAAACATATACATTTCATATTAATGTGTTAAAATGGTGCATAGTTGATTGTGTATAATCTTATATTTTGTAATGGCTCTTTCATTACAATTAGGAAAAGCTAATCATAATAGGTAAAAAAAAATTGAAGCATTAGGAAAATAACATCAACACATAATTCAGGTAGGGCATAATCTACGACATTATAATTAAAATCATTACAAGTGACTCATCTTTGTAATCACTAACGATGCAACCAATGAATCAACATAAATTATATCGACACCTCACCAACACATAAACATAAATAACGATGAAATTCAACCATGACAATCAAATGAATCAATTTATAAACAATGATTGACCAGGTAATGAATATTAAAATGACTACCTGCCCAGCCTATCCTGCAAGGTTAGGACCTCCAAGACACATAAGCAACACTCAAGCCTAGGATGCATCCAATTGATTTTGACCACTTAAGGTCTCAGGGTTGGCGACCATTCTGAGGAACAAGGAAGTGTCTACATCCCACTAACACAATCAAGTTGAAAACCAACTAGCTCAATCAATCAACATCATTATTTTTCATGGCGCAAGAGAATTTAATTACTAAATCAATCATATAACAACATAAATTAAGGTGAAAGTGTAATCAACCTTATTTTATTTTCATGGCGCAAAATCAAACATCTATTTTATTTCAAGGCGCACAATTAATCAATTACTGAATTCAACAATAAATCACCATTATTTTCAAGGTACGCACGTTATCTAATTACCAAATTAATTATAAATCAACATCATCCAATTCACGCAATTAGTCTAATCACTTAGGAAATCATATATCAGCATTATTACAATGCACATGAGTAATCTAAAAGTGTAATCATTTATGCACCATCATTAGTCCATAGCACAAAGCAATCTAATTACTTAGTCATTAGCATAATCCATGGCACAACGGAAATCAATTTCTCAATCATTTATTCATTTACATTTTTAGTGGCACAAGAGTAGATTGATTACAAAAAAAAATCCTAAAATCAACCTTCTATAAAAGCGCAAGAGAAAATAAATACATAATCAACCATATGTCAACATTTTTCTAGTGGTGCCAGAGTAATCCACTTTATTTTAAAGGCAGAAGAGAATATAATATATAATCAATCATACACATCATTTATTATTATGTCCAATTATTAAAATAATAAAAGATTATTTTTAAGTTAATCCCCTCACTAATTAAATGACACCCTTGGGAGGATACTATTAAGGGCTACCTTAGAAGGTTACAATATCTAAAAGTAAAAAGGGGAGTCCAAACTTTAGGTATTTACCAAGCAATATTTACACCTCTAGTAAGAAGGACCTTGAGAAACTAATATCATAATATTACCATTTCAATAAATGTACAAGGTAAGATCCTAACTTCTAAAAAGATAAGGTAGGTGTATGCCTAGGCAAGGGAAAACTTCAAAAAGGGAAACATTTGTACTATATAGTTTGCTTCAATAAACCTTCTTTAGAGAATATAGAATCTCATTTAAAGGATGGAAAAGGTTATGAAAGTTCACTTTTATCCTTGTGGAAGAAGAAAACATTTAAGGGATATTCCAGGGAGGAAAAGGTATTGTAGGAGAAATTAAAAGGATTTGTTTTTCTTTTTAATGAGGAGATCCCAAAAGGTTTATGATATTATAGGAGTGTTGTCTACATATTGAATGAAATTATTAATTAAGATATAAGGGAGGTGTGTTCACGTCAGCACTGGATAAATTTCCATGTGATATTTGTTCTCTAAAATAAGTGGATTCAGGGAGATGAAGAAGGGTTCGGTCGAAAATTTTCATTTTTCTTCCTTAGAAGATTGGAACCGGTTGTGGGTAAGAAAGAATAAAAACGTATTAAATACAAGGGACATCAAACGGATCTCAACAGTAAAATCCCGCTACAGATAGGAATAGAGGTTACTCCCAGAGATGGAACACAATGAGAATCAATTGCTAGGAAAATCGAAAGATAAAACACAAAGACAAATCCGCCAATGAGGAAGAAGGAAAACACATTCTAGAAATAGACAAAATGTAGAGATAATCCACCAATAAGAAAGAAGGAAAACACATTCCAAATAACCTGCGGTAGAAGGAATGAATCCCTTGGCATTGAATTTACAATTTCGTGGGAACAGGGATGAATCCCTTGACATTCAATATACAATTTTGTGGCAGCAAGAACAAATCCCTTGGAATTCAATTTACAATTTCGTGGTAGCAATAACTAATCCCTTGGCATTCAATTTATAAATTTGTGGCAGTAAGAATGAATTTTGTGGGTATTCTAAAATCTGGGCAGGTTAATCCATTCCCGAGCGGTCGGATAGCTATATTTTCCCAAGCACCTAGTGTTATGCCAGCAACAATGAAACCAATCCTCAATAAGAACTGAGCGCTAATATTTAAATTCAGGACAAAGGAAATACGTAATTGCGGGGTTCAAGGGAACATTTCTAGGAGTTTCACATGTTGGGCGATTTGTACACATGAAGAAAAACACATGGTTCACGAATCCAAGTTGATCTTGACCCAAAAAAAAGAACCTAACAACAATCGGCAAGGTTTTTCTACTGGCAGAGTTAGGTACATGGAGATTAAAGGTTTGTGCCTCCTTGTTTTAACAAAAAAAAATATGAGAGTCTTTCATGAAAGAGGGAAAGCTTCCCATCGGATTCTAATGGCACCCAGAAACACAGATCAACAGGAAAAAGAACCTTCCAATTAATCATCTACAACATTACCAACGTTCCATTCACCATTAGACTTGATTACAATTAAACTTTCTGGCAAGAAATGTTGAATCGATGAAGGATTTTACGGTGTTGTCCATCCAGGGCATATCAAGCAAGGTTCTACATGAAATTTCTAGAAAACATACAATTTGTAGAGCATGACGTGGATTACCTTCGGTGTTTTAGAGTTAAATTAATTGACAAAAATCTAAACAGAAATCCTACAAATCATTGAATGGAAAAGGCGAAATAAGACAACCTAGAATTGTTTTGAAATTAAAGAAGGTCTCGGTCTCCACAAAATATTTTTTTATACAACCATCATAGGCAATACACAAATTCAATATTAGTTTTTTTGACACAACATAGGTGAAATAAAAGTGGAATTAGATACATATTCCCAAATATTATTACAATTCAAATTTCATATCACATAATGTTTTTCTAGAAATCTAGAGTTCTAAAGAAAATTACCGGAATCCAATTTATAACTAAGTATTACAATTACAAGTTGATACATCCCCCCTTCTCTCCTAGGGGTAGCATGACATACCGATCAAGGATATTCACATACTTGAGCTGAATCATCCCTTTGGGCCTCTGCTAGGCCCAAATTTTAGTTCTGTAACATCCCTCTTTCGCGCACTTAGAAAACTTATTCTTTGAGGACACTTGCTCGCAAGTGATCTGGATTTTTATGATGATAAACATTTATCATTGATGATGATGCATTATGATGGATGACATTATGTTTTACTTCTTTGACATAACCAGGTGCTATTAAATCAGTTTATTTGAGTGTGCAGGGTTTTTGACCTGGAGGATGCAAAGGCATCGACGGAACCCTTGGACTCCGGATTGAGTTAGGGAATGTGCTATTTGAGTTGATTTATTTACCATGATATTTATTGATTTGATGATATGTTGTTGACATGTTCTGACATGATGGTTGATGATGCAGGTTGATGATAGCTTGCCGAACAGACTCACATATGGAGTAAAGGGGCCACACACGATTTCCAGAGAAGTTGAGGGAGAGGTGTGGACAACAGCCCTGCCACAGCCTACTAGCACTCTTGTCGTGGCTGGAACTGTAGGTTAATGATTACCTAGTTCGAGAGGATCTATGATGTCATGAGGGCAGACTGTGACAGTCTCTCACGATGATTCTAAGGGACGTGCAATAAGGCGGGGGTCTTATTCCTTAGAGCCCTTAGTCTCCCACAAGTTCACCTGGCGGAGAGTTGAATCCAGGGGTTCTAGATGTCTACCAATCAGTCAAGTCGGTGAGTGGCACCCTTGGAGCACGTGGTGTATCCTGAAGGGCACGTCGCGCAACAGAAACAAACGAGGCGAGTGGCACCCTTGGAGCACGTAGTGCGTCCTGAAGGGCACGTCGCATTGATGATGATGATGAGACAAACCTAGATGACCCTAAGACCTTAACGCCTTAAGAAATTCTCAAAATGACTCCCCTAATTAATTGTCGCCCAGTTCAAATCTAAACCTAAATTCAAAACATCTCTAAGATAAAATTTTGATTAGCCTTAAGAAAATACCCTACAAAAATAAACAAAGGGCGTAAACTAAAGCCATCCTAAGTGTTAGTTAAAGTATTCTTAAACTTAAAGGGGGTAAAGTGAAGAGAGGGATAAATTAATTAAAATACGTGGTTTTAATTGTAAAAAGGAATAAAAATTTAAAAAAACGTGTGAGAGTATAAAAGTAATGAACTTAAAAATATAATGAAAGGATTAATTAGCGCATCTATCTTTTTGGTTTTAAAAAAAAGAAAAAAAGAGAAAGGAATAAATAATAGAAATAGGGAAACTTGTAATAAAGGAAACATAATAAATGAAAGTAGGGGACACAAGGTAAAAAGAAAAAAGGAATGAACAATTAAGGACTTTCTAAAATGAACTACATTTAGCAACTTCATTTTAGGGAAAGTTATTAAAAGCATGTAAGGGGATCTAGGAACACCTAGGAGTAATTTTAGGAGCGACTCTAGGTGGGTGAGGGAAATGAGTCTTTTAATTTTTAAAAATAAAATAATTTTGGAGAAACGTGGGGGATGAGTGACACTTGGATGGTAGAGAATTTTTATAGGATTGTCATTAAAACTTAAATTAATAGTGATTTAGGGAAAGTAGGTGGGTCTCAAATTTCTATAAAAGAAGGGAGGAACGGTTAGCTTAATGTTACGCTGCCGGATTGTGGCTTGACTGATTGCTTGTGAGGAGTTGGGTTTTTCTCAGCTCGGATTGGAGTGGTAGCTTAGCCTTGTGAGGTGATCTAAGAAGCTAGACGTATCTTCTGTAATTTGTGTGGCCCCTTTGCGGCTCGAGGGGCTAAGGGGGAAGCAGAGTACCCCTAGCGATTGGCTGGGGGTACCAGTGAGGTCACTACGGTCAGCAAGCAGGAACGGCAAGGAAAACGGGACATCAATCGAGGCAGTCGAAGGGGAAAATGTACGCGCATTATTTGGTAGAGTAGCTGATTGGATGCAATTCTTTGCTGTAATTTTATTGTTGTATAATTTTACTGCCAATGACGACAACGGTGATAGTTAGCATGCATGGTAAACTTTTTATTGTTATTATTCAAGAATTTATCTTTGAAGTTAGGCGTGTTGGCGTAATTATTGTGTTGTATTTGAGTCTGGTTTCCCCTGAATTAGTTCCCTTACCATACTTGAGTTTGACGTAAGGTTATGACTGAACCTTACTAAATCAAATTGTCCGAATCGGTTTCTCGAATGACCTTCTGTGTTGCGCTGCCATTATATTTTTCCCATATATGTCTGCGCTGCCATATATTTTTCCCTTGCGAAATTCCTTGTATCACTGGTGGCGGTGGGGTCCTTCTGATTATATATTTCACACCTTCTAATCCATCATTTTAATTTGGACTTCTTACTCTGTACACGAGCTTTGTTTTTTTTTATTTCTCTGTGGGAACACACAATTTCTGTGGTTTTTATTTCTCTGTGGGAAAACTCAAATTCGGTGGCTTTTTATAATTTTTGTGGGCAAATTCATGTTCTACAGTTTTTAAATTTTTCTATGGGAAGATTCAAGTTTTGTGGTGTTTTATTTTATTGCTGGAATTTTCAGTGAATGTGGGCATTCCATTGTGGTCTGCGTTTTATATTTTGCTGGAGTTTTCTTAGACTGTGGGCGTCTCCATTGTGACTGGGGCGTTTTATTTGATAGGAATACTCCTTATTCTCACAAGAAAGATAGGGATTCGAACGTATTACAGACTGGGCGTGTTTAAACGTATTACAGTGCTTAAGTTTACTACTTTTGAAGGCCATTACATTTCTTTCTATTTGGCGGGCCTCTGTAAACCCTGCTCACCACCGATTAACTTTGAAAGTAGTGCATCCTACATGTTTCAAATTACAATTTAAGGAATCCCAATTAATGGAATTTACCCTGTGGAGATATATGGTCTGTATCCTTTCAAAGTAATTAGTTGGTTTCAGTCATTTAGAGTAAACATTTCGACGGAAAATAGTAAGTTGTATACGTTAACAAACATCCTTGCCTTCTGATTTCCTCAGGTTGAGTTGTTATGGACTCCATGGATACACTTAGTGTTACCTAAGAAGACAAATGAAATGTGTCCCTTTCCCTTGGCCATGCGCGTTGCGCTCATGAAACCAACCAAATTTAATGATTAAATTACATACCTGTCCGTTATCGTGTTTAGCAGTCAGTTCCATTTCAGGCAACTAAATGAAGTTTACATTATTATTTGATTTTATTTTCAATTTTTATAATTATTTCTTAACCAAAAATTATAGTCGTAGTCTGAATGTTCTACATTTTGGGGTTTTCTGGTCATTCTTCCGTTTGATTTTACTATGATGACGAATGGTTGGATCTACATATTTGAATGGTTAAGTTCTAGTACCCATGACTTTTTCAGCAAACTGAATCCATTTATGTATTCAGAAAAACAATTTAAACAACAGAAATTTTGTCTAAATTTACCTCGCAACATTCAAACCAATTCCTATAAAAATATTCAAAAATAGAACATTTGTATTACAGTGTTTATGTTCTGGGGTTTATGTTTTGTATTACAGTGTTTGTGTATTACAGTGTTGCGTCTGGGAAATTGTTTTTGGTTGTGTCCTTACCTTTCATTTATCTGCTCAAGAATGAGATATGGAGTTCCCTTGCCACGCAGATTTAATTGGTTCCTGACCTGAAAATTATTGCCTCCTCCCACGTGGTATCCAAATTTGGATCCAGGGAATGTTATTATTAGTCCATACGGTTGATAGCTTTATCCTCTTCACAACGCTCCGATTGTGGATGCAAATATGTGTAGCGTAGGAACCAAAAACACACTTGAACCTGGAAAAGAAGTTGAGGTTAGCAAGAGAATTGTATAAGACGTGTCCTTGTAATGTTATATCGAAGTGTTTGAATGCATGTGCATGAGTGAACATTATTGACATTTGTTTTTTTTATTTAAGATTAAAGAGAATTAAAATGATCAGTTTTCTTAACATTCACCATTTTTTTCAAATTATTCATTTTGTGAAAGGCTAACATAAATTAACTATATCTGTATTGTATATTGAATATAACGTGCATATAATAAGTAATTAAAGTCAGTTTTTCTTTAAGTATAAAACATGGATTAATACTGAATTCTTGTTTCAAAGATTTGGTCCTCTGAGCAATATGTTTCAGTACCATAGTACTCTCTCTATTTTATTTAAATAAATGTGCATTTAAACAAATACCATAGTTGTATGTTCGGTATTTACATTGAGAAATCAACAAAAGTTGGTGGTGTCAATATTTATACTATTATATATTATATTTTGATTTATTTTATTTATTAGAAATTAATAAATAAAAATTATTTTAGATAATTTCGTATTATTATATATTATATTTTATTTATTTTGTTTACTAGAAATAAATAAAAGTTGGTGACGTAGATATGTAAAGTTATATGAAATGTTTACACTTGTTATTATATATTATAATTTTCCTTTTCCTATTTGAAAATATTAAATCTTAAGTTCAAGGTAAAATACATTTGAATGTGAAGAATATAGAAGAAACCAAATGCATTACAAAACTTTATTAACGAAGGAAGCACAGAAATCAATGACCCATTGAACTATACTTGCACAGAATTTTGATGAAGATAGGAGGCACAGAAATCTACTGTTCAGATTGTTACTTTCCATATTAATGATTAAATTGTTATTTTATTATCATATCAACATTTTTTATGTAAATCTCACTGCCATATTATTATTACTGCCTTATTAGAATCATGTAACTGGCAGATGTATTATTGCCTCTATGTAACTGCCAGATTTGGAATTATTACATTCTTACATTATTACATTATGTTAGGGTAAATGTAATATAAGATAAGGTTATGGTAATGTTATTGCAACAAGTTATTGCAATGTTACTACATTATATTATAATGAAGTAAAGTAATGCTAAGTTAATGAATCGTCTTATGATGGAATGTATGAAATAATCATGTGAGGAATTGACAGTGTAATCTAATGCAATATATTGGACTATCAATGTCTTAATCATTAGTGTAATGACCATGTTGCTTAGTTGGTTAAATTGCAAAGTCTTTATATTATAATGTAATGATGCTAGCTTTTATGAAGATGTCGTGGTAGTTTATTTCTGGATACTAACATATGAAGATGGAATGTGGATGTTATCCTATTGCAAGGTAAGTGAGGTAAATGTAATGAAGTTATTCATTCGGGGTAGGTTATTGTAATAATTATGGTGGTTGATAAACATATATCATGAACTGTCCTTGAAATTAAGTACGAGGAGTTACCATG
>ML793483.1:34601-101094 GCA_009831015.1 Picea engelmannii | reverse complement strand
GGGGTAGGTTATTGTAATAATTATGGTGGTTGATAAACATATATCATGAACTGTCCTTGAAATTAAGTACGAGGAGTTACCATGGCTTAGTAAATGGGGATTGAATTTAGTTGATTTTACATATTTAGGAATGGGTTGGTAACCCGTCGTCTAATAGAAGTCAAATGGGGTAAGTGGTTTGTAATTGAAGTCAATGAGTCCTTCTAGTGGTCGGTCGTTGTCGGTGTCCTTCTAACTTGCATCTTTCATCGAGGTCGTGGTTTCCCTTGATATTGTAGTACTTGGTTCTCTTGCATTGCATGGTTTCTTGTGTCGGGCGGGATATAGACACCTCCTGGTAGCCTTGGTATTTATGTCTGTGTGTGTGATCTTTCTGTGTAAAGAATCCAGTGTCGTATCAAGAGTCTCGGGCCCTTTAAAGGCAGGGATTCCACTCTTGTGACACACCTGACAGAGATTACTAGTTTCTGCCTGAGCAGTCGGCCAGGAGCCTATCTGACCTTCTCTCTCTCCGGAGCAGAGGACTAAGATTAAACGCCCTGCTTTCCTGTGCAGAAATAGTAAGATCTACTACTATGGATTCATCCCTCTATGTTCGTACTGTGTATAAACCAGTATGTCGTTAAATGTTTGCATTGTGCGCCTTATGTCTATGGTCCTTTATTGCTTGCTGATACTTGTTGTGTGCCTTCAGTCTTCTTGTGATGAACATCGTGGTGGCGTCTTGTTGGTTGTCCAATGGCGACGTAGAGTCAAGTGTGTCTGTTACTTCTACACGCACGCACACACCTTAACAAAAAAAAAAATTGCACCTATTAATAGAGTTGTTGTTGTAACGAGGAGGTCATTACATATGGTATCAGAGTGGGTTAGACCCGCGACTTGGGATTCGCTAGAGCTTTCGTTGACATGATTAGATTGATTATATGGTTGTTGATCGAGTTGATTGTGTGCATGCAGGTAATCATGGTTAGAGGACGCTGTGGAGGCAGATGATGGGGTGCTAGGGGAGGAGGCGTGATGCCTCCAGTAGCATCCACGCCTGAGGGGTCTAACCCCGAGGGAGGCGAGTAGGTTCTCAGACAAGAGCGGATAGCAGTTGGCGATGTCGTGGGGATGATGAGATCTTTTCAGAGCATGTCCGACGCGTTGATCAGCCGATTGGATAGAGATGAGGCCAGGGTGCCGACACCTGCTGAGGTTCCACCGTATGCATCGGCTGTTACAGGTAGCATTCACCGTGAACTCGAGAAGGTAAAATTTCCCAAGTTCTTTGGTGCCCCGGACAGCGCAGCCGCCGAGGCATGGTTGGAGAATATGGTGATTTGCTTCACACTTCGCGATTATACCTCCAACATGAAGGTCTGCATGGAAGTCTTTCAACTGAAGGGGAGCACTCTTCTATGGTGGAAGACGCTCCTGTCGTAGCTGAACATGGCCGTTGAAGATGTGTCATGGGAGTTGTTCGAGGAACGGTTCTGAGAGAGGTACCTTTTAGAGGAATTCATTGAGCGTTAGCTCAATGAGTTCATCGCATTACGACAGGGAGGTCGTACGGTGCCCGAGTACGAGGCACGTTTTATGGAGCTGCTCTGGTATGCTCTGCACCTGAACACTGAGAAGATCAAGGTCAACCGGTTCGTGTTTGGCCTTAACGACAGCCTGCGTGCAAAGGTTAGGATCTTGATGCCTCAAACCTTGCACGACACTGTCCAAAAGGCCCTCATAGCAGAGGAGGAGCTTATCAGCGGGGTCAAACCAGGACTCCAGTGAGACCAGCAGGGAAGGGTTCATCTAGAACGTCGCAGCACCAGACACCAGTGAGACAAACGTCGGGATATCGCGGCTTCCAGAGGGGATCCACATTCACTACACCTTGAAGACCACCACCTCAGTAGTGGACATCTTATCGAGGACCACAGCACCAGTAGCAGCGTCTCCCACAGCAGCAGCAGTTTAGGCCTGTTCAGCAGAACAGACCAGGGTTCCAGGTCGGTGGGCAGTCATCTTCTACTTCGGGTACTAGGACTACTGGGCTGAAGAAGGGGTTTTGGACATGTGGGAAGACACAATATCAGCGTGACTGTCTTGTGGAGAGGACTAGGGCGTCCGGATCAGCTGGACCTGCTACCGTGGCAGATATGGGCAAGGCCCATCAGATACATGCAACGCTGAATAACTGCCAAGCATAGCACCAATCAACTATGCTTGAGACGACAGGTACTATCGCTGACTAGGCCCTTAGTATTTTGATAGACCCAGGTGCTACTGAGAGTTTCATTTTTGGTGCGGTGCTAAAAAGGATTAAGGTAAAGGTCATCGAATAGGACGAGTTTAGCTTCGTAGAGATGGCTTCTGGAGCCAAATAGAAGGTTGGAGGAAAGGTTACGGGTTGTGCCCTTAACCTGGGAGAGTTTTTCATGAGGGTCAACTTGTACGTCACAATCTTAGGATCTTATGACGTCGTGATTGGTATGGATTGGTTGGAGTCGCATGAGGCGATACTCAACTGTAAGACGAAGAGGTTGAGCTTGGTCGATGATGAAGGACATAGACGGGTGATTGTAGGACAGAACCAGGGAGTATTCCTGAGGTTCGTCTCTTCCTTACAGTTATGGAAGAGTATGCGCCAGGGGTGCAAGATTTATGCAATCCTTGCGCTAAATGAAAAGAGAGTAGCAGAAGGTCTAGAACACTTTCTGGTGGTGAAGGAGTTTGCGGACGTATTTCCATAGGAGTTTCCTGGGATGCCACCAGAAAGGGAATTGGAGTTTATTATAGACCTGAAACTGGGGACCGAAATGAAAGCAAGAACTCCTTATCAGATGTCGACCCCGGAGTTGCAAGAGTTGAAAATGCAACTGAAGGAGTTGTTGGACCTGGGACTGATACGTCCTAGTGTGTCACCGTGGGGTGCATCGGTTATTTTCATTCGAAAGAAGGATGGATCGTGGAGGCTTTGCATTGACTACCGTCAACTGAACAAGGCTACGATCAAGAATCAATATCCCTTACCAAGAATTGACGATCTGTTCGATCAAATGAAGGGTGTGACGGTGTTCTCCAAGATCGATTTGCGATCAAGGTATCACCAGTTACGGATCAAGGAGGAAGACGTCCCTAAGACCACCTTTAAGACAAGATTTGGACATTACGAGTTTACTATTTTACCGTTTGGATTTTCAAACGCCCCAGAGGTATTCATGAGTTTGATGAACGGGGTGTTCCGCGAGTACTTGGACAAGTTCGTCCAAGTATTCATAGACGATATTTTGATCTACTCTCAGATGACGGAGGAGCATGATGAGAACTTACGCTTGGTACTACAGTGTTTGCGAGAGCACAAATTGTTTGGGAAGTTGTCCAAATGATCTTTTTATCAATCGAGGATTCACTACTTGGGGCATGTCATCTCCGACGAAGGTATCACCGTGGATCCAGCCAAGGTTGAGGCTATTATGGAATGGCTTGCGTCGACGAATGTCACTGAAGTGCATAGATTTATGGGTTTAGCAGGATACTATCGACGTTTTGTCGATGGATTTTCGAAGATAGCAAATCCGATCATGGAATTGCAGAAGAAAAACAAGAAGTTTGTTTGAACTGAGAAATGCGCGTAAGCATTTCGAAGGCTTAAAGAGTTGTTGACAACAGCGCCGATACTAAAGGTCCCTGACATGGACGTAGACTTCTTGGTATGCACTGACACATCCAAGGAAGGTTTAGGTAGAGTCTTGATGCAAGAGGGAAGAGTGATTGCTTACATTTCGAGGAAACTGAGAAGGCATGAGGAGAACTATGCGATGCACGATTTGGACTTATTAGCCATCGTATATGCCTTGAAGGTTTGGAGACACTACCTTGTTGGACGAAAATTTGAATTAAGGAATGATCATTGTGGACTACAACACATTTTTACGCAGAGAAAACTTAACGCGTGACAATGGCGTTGGTCAGAATTGCTTAGCGAGTATGACTTCGAGATTACTTACATAAAGGGAACAGTGAACCGAGTGGCAGATGCTTTGAGTCGGAGGCCACACATATTTTCAGTGTTGCCTCTTTGGACGAATCTACGTGAGAAGATTCTCAGTTTACAGCATGTTGATGACTGGTACAAGGAAGTCAATGATTTTATCGAACAAAACACAATGATGGTACCACGATATGAGGGATTTTCTTTTGATATCGATGGGTTCTTGAGGTTTAGAGGTCGGATTTACGTACCACCAAACGATGAGTTGAGTATGTTGATCCCGAGCGAGGCTCATAGAGTAGTTTACATGGCTCATCCAGGAGTCACGAAGATGAGGGAAAACCTTAAACCCTTATTCTTCTGGAAGGTAATGAAGGCCGACATAGTCAACTTTGTGGCTAGATGTCTCGAGTGTCAGCAGGTAAAGGCTGAACATAGACACCCGGTAGGATTATTTTAACCACATATCATTCCAAAATCGAAATGGGAAGTTATTTTGATGGATTTTATTGTTGGATTGCCACTAATGGCAAGGAGACACGACTTGATTTTTGTAGTAGTAGACACACTGATGAAGAGTTCTCACTTTATTCATGTGCGTATGACGTATCAGGCACCTGACATAGCGAGAGTTTTCATCAGTGAGATTGTGAGGCTACATGGCATGCCTAAAAATATTATATTCGATCGAGGATCGGTGTTTACTGGATGATTTTGGACGAGTTTCCAAGAGGCCTTGGGAACCCAACTTAACTTTAGTACTGTGTATCACCCATAGACGGATGGATAGACAGAACATACGAAGCAAACCTTGGAAGACATGTTGTGCATGTACGTGATGGACCAACAAAAACGTTGGGAGGAATTCCTACCCCTAGTAGAGTTCGCTTATAACAACAGTTACCAGAGCACCATTAATATGGCGCCTTTTGAGTTCCTTTATGGGCGACCGTGTCGAACGCCCTTGAGTTGGGATCGGCTGGAGGATAGAGTCCTGGTGGGACCAGAAGCGATCCAAGAAATGGAAGAGCAAATGCAAACCATAAGACAAAGGATTAAAAAAGCGTAGGATCGATAGAAGAGTTATGACGATGCGCACCGAGTCGACCGTAGTTACGAGGTCGGCGATCGAGTCTTCTTGCAGGTTAAACCGAATAAGAGTTTGATCAAGTTTGGAAAGGGAGCTAAATTCTCTCCTAGGTTTGTGGGACCTTTCGATATTGTGGAGAGAAAGGGGCCCATGGCCTATCGACTAGCCTTGCCTGATTCTTTGAGGCGTATGCACGATGTTTTTCATGTATCTGTTTTGAGACATTATATTAGTGATCCTACACACGTGATTGACATGAGTTCCTTGCAGGTATTAGACGAGGGAGCGCTCACGACTGAGCCAGTCCGCATTTTAGATCATCGCGTTCAATAGTTACGATGTCGAATGGTAGATCGGGTCAAGGTCCAGTGGGACAGTTATAGTTCGCACTCAGCGACCTGGGAGGATGCATATGATATGCGCAAACACTTTCCATTTTTGTTTGATAGATAGATTTATGATACTGTGACACACTTATTCTAGCATTTATACTGAGAAACTTCGGCATGAAGTTTAGACCAAGAGGGAGTGTATGTAACATCCCGCTCTGGCGCACATAGAAAACTTATTCTTTGAGGACACTTGCTTGCAAGTGATCTGGATTTTTATGATGATAAACATTTATCATTGATGATGATGCGTTATGATGGATGACATGATGTTTTACTTCTTTGACATAACCAGGTGCTATTGACTCAGTTTATTTGAGTGTGCAGGGTTTTTGACCTGGAGGATCTAGAGGCATCGACAGAACCCTTGGACTCCAGATTGAGTCACGGAGTGTGCTATTTGAGTTGATTTATTTACCATGATATTTATTGATTTGATGATATGTTGTTGACATGTTCTGACATGATGGTTGATGATGCAAGCTGATGATAGCTTGTCGACCAAACTCACATATGGAGTAAATGGGCCACACACGATTTACAGATAGGTTGAGGGAGAGGTGTGGACAGAATCCCTGCCATAGCCTACTAGCACTCCCGTCGTGGCTCGAACTGCAGGTTAACGATTACCTAGTTCGAGAGGATCCACGATGCCGTGAGGGAAGACTGCGGAAGTCACTCACGATGATTCTAAGGGGTGCGCAAAAGGCGGGGGCCTTATTCCATAGAGCCCTTAGTCTCCCACAAGTTCACCTGGCGGAGTGTTGACTCCAGGGGTTATATATGTCTACCAATCAGTCAAGTCGGTGAGTGGCACACTTGGAGCACGTGGTGCATCCTGAAGGGCATGTCGTGCAACAGAAACAAACAAGGCGAGTGGCACTCTTGGAGCACGTAGTGGGTCCCGAAGGGCACGTCACATTTATGATGATGATGAGACAAACCTAGATGACCCTAAGACCTTAACGCCTTAAGAAATTCTCAAAACGACTCCCATAATTAATTGTCGCCCAGTTCAAATCTAAACCTAAATTTAAAACATCTCTAAGATAAAATTTTGATTAGCATAAAGAAAATACCCTACAAAAATAAATAAAGGGCGTAAACTAAAGCCATCCTAAGTGTTAGTTAAAGTCTTCTTAAATTTAAAGGGGGTAAAGTGAAGAGAGGGATAAATTAATTAAAATACGTGGTTTTAATTGTAAAAAGGAATAAAAATTTAAAAAAACGTGTGAGAGTATAAAAGTAATGAACTTAAAAATATAATGAAAGGGTTAATTAGTTCATCTATCTTTTTGGTTTAAAAAAAAAAAAAAAGAGAAAGGAATAAATAATAGAAATAGGGAAACTTGTAATAAAAGAAACATAATAAAGGAAAGTAGGGGACATAGGGTAAAAAGAAAAAAGGAATCAACAATTAAGGACTTTCTAAAATGAACTAAATTTAGCAACTTCATTTTAGGGAAAGTTATTAAAAGCATGTAAGGGGATCTAGGAACACCTAGGAGTAATTTTAGGAGCGATTCTAGGTGGGTGAGGGAAATGAGTCTTTTAATTTTTAAAAAGAAAATAATTTTGGAGAAACGTGGGGGATGAGTGACACTTGGACGGCAAAGAATTTTTAGAGGATTTTCATTAAAACTTAAATTAATAGTGATTTAGGGAAAGTAGGTGGGTCTCAAAATTCTATAAAAGAAGGGGAAGATGAAGAAGAAGGGAGGAACAATTAGCGTAACGTTACCCTGTCGGATTGTGGCTTCACTGATTGCTTATGGGGAGTTGGGTTTTTCTTAGCTCAGATTCGAGTGGTAGCTCAGCCTTGCGAGGCGAGCTGAGAAGCTAGACGTACCTTCTGGAATTTGTGTGGCCCCTTTGCGGCTCGGGGGGCTAAGGGGGAAGCAGAGTACCCCTAGCGATTGACTGAGAGGTAACGGTGAGGTCGCTACGGTCGGCAAGAAGGAGAAGCAAGGAGCACGGGACATCAATCAAAGCGGTCGAAAGGGAAAAGATATGTGCATTATTTGGTAGAGTAGATGCTTCGATGCAATTCTTCGCTGTAATTTTATTGTTGTATAATTTTACTGCCAATGACGACCACGGTGATAGTTAGCATGCATGGTAAACTTTTTATTGTTATTATTCAAGAATTTATCTTTGAAGTTAGGCGTGTTGGCGTAATTATTGTGTTATATTTGAGTCTGGTTGCCCCTGAATTAGTTCCCTTACCATACTCGAGTTTGCGTATGGTTATGACTGAACCTTACTGAATAAAATTGTCCGAATCGGTTTCTGGAATGACCTTCTATGTTGCCCTGCCATTATATTTTTCCCATATATGTTTGCGCTGCCATATGTTTTTCCCTTGCAAAATTCCTTGTATCACTAGTGGCGGTGGGGTCCTTCTTAGTATATATTTCACACCTTCTAATCCATCATTTTAATTTGGATTGCTTACTCTGTACACGAGCTTTGTTTTTTTTATTTCTCTATGGACCCACACAATTTCTGTGGTTTTTATTTCTCTATGGACACACACAATTTCTGTGGTTTTTATTTCTCTGTGGGAAAACTCAAATTCGGTGGCTTTTTTATAATTTTTGTGGGAAAATTCATGTTCTGAGGTTTTTAAATTTTTCTGTGGGCAGATTCAAGTTCTGTGGCGTTTTATTTTATTGCTGACATTTTCAGTGAATGTGGGCGTTCCATTGTGGTCTGCATTTTATATTTTGTTGGTGTTTTCTTAGACTGTGGGCGTCTCCATTGTGATTGGGGCGTTTTATTTGATAGGAATACTCCTTATTCTCACAAGCAAGATAGGGATTCGAACGTATTACAAACTGGGCGTGTTTAAACGTATTACAGTGCTTAAGTTTACTACTTTTGAGGGCCATTGCATTTCTTTCTATTTGGCGGGCCTCTGTAAACCCTGCTCACCACCGATTAACTTTGAAAGCAGTGCATCCTACATGTTTCAAATTACAGTTTAAGGAATCCCAATTAATGGCGTTTACCCTGTGGAGATATATGGTGTGTATCCTTTCAAAGTAATTAGTTAGTTTCAGCTGTTTAGAGTAAAAATTTCGATGAACAACAGTAAGTTGTATACGTTAACAAACATCCTTGCCTTTCGATTTCCTCAGATTGAGTTGTTATGGAATCCCTGGCTGCACTTAGTGTTACCTAACAAGCCAAATGAAACGTGCCCCTTTCCCTTGGCCATGCGCGTTGCGCTCATGAAACCAACCAAATTTAATGATTAACTTACATACATGTCTGTTATCGTGTTTAGCAGTCAGTTCCGTTTCAGGCAACCAAATGAAGTTTACATTATTATTTGATTTTATTTTCAATTTTTATAATTATTTCTTAACCAAAAATTATAGCCGTAGTCTGAATGTTCTACATTTTGGGGTTTTCTGGTCATTCTTCCGTTTGATTTTACTATGATGACGAATGGTTGGATCTACATATTTGAATGGTTAAGTTCTAGTACCCATGACTTTTTTAGCAAACTGAATCCATTTATGTATTCAAAAAAACAATTTAAACAACATAAATTTTGTCTAAATTTACCTCGCAACATTCAAACCAATTCCTATAAAAATATTCAAAAATAGAACATTTGTATTACAGTGTTTATGTTCTGTATTACAATGTTTATGTTCTGCAGTTTATGTTCTATATTATAGTGTTTGTGTATTACAGTGTTGCGTCCGAGAAATTGTTTTTGGTTGTGTCCTTACCTTTCATTTATCTGCTCAAGAAAGAGATATGGAGTTCCCTTGCCACGCGGATTTAATTGGTTCCTGACCTGGAAATTATTGCATCCTCCCACGTGGTATCCAAATTTGGATCCAGGGAATGTTATTATTATTCCATACGGTTGATAGCTTTATCCTCTTCACAACGCTCCGATTGTGGATGCAGAGATGTGTAGCGTAGGAACCAAAAACACACTTGAACCTGTAAAAGAAGTTGAAGTTAGCAAGAGAATTGTATAAGACGTGTCCTTGTAATGTTATATCGAAGTGTTTGAATGCATGTGCACAAGTGAACATTCTTGACATTTGTTTTTTTTATTTAAGATTAAAGAGCATTAAAATGATCGGTTTTCTTAACATTCACCATTTTTTTTCAAATTATTCATTTTGTGAAAGGCTAACATAAATTAACTATATATGTATTGTATATTGAATATAACATGCATATAATAAGTAATTAAAGTCAGTTTTTCTTTAAGTATAAAACATGGATTAATACGGAATTCTTGTTTCAAAGATTTGGTCCTCTGAGCAATATGTTTTAGTACCATAGTACTCTCTCTATTGTATTTAAATAAATGCGCATTTGAACATATACCATAGTTTTATGTTCGGTATTTACATTGAGAAATCAATAAAAGTTGGTGGTGTCAATATTTATACTATTATATATTATATTTTGATTTATTTTATTTATTAGAAATTAATAAATAAAAATTATTTTAGATAATTTTGTATTATTATATATTATATTTTATTTATTTTGTTTACTAGAAATCAATAAAAGTTGGTGACGTAGATATGTAAAGTTATATGAAATGTTTACACTTGTTATTATATATTATAATTTTCCTTTTCCTATTTGAAAATCTTAAATCTTAAGTTCAAGGTAAAATACATTTGAATGTGAAGCATATAGAAGAAATCAAATCCATTACAAAACTTTCTTAACGAAGGAAGCATAGAAATCAATGACCCATTGAACTATACTTGCACAGAATTTTGATGAAGATAGGAGGCACATAAATCTATTGTTTAGATTGTTACTTTCCATATTAATTATTAAATTGTTATTTTATTATCATATCGACATTTGTTATGTAAATCTCACTGCCATATTATTATTACTGCCTTATTAGAATCATGTAACTGCCAGATGTATTACTGCCTCTATGTAACTGCCAGATTTGGAATTATTACATTCTTACATTATTACATTATGTTAGGGTAAATGTATTATAAGATAAGGTTATGGTAATGTTATTGCAACAAGTTATTGCAATGTTACTACATTATATTATAATGAAGTAAAGTAATGCTAAGTTAATGAATCGTCTTATGATGGAATGTATGAAATAATCATGTGAGGAATTGATAGTGTAATCTAATGGAATATATTGGACTATCAATGTCTTAATCATTAGTGTAATGACCATGCTACTTAGTTGGTTAAATTGCAAAGTCTTTATATTATATTGTAATGATGCTAGCTTTTATGAAGATTTCATGGTAGTTTATTTATGGATACTAACATATGAAGATGCAATGTGGATGTTATCCTATTGCAAGGTAAGTGAGGTAAATGTAATGAAGTTATTCATTCGGGGTAGGTTATTGTAATAATTATGGTGGTTGATAAACATATATCATGAACTGTCCTTGAAATTAAGTACGAGGAGTTACCATGGCTTAGTAAATGGGGATTGAATTTAGTTGATTTTACATATTTAGGAATGGGTTGGTAACTCGTCGTCTAATAGAAGTCTAATGGGGTAAGTGGTTTGTAATTGAAGTCAATGAGTTCTTCTAGCGGTTGGTCGTTGTTGGTGTCCTTCTAACTTGCGTCTTCCGTCGAGGTCGTGGTTTCCCTTGATATTGTAGTACTTGGTTCTCTTGCATTGCGTGGTTGCTTGTGTCGGGCGGGATATAGACACCTCCTGGTAGCCTTGGTATTTATGTATGTGTGTGTGATATTTTTGTGTAAAGAATCAAGTGCCGTATCAAGAGTATCGGGCCCTTTAAAGGCAGGGTTTCCACTCTTGCGACACACTTGGCAGAGATTACTAGTTTCTTCCTGAGTACTCGGCCAGCAGCCTATCTGACCTTCTCTCTCTCCGGAGTAGAGGACTAATATTAAATGCCCTGCTTTCCTGTGCAGAAATAGTAAGATCTACTACTATGGATTCATCCCTCTCTATTTGTATTGTGTATAACCCAGTATGTCGTTAAATGTGTGCGTTGTGCGCCTTATGTATATGGTCCTTTATTGCTTGCTGATACTCGTTGTGTGCCTTCAGTATTCTTGTGATGAACATCATGGTGGCGTCTTGTTGGTTGTAAAATGGCGACTTAGATTCAAGTGTGTCTGTTACTTCTACACGCGCGCACACACCTTAGCAAAAAAAAAATTGCACCTGTTAACAGAGTTGTTGTCATAATGAGGAGGTCGTTACATATGGTATCAGAGCGGGTTCGACCCGCAACTTGGGATTCTCTATGGATTTCATTGACATGACTAGATTGATTATACGGTTGTTGATCGAGTTGATTGTGTGCGTGAAGGTAATCATGGTTAGAGGATTTTACGGTGTTGTCCATCCAGGGCATATCAAGCAAGGTTCTACACAAAATTTCTAGAAAACATACAATCTGTAGAGCATGACATGGATTACCTTCGGTGTTTTAGAGTTAAATTAATTGACAAAAACCTAAACAGAAATCCTACAAATCATTGAATGGAAAAGGCGAAATAAGACAATCTAGAATTGTTTTGAAATTAAAGAAGGTCTTGGTCTCCACAAAATATTTTGTTATACAACCATCATAGGCAATACACAAATTTGATATTAGTTTTTTTGACACAACATAGGTGAAATAAAAGTGGAATTAGATATATATTCCCAAATCTTATTACACTTCAAATTTCATATCACATAATGTTTTTCTAGAAATCTAGAGTTCTAAAGAAAATTACCGGAATCCAATTTATAACTTAAGTATTACAATTACAAGTTGATACAGGCCCCCTTCTCTCCTAGGGGTAGCACAACATACCAATCAAGGATATTCACATACTTGAGCCAAATCAGCTCTTCGGGACTCTACTAGGCCCAAATTTTAGTTCACACAGGTCCTTTAGTGTTACCCACGTAGGTTCGACTCACCTGCACATCATTTTCCTAATGCATTTGGTAACACCGAGTGGTGAGCACTAGCTCCTTGGATAGGCCCTTATCCTTATGACCATGGGCTATTACCTCCGGCTACCCCCCTTCATGACATTGAGATTCGGCGAGTTCTCATGCCTTCACACTCCAATTCCTCTGAAGTGACTTCTCTCCAAAGTAAATCTCCACTCTCCACATGTCCCTCCATTTATCAATGACTCATGTTGACTACGGCCTTCAGAACTTTTGGATTCACTCCTATCACTTTCATCCTGAGTACTCTTCTCCTATAACACACAGATCTTCGTTGCGTGTCCTTCCTAGATCCAACGGTCCATTTCTCTTCACTCTTAGAGACTTCACGAAAATTGTTTTTTCTCCACGCAAATCTTCTAGAGATTTATCTCCCAGAATTACTTATATGCTGCTAGGTATCCTCCTCTATACCAATGGCTTAGATCTACTTCATAGCTTCATGACTTTGGTGATCCTGCTCCTTGAACCTTCAAATCTTCGAACACACGAAGTGATGAAGGATTCAAAGACTATCCTCCTCACAACTTCCCTAGATCTCACAGTCTACAAAGATCATGATTCCTCTGAATGGATCTCGCTCGTGAATTGGGAAATTTTCAGTGGGCTCCTCCCTACTGAAGAATTTTCATCCTCTATCTCTCTTGAGCTTATTCCTCCTTGTAACTTTTCAACTTCTTAGAGTGACTTATTCAACACTTAGCTGAATATCGACCCTGTGCATTCCTTGCAAAGGGTTTCTTTTAACTTAACTCCTTTTGGATGACTGAGCACTCCTTGCAATAGTTCCTTACACAACTCAATTTGTCCTCCTAAACAATGTAACGTTGAGTGTGTTTCTTCCTACGAACACCTTGGGAGATCCTCTACACTCTTTGGTAACAAATCTTTAAGCTACCCCTCTTGAGCTTCTGAGTCAAAAGACTCTGTCAATGCACACCTTGCATACACTTTGCACTCTTGGAAAATATAACTTCACGTTATCTCTTTTGAGCTTATGAGTCGAGATAGACTATGTCAACGCACACCTTGCGGACACTATGCACTCCTTGCATAAACTCGTAGAAGAGAAAGAATTGAAACTTATCTAATCCTCATAGATTCATACATTCAACGATGTAAATACTTCATAACATAATAAAAAGTAATAACAGAGAATTGTAATTAAATATAAAGACTACCATTCATTCAAACAGACACAGTAACATCAACACCAAACATTTCGATCAATGCTTCCCTGTTATATTCATTCAAATGATATGTACATGGGCTCATACAAATCGATAAGCTTTAACAGTCTTTAACAACAATAATATTATGTAGCTACTTCTACATAACTCTTAGCATCTCTTTGTAATATCTTTTAGAAATAACCTTCAAAAACCCCATTTGGGAAACAATGCATTTATTTATACAAAAAGAGTTCATCGATCTTTTCCCTCTGACTACCTTAGTGATATCCTATCAAATCAAAAGATTTCAGCTACTAAGTCTTATTACAATAAATGATTGGTACAGACAGATAAGAGAGAATGCTTCAAATCTGTATTTCTATCTACTGCATTAAAGTAATTACAATCCCCATCGATCTCACGCGATGGTTCAACCTCTTAAACATTTAATATCTTCTTTAATTACAATCTTTTCAAGATAATTGTGTGGCATTCTATCTTAAATTTTGAAATCACTTCAAAATGCATGCTATGGCAGTGAGTTGTCCTCCACTTGCACTTTGATGACGATGCTCCTGCATCATACTCCTCTAGACAAAAAAACATGAAATCATGTCCATGGGCTCCTACACCAAATTTCCATGTTTTTGAATATATTCTTCATTCACCTAATTGGCATCTTCTATTGGGTGACCTTTCCAATTTACCAAATACTCAAAATAAGTCTTTCTCCTTGTTCTTTTCCAATTCTTCTATCTATGATCTTCTCCATATGCGGATTTTCTTCTACAATCATCTACTTCTCCCATTGGATCCCTTTCTAGTTTTTTGATCCTCTGGTGTCATATTCCCTGTAAGGATACATGTCTTAAATGTTGAATATGAGCAACATACCCACACCCTCTGGTAGCTCTATCTCATAAGCATCAGCATGAAATTTCCTTAGGATCTTGCATGGTCCTATCTTTTTCATTTTCAATTTGTTATATGTTCCCCTTGGGAACCTTTTTCTTCCTGAGATGTGTTATAACTTGATATCCCACTTCAACTTGAAGTTCTCTCGGGTGCTAATAAACTCTGCATTTATATTCTCTGTTGTTGTTCTGCAACTACTCTTTGATATGATTATGAATCTTCTGCATTTCTGCAGTGGAGTCTTCTACTCCAGTGCTTTTGAATTCACTCTGCTCCAATTTTTTCAAATCTTATAATACTCTTGGCTTCATCCCATATACTATTTGAAATGGATTCTTTCTTGTACTCCTGTTTAATGAGTCATTGTATGCAAACTTTTCTTGTGATAGAATTTGATCCCACTGACTATGATGTTCAGTGACCAAACTCCTCATCACATTCCCTAGACCCTGATTTACCACCTTAGTCTGTCCATCCATTTAAGGGTGATATACTGAACTAAATAAGAGTTTTGTCCCCAACTTCTTCCATAATTTCATCCTAAAATGACCAAAAAAATTAGTGTCCCTATCTGAGACAGTATTCTTGGGAAACCCACGAAGTCTCACAACTTCCTTGAAATACATATTTGCAATGTGTGTTGCATCACTAGTTTTCTGGCATTGGATAAAGTGTGCCATCTTTGAGAATCTATCAACTAAAAAAAATATGGAATCACATCCCCTCTGTGTTCTCGGTAATCCCAGCATGAAATCTATGCTTATTGCATCCCAAGGCCTATCTGGAATAGGAAATAGTTGATACAACCCAATGTTCTGTATCTTTCCTATTGCATGCTAGAAAATCTTACATATGTTTACAAATTTATTCACGTCCTCCCTCATACTTGGCCAATAGTATCAACTGTTCAACTGTACAAATGTTTTTTCATGACCAAAATGTCCTACTAGACCTCCACTATGTTTTTCCTTCAACATATTATCTCTCATTGAGCACTTTGATATGCACAACTGGCTACCTTTAAATAAAAGTCCACCTTGAATCAGATACTCTATCCACTGGCTTCTATACCTAAGTATAGGATTTTCAAATGCTTCATATGCGTCTTTAAAATACGTATCATAAAAATACATCTCCTTAAGGTGTTTGAACCCTAAGGTTTTCACTTGAAATTCCTGTAGAATCATACATCTCTTGTTGAATGCATCAACAAATTTGTGAGCATTACCAAAAATATGTTTAATGACAAAAGTGAAATTTTACATAAAATCTATGCACTTAGCATGTCTTTTATTTAACTTCTCTTGTCTAGTTATAAATTGTAAATCTTGGTTATCACTATACAAAAAAAATTGTTTTGGAACAAGGTAGTGCCTCCATTTCTTTAAGGCTTGAATTACTTCATAAAATTATTTATCATATGTGGAGTACTTCCTCTTGGTGTCATTGAGCTTCTCACTAAAATATGAAACAAGTTTATTTTCCTAGCTCAAGACTGCTCCAATTGTGACTTCACTAGCATCACATCATACTTGAAACGTCTTCCCAAAATCTAGCAAGACCAGAATCGGTTGTTCTGTTATCTTCTCCTTTAATATCATGAAGATTTTCTCAGCTTCTTCTCTCCACTTAAAATATTTTTGTCTCTTATTCAGCGTATCTAATATCGGTGTACAAGTTGCACTAAAACTTCTAATGAACTTCCTATAGAAACTTTATAATCCATGGAAGCTTCTCACCTCGAATATGCTTTTTGGCGATGGCGATTCTCTGATTTCTCACACCTTGTCTGGATCCATATTCAATTCATTTGAAGATATTACAAAACCCAAGTAAATGAGTTTTGTCTTCATAAAAGAGGATTTCTTCATATTTATCAGCAGCTTCTCCCACTGAAATTTTCTCATCACTAATGTTAAATGCCTCAAATGCTCTTCTTCAGTTTTACTGAAGACTAATATATCATTCAGATATATAATCACAAACTTACCAATAAAAAAATTTAATACCTCATTCATCAACCTCATAAAAGTACTCGGGGCGTTTGTTAAGCCAAATGGCATAACAAGCCACTCCTACAACCTTCGTTCATTTTGAAGGTTCTTTTCCACTCATCACCTTCTCATCCTTGTCTCGTGATATCCACTTTTCCAATTTATCTTTCAAAAATATCTTTCTCTCCTAAAACAATCCATTAAGTCATCCATATTGGGAAAAGGAAATATGTACTTGATGATGATTTTGTTTATGGATCTTGAGTCTGTACACATTTTCCATCCTCCATCCTTTTTTAGACTCAACACAGTTGGTATTGCGCATGGACTCAAGCTTTCCCTAACCAAACCCTTGTCCATCAAATCTTGGAATTGCCCTTTTACCTCCTCATTCTCTTGAGGTGTCAATCTGTATGTTTATTTCTTCGTCAGACTCTCTCCTGGTATTATATCAATGTGATGGTTGATACTCCTGACAGTTGGAAATGAGTTAGGTATCTCATCCACTACTATGTCAGCAAAATTCTCCAACAACTCTTGAATTTCTTGAAGAAGATCATCCATAGAAGTACTTGTAAGGATGACTCTGGGCTTCCTCACCACAACAAATTTCATCTCATGTTCCTTCTTGACTTCACTTAGGAATTTCTTTCCGCTCATGAGAAGTATACTTGTGTTGGCTTCTTCCTTCACTTTCTTATCCTCTATGGGTAGTAGCATGTGTTTCCTACCATTTTTATCCAAGGTATAAGTATTTTTCCTCCCATCGTGAATGAAATTTTTGTCAAACTATTATGGTCTCCCCAACAATACATGACATACATCCATTGGAATCGCATCACACAAAATATCATCTCTATATCCTCCTATCTTAAATTCAACTAGGGATTGTTTAGTTACCATTACCTGGTGACCTTTATGCAACCATGAGACTCTATACAGACTTGGATGTGCAGTTGTATCCAGCTCCAATTTCTCCACCATTTATGTGGATACTAAGTTATCAATTCTACCACTGTCAGTTATCACCTTGCATACTATGTCTTTAGTCTTGCAAGCAACTCTGAACAAACTATTCCCCTGCACTAGTTTTTCCACCTCTGGCTCTGGCTTCAAGAGAACCTTCTCCATCACTAAGGATCTTCCATCTTCTTCACCTTCTACCTCAACATTATGATTCTTCTCTTACAAAATGTGAGCTTTTCCTCCTCCTTCTTTCTTTCTCTTGGGGCATTCCAAAGATATGTGTCTTGGTTTTTCTGCAGGCAAAACACTTCACCTCTCATCCTCTGTCTCTTCCTCTTCCTTGAGGAAAAACATTTCTTCCACCATATTGTCTCCCTTGGGAACTTCCTCCTCTTTCTATATGGTTGTGAAACTTTCAAGTCTCAACCTTGTGCTTATGTGCCTTGTCATGGACAATTTCCTTACCTTTGTTTAGACTTCTTCCTCTACTTTGCTAGCTCTGTTTTCTGGCCAACTTCTCTTCTACCTTCAAAGCAATATGATAAGCATATTCCACTGTTCTTACTGCTATAATATTGATTTCATCATGGATTCCATATCTTAGGCCATTAATATATTTGGCCACCTTTTCATCATCTTTTTTTCTCTGTCCAACCTTGATGTTCAACTTATAGAACTCCTTTGTGTACTCTTTTACTGTCATTCATTTCTGTCTCATGTTTTGCAACTTACTAAAAAAATTTATCGGATAGTCCTGGGGTATGAATTTAGATTTCAACTTGGCTACCATTCTATCCTAGTTCTTGATCTTTTTCTTTCCTTTTCATCTTCTGTCAGCCTGAAGTTCATCCCACCACATTGTTGCATGTCCCTTGAATCTAGTGACAACATGTTTCACCTTTTTCTCCTCATCGATGTCTTCATAGTCAAAATACTTATCCATTGCTCGTATCCAATTTAGCAATTCTTCCACATCTAGGTTTCCTTTGTATATTGGGATTTCTATTTTTTCTCTAGATCCCAATTTGACAACAACTTCCAACAAGCGTTCTTCTACAACATCTTCTCATGCATCTTCTCCAACTTCCCTTTCTTCTCTCTCTGCACCACTAACGTCTACAACATCAGGTGCTCTTCTTTATCATGTATCCATAGCATCTAATCTTTCATGGATTTATCTCATCTCCCTTTCCACAGCTCGATTTTTTACAAGTGGCTCTACACGTCTTCTAGGCGGCATGGTGCTTGTTGGAACACATATTTTTATAAACTTTAGACTTTAATAAATTTATTTTTTTGCTTAAATAAGGACAACACGTGTTTGAATATTACCGTTGATTAATTTTTTTGTATGATCGAATGATCTTAAATCTTTCAGATTTGTGGACCGCCAAATGATTAATGAGTCAAACTGCTGAAAGTTTCTTCGTAGTTTCGCATTTCGGATATTTCGCTACGTCTTTAATTTCAAAATTCCGGTACCCAAAAAATGAGCGGTAAAATGTCGAAAGACTAAATCCTGATTAATTAAATTAAACGAAGTTAAAGAATTTAATCATTTTGTGTTTCGGGAATCGGGGGTTTTACATTCATCACATCTAAAAAATCTTGAAACCCGAGTTCTCGAAAGAGTTGAGTTTTAAACATGAATAATTAACTTATTAAAAGGAAATTAATAGTGTAAATTAATATTTTGCGCATTCTCTTTTGAGATATTTCATTTTTGTTCCATCCAAAACTCTCGATCGTGAATCGTCGATATTTAATAATATTAATCATGGATCAAATGAAGTGATTTCCAGCGTAGAGTGTGTATCACCATATGTACTTTCCTCATTAAAACCAATAAATTCATCATCTGTGAAAGCATGCTCGAATTAATGCAAGGTGAGCGTAAATAAAGATGTTCTATTTGAATTTCATTGTCCCTTCAACAAAGTAGTGAGTTTTATCCAAGGAAAGATTACGCATTCTCCCCTGTAACAGGTATTTGCGTTCTATTTCTAACATCATGGCACCCTGGAAAGCATCGAAGAAGAATTATGATGCCGGTGAATGTTCGAATCTGAATGCATACGTTATGTCTGATACTGCGCCACATGTTGTAGATTCAATTAGATCTTGGAGGCAAATTTTTACAATCTTGGAGCATGAAGTTATAAATTTCCTAGACGATTCTGGAGATAAAAAGAACGACACTCAAGGAACCAAACTCAGAATTATAGAAGAATCTGAGCTTCATAAAATAGGTACACGACTGAAGGTCATGCCATATAATGACATGATAATCTTTGTTCTGGAAAACACCGATGTGCAGACCAGGAGCATCATCAACCACCAAAAGGCCGGTGTTGGCTCTTTTAGGTCAGAACACCTCCAATTAATGTACAATCTATCCCCTAATCCAAAATATATTTATATTGTTGCGTTCATGATGGAGTTTGAAAAAAAATAATGTGTGAAATTTAACCAAAGCTACCAAATATAGTTCAAACCTGGTGGGGAATTCCAAAAAAAATCAGAGCTAACTCACATGGTGTTTATTACACCACGTCATTAAATTATTATATGTTCTATATAGCCATGATGCTATGTAGAATATTTGGAAAGAAAATCCCTACTCATTTCCCGGTGGAATGGGTATCAATCATGCATCAGGTAGTCGAGGGTTTCACTTTCGATTGGGCTAAGATGATGTCTGATAACCTAGCCAAGGAAATTAATGAGTATCAAATGGCAAGGTCAAAAGGTCAACCTACCCCTTTTTATATGTCTGTGTATGTCATGGATGCCATCTGTTTTATGACTCCATTCCCATTGATGAATTGGAGTTGGAACCCGACCAATGATGAACCTATCCATTTTTATCATTCCAAACTATGGGACGAAAAGGCCAAAGATTTATTTTATGAAATCTGTCATAATGTAGTTATCCCCATTCATCAAACACTATATGGTCATCCACCTCCTCGAATTTCAGATCAAATTATGGGAAACCTTAAACAGGTTGCAAATTGGTTCATTAAAGAAACTTTCCCCTATATCAGGGTTTTTAAATGCTTGTTTTCTCCTCATGCTCTCCAAAATTTTTTGCTTGACAGAGTAGTGTGCAGAGAAGTCGCTTACTAGACAGTAACATGAGTCATTGAAAAAGAGTTAAAATCAACTCAAAAGAAAGTTTGGCCAATTTTTCCTCTACAAGTTGGAAGGTTTTCCTTGTTCAATTTTGGCCATTACAAAGTAGTGGTTGCAGCTTTAGAGGATGTCAAATTGCTTGACATTGAATTCAAAAGACATGATCCATACCAAATCGTGGAGAACCACTTATCTCAATGCAATATGAAAATATATATGCATGAAGATTCCCCATATGATGATATATTCAGGGGAATCAGATCTTATGAGGAGGTACAAGGAAGAGTTCAAACATTATCCCCTGACGAATAGGACAGTTTCTTCACTTTCCAAAAGAACAGATGGAGTATTTTTCCCAAGATACTACAGGGAGAATTAATATTCACCCCTTCATTGCAGGGATCCATACCTCCAGGTTTTGGACCAGAGTCTTTTGGTAAACAAACTACCGAAGAAATTCCAAAGAATCTCAAAGTGTCTACACAAGAATTAGAATCCTTGTCGGTAAGGTATCTAGGGACGCAGACAAAGGTAGAATCTGAGACGCTACTAAAACATAAACAAATGGTACCTCCTTTATTTCCAATCACCCATACTAATACCTTACAAACAATATAAGAAAAGTAGTTCATAGAGATAGGCAGTCCTATTACAACACTAACCCCTCTACAGTCAAGTTTCGGAATTCATCGTCCTGAAATTACGTTTGCAAGTGATCTTACCCCGATCCCGCTTGAAGAGGTGCCTTCTTCAAACTTTTTCTTTAGCATGAAAAGAAGGGACATAGTTAGAAGGGAATCAAATCAGAAATAAGAGGTAGTAACCAAAAGGCAAAGGATGATATTTCATGGACAGGGATTGGAGGATTCATATCTCACCAAGGAAATGGTTGGTTCATTAGGCGCTTTTGCTACAACCAATCAGTGGTCGGTCGAGATTATGGTAGAGTAATTGAAACAAATAAATCTATTGATAAACCAATTACAAAATCAAATAAGGACTACAGAAAAGAATGTCAGAGATGAAGTGAATAAAGGGCTTAAACATGCTAGATCTAGTGATAAACAAGAAATTCAACTGCTCAAATCCAGTCTTGATGAGATGTGCAAGAATGTGCAAGCGAGCGAAAAGCGGGCTATTCAACAAAGTGAATTAGTAAAGCAAGTACAAGCGAAGTTGAACTTGACTGAAATCATGGTTATAGATATATTTGTTTTTCAAGTACAAGCACTGGAATTATGTAAACAACTAGAATCAGTGAAACAAGGCCTTTTTGATAAGGGGGAAATTATTCAAAAAATATTTCCGGGTTGTGAATCAATCATTGGAAAACATTTGTCTGAGAGAAAGAGAGGCTACTACAACTCGAATCACTTTTCAAGAAGTGATTGTGTCATCGGCTAGAGAAGAATTTTTTGTAAATCCCATATTATCTGTTGCAGAGAAGGTCAGAGGTAAAATAATATTGAAAACATGGGAGGCCAATATAGCCGAGAGTAAAATATTGGCTAAGGAAATCAAAGAGGCTTGTGAAGATGTTTTTCACCCACTAAATAAAACATCACTAGGCCTTATAAAAGATGATTGTTCTAAAGTTCTGGGACAAATTGACATTGTAAAACATCAACTTGATATCAAAGAAAGATTAGAATAAGCTTAGGCTGAAATTTCACATTTAAAACAAGTTGACATCTCTCAGATAGATAGATGGATAGTAAAGACAAATTTACAATTACATTCAATGAATTCTTAAGGCAAAAGGATAGAAGAAAGACTGCCACAATTACAAAGGAAGTTATACATTTTTTAGGAAAAAGATGTGACAAAACCTTCCAGGGTAGTAGCACAATTTGTAGGAAGGTGTGTCGAATGTATTGATTAAGGAAAAGGGAGTAGCTCAAAGAACCAATGAGGTAACATGTACTGCATGGGAAAGAGACAAAGGAAAACTAAGCAAAGTGTTCCAAGTATTTTATTTTGTAACCGTCACTTTTTATAAATAATGAGAATTCCAACCGCCTAGGGTTGAAAATCATTTTATATAAATACATATTGAAAAGATAAACAAAATGATGGTATTTTCCATATGTAATTGAGAAAAATCTCCTCATTGAGGATTAGTACAAATACAAACCAGAGATTCCACATTTCATTTATTTAAGTTATGTGTTCTTCTGTCTTTCCACATTCCAACATTTTTTTATATATTTCCTTGATGAATGCTTGATTGCAATTTAGTACAACATCTACTGTGATTACATTGCATTTAGTTCTATGATAACAAAAAATCTTTCCTATGTTTTTACTGTTAGTAAATACAAGACCTATGAGTTAATTAGATTACTACATTTTATGCTTCATTTAAGGCTATTCAATCTATTTTCTTCTTTTGTTACAAAGTAAGATTCTTCTATAACTCATGCCTTTCTTTGTCTAATAGCTTTATGTTTTTCTTTCATTACATTCAATATATTTTAATTTTAACTCAGATACGAAAGACGACCTCTGAGTTGTTACACTATTAATTCAATTTAAGGAATTTTTCTCACATAATGTATCTAATACCAATGAATGTTATTAGACTATCTCTTCTCTTTCCTACAAAAAATTAAAATATGTGGCTCTGATACCACTTGATGCAACCCCCCTTCTCTTCTACGGGTTGCACAACCTCCCCATTAAGGATATTCACTTACTTGAGCCGAATCATCTCTTCGCGCCTTCAATAGGACCATACTTGAATTCACACAAGTCCTTTATTGTTACCCACGCAAGTTCAACTCACTCGCATAGCCTTTTCCTGATGTTTCTAGTAACACTCAGTGGCGAGCACTAACTCCTCAACTAGGCGCTTCTCCTTATGACCACGGGATATGATCTCTAGATAGCCCTCCTTCGTGACGTCAAGCTTCAACAAGTTATCATGCCTTCACACTCCAATTCCTCCGAAGTGACTTCTCTCCGGAGTAAATCTCCACTCTCCACGTGTCCCCCCGTTTATCAACGACTCCTGTTGACTCCAGCCTTCGGGACTTTCGGCTTCACTACTCTCTCTTTCCTCTGGATTACTCTTCTCCTAGAGCACATAGAGATCCATCATGTTTCCTTCTTGGATCCAATGGTCCATATCTCTTCAACCTTCGGGACTTCACGAAAATCTCTTCTACTTCACACAAATCTTTTGGAGCTTTATCCCCTATACTTTTTGATCTACTGCCACATATCATCCTTGATACCGATGACTTAGATATACTTCATAGCTTTAGTACTTCGGTGATCCTACTCCTTGAACCTTCAAATCTCCGAACACATGAAGTTCTCAAGGATTCAAAGACTATCCTCTTCGCAACTTCCCCAGATCTCGCGGTCTAGAAAGATCTTGATTCCTCTGAATGGATCTCTCTTGTGAATTGGGAAATTTTCAATGGGCTCTGTTGGACATATTGTTTTTAATATGTTGTCATTGATGTCAACAGTCGATTTCATTGTGATGTGATGATAATTTGTGATGATGAATTGTTATTGATAAGTTATCATTAATGAATTGTCATTGATGTCAATAGTATAATAGTTAGCAGAGAATGAAAATGTCAAATAGTATGAAAAGATTCTAGCTCATAATCAAGGACATTAATCAAATCTCAGAAGGAAGAGCGCATTGTAGAAATGTCATCAATATCAAAATCCCCACAGGAAAACTCCAAAGGATTCAAGAAAGAATATTTCTCATTGAGATAGTTTTAAGAATTAGTTGCGTAGAAAGACATAACGCAAGGTGCAGAGGAATCTACTATAAATATTAGGAGATATAATGATCGCAAGAAATATCATTAAATCGAGGTGAAGTCAGAGTTTTTAAGAATTATATTTGAACCGTCAGATCTAGGAGTTACAAGAGAAGGACCATTGGAGGATTGGTCAATGATCAGATCAATTTGTGATCATTGGATATGCAATCACCAGATCACGATAGGGATTGATTACTGAGTGTGAAGGGAGAATTAAACAATGCGTTAATTCCAATCCTGCGATTAGTCTAGACCGTCGATCGTCACCCACCAAATAGACCTACGATTGGCATCAATTCCACTACCAACAAGAGGTTTCCATTATGGAGATCAATGATAGTTGTAAATGTCGTGCTAGTTGGGAGCCCACAATCATCCATGATCGTTGATCTACTCTAGAATAATTCTCAACCATTGGATTGGTTGAAAATTGATCATGAGATGACATCAAGATGATCAAGGTTTAATCAGTGAATCTTACTTTAGGGGATTTTTGAAATGGGAGCGTAAAACCCAAATTCCTGAATGCCAAAATGAACTGTTAGGATTTTAGCGTTAATATGGACTGTTAAATGAAGTTAATTTGCTCAAGTTTTATTCGGGGAATCTCACTTCGAGAGAATTGAGAATTGGGAATGGATAACCCAAATTCCTGAAGGCCAAAATGAATCTATACCATTGATCTAGAATTTCTCATAGTCATTAGATCCAGGAAGAGGATATTTGCCTCGACATGAGATCTACATCATAAAACCATGTCAGCAAGGACATGTGGAAAAATTAGATGATGACAAGTGTCAAGATGAAATTGGAATTTCAAGTACGTGTAAATCACAAATTTAAGTGACACATGGAAGCCACTCGGCCAGCGCTAAGTCAGTAGTGACGTCAGCAAGTTATGTCACTTCGGGAGTATGTGCTTTGGGGAAAACCAATTTCTAACATCATAAATCACCTGAAGCATTGAAGGCTGAAGTTAACGCTAACTGTTGATCTAATTCGAGATCCTTCTCAACCGTTGATCAAGTACAGTGGAAGGATGCCATAAGTGGAGGTGTTAACTAACATCAAGTAGTCACCACTATTGTATGAATTATTCGATAGGTAATCTCTTTGGAGGAATTGTTACTCTATAGCTCAGAAGACATGAATAGCCGAAGTTCTAAATCGAGTGAGAATAATTCATCGTGCAAATAATATATCGATCGACTGATCTACATCGGATAAATCTGCTTCACGATATTTGAAGGATTATAGAGGCTGGAAGTCACGAAGGACAAAGTCCCGAAGTACCAACAGTCATACATATCATCGGGATATTAAAATGTGACCGTTGATTTTGATAAGTGATCAAGCAATCGCTTGGCATAGCGCCTAGTCACCACCTGTGGTGGTATGGAATAGAGAAATAAAGAGAAAAAGAAGAGGTGGTGTTGGGAACATCGCTTAGAAAATAAGCCCATGGTTTTTCACATATGGTCATATGTAAATGGTTTGAAAGAAGTGCCTCATACATATTTAATTCGATAGAGAGTTAGCACTAGAACAATACAGAGAATCGATAAAATATGAAATATGATATGCTAGTGAACTAAGAAGGAAACAGAAGCATGAGCATAATATGATGAGTCGATCCATGTATGTTATCAACTCATGAAGACAAAAGAACCGACACACAGTCGTGATTAAAAGAGAGTTAATTCATGAGCATTATGAATAAAGAATAAAAAGGAGAATGATATTATTTAAATATTAATATTATCATTTAAATGAAAAGGTACAATGGTTCAAAATCAAAAGATACAATGATTCAAATTCACACCAGTTGAAAGACTATATAAAAAAGAAATAATGTTGAGAATATGAGTAGTTGAATTTGTTGAAGTATATATAATTATATATAATGGATTGAATGAAGGTTCATTCTATCAGGTTTCTTCCTATTTACAAGTTGGGTCTTGTATGAGGGTTGGATTTTTCACATCTCAGTTGGATATGAGATCAACAAGATGGGACTTGTTATGAGGGTTGGATTCCTCATTTCTCAGTTGGATCTGAGAACTACAAGTTGGCTCTTGTAACAGAGAGTTCGGTCTCTCATAATTGTTTAAAGATAAAATTCAAAGATTGATCTTATATATTCATTCAAGTTAAATACATAAATTAATTATTTATTCTTTTTTTATATATATTCATTGAGAAAATGAAATAAATATTTGTTGTTCAGTTAGTTTGTGAAAAGTGGAAAATTGTCCAAAGTTTTTTGACATTAATTCACNTCTCATTGTCAAGTATACATTTCAACAATTGGTATCAGAGCAAGGTTCCTTCAACACAGTTTAAACACTGAAGATAGATTTAGAATAAATGGGTGGACAAATTGCTATCTCCGCAAATGAAACTCCCTTATTTGATGGAACATATTATTTATCATGGAGGGAAAATCTGGAAAGATATTTGAAGTCAAGAGGATCTGGAGTTTGGGATTCAGTACTAATTATGACCAGACACTTAACTACTTCTAAGAGAAAAAAAAATGAAAAAGGAATCTAGGAGAAACAATACAGTAGATTTAAAAGCAACCTAGGATGGATTGTCAGACCAAGTCAAAGAAAATATGAGACACTACAAGTCTGCTAAAGAATTATGGCTCCAACTAGAAAAATGTTATCGGAATGAAACACAAGAAGAAGAGAAATCCTATCATAGTGAGGAACAAGACTCGGATAAAAAGGATTCCTGTCAGTATAAGTAAAAAGACTCTAATGAAGAGGATTCCTATCAAAATAATGAGAAAAAATCATAAGAAGAGAATTCTTATCAAGATAAGGAAGATGATAAAGAAAAGAAAAATTGCAATCAAATTGAAGAACATAATATAGAGAAATACATTTCTAATCAGAATGAAATACATGATTTGATGCAAACCCCAGTTAACAATGAAGAAGACAACCTCATCAAGGAATTGAGGAATACCACAGTATTCACTTAAGAAAAAATATTAGATTTTAAGACTGATGCTATAACTACATTTGAAGTGATTAGTATGGAACCAAGAAATGGTCTATATATTAAAGTTACTAAGGATGTTCTTGATCATGTTGAGTCCACAACTATGTGTGGTCTACAAGAGTTGGATAAACTCTAACAAAAGAATATTTAAATGCTACTTCAACAATTAGGTCAATCTAACCATGAAAAGTTTGAACAGAGAGTTCAATTAGAAGACAAAGAAAAGGAGATCAAAAGATTGAAAACTGAAGTTACTAATCTAACAGAAGAGATGGAAGAGTTAAAGACACATGAAAGCAAGAGAAAAGAAGAACTAAAAGAATCAGAAGAATTAGTTAACATTGTAAACACTCAACTTGAGGAAATTAAAGAAAGTGAAGAAGACCTAAAGATCTAGTTAACAAGGAAAGAAAATTCTTACCACATGTTGGAATTGGAAATAATCAATTTCAAAAAGATAAATGAAAGTAGTAATGCATATCTAATGACTCAAATTGAAGAACCTAAGAAAAAGGAAGAATCTCAGAAGATTCAAATAACTAAAATGGAAGAATCGTGCCAAATTTTTGAATTAGAAGCCATCAACCTCAAAAGGATTCATCTAGAATATGAGGAGTAAATCAAAAGATTGAAAACTAAAGTTTTTGATCTAATAAAATATATGGAAGAATTGAAGACATATGAAAAAACTATTAAATGCAAAGAATTCTTGGATGAGATAGAAGAAATAATCATCAATATAAAGACTCATATTGAACATGCTAAAGAAGTGGAAGAATCCCTTAAGATTCGTTTGACTAAAAAGGAAGAATTAGGTCATATATTAAAGTTAGAAATAGTCAATCTCAAACAGATGAATGAAAAGACAAATGAGATTGTCAATTTCCAGAATAGCTCAGATATCCTAGATAATATTTGGAAGATCCAAAGATCAGTTGTTGACAAAACTGGTCTTGGATACAATAAGAAAGAAAATCAGATGACAGATCTCTCAAGCCAAAATAAAATCAAGAATGGAAACACCTTCAATGGCTATTGCTTTTCTTGTCATATTTTTGGCCACAAAATAATGCAATGAAAGAAACTAGAGGAAGGATATAAAAGAAAATCCAAAAACTCAATTAAATGTTTGAGATGTAATTTTTTTGGGCACAGAACAAAATTTTGTCATACAATGAGATGTTACAACTGTGATAGGTTTGGGCACAAATCCCAAAACTGTAAGAATACAAGAAGTCAATATTTGAATAAGTCATTCAAGTCAGTTACAAAACCTAATAAAAGTTGGAAGAAGAAAGGATATGACAAATCTCCAAAAACACAATTAGAAATAGAAGATCCAAAAAGAAGAATATCTCATAGAAAGATATGGAGAAGAAAATCAGAAGGAGAAAGCAAGAAAGATGTTAGTACACCTGAAAATGAAAAAATTAATAATAAGAAAATGATGGGTGAAGATCCTAATAAAAAATGTGAAATTCAATATGAAATAAATCAAGCTCAATAAAAGAAAGTACCTATAAAGGAATATGGGACAATATCAAATTATGATGATGTAATAAGTTGTTAGAAAAAGAAAGAAAATAAAAAAAGAAGTTTAAATTGGTTTTTACAAAATCAAAGGATTATGCCAAATATTTTTTAAATTAATATATGGAAAATCTTGACTATCTATAGATTAGTGGTCAAAAGAAAAATCATTGGTAGGGTTAGTTGTAGAATAGAAGAAGAGGAAAAAATAAAGGTAGCAGAGAAGTTCGAGTATCATTCAACAATTATCAATTGATAACAAAATTGGTATTTAAATCAATTGGTATAATTCCTTAATTGATATTCCTGTGAAATATCAAAGAAGAATAAGAAGCAAATAAAAAAGATCAGTAAGATTCATACTCTTGTTCTATTTGACAAAGGAATGTCAGTAAAAACTCAGGAGGAGTATTGTTAGGGACCTAACCCCTCACGTAGGTAGAATAATATATTTCCATGTAATAAATCTCAATATTAATAAGGCCTAGCAATAAGGAAGAATAAGTCCAATGTAAGAAGACCTAGTAGAATATTTCGCTTCTAGAAGGATCTTCCTCTAGATTGTTCTTTTGATAGACATATTTAGTATAAATAGGAGTCGAGGGTATGAGAATTTTTGTCTTGAATATTATTGTAATAGAGCTCTGCTCTGTTGGAGGTTTTCTCCTCAAAGAGGCAAGTGAACATTTCTCTCGGTAATCAAAGTTCTCATTTTGGTGTAATTCTGGTATTATTCTGGTATTATTGTGATGTTTTTCTGGTTATATAATTGTTTATCTTCCATTTCTCGCTAATTATTTTTTCTCTGCATACTATTTTATATCTGGAATATTACAAGTGGTCTTAGAGCACCTTCCTTGAAAGAAAATTGTGGGTTAATTTTTTCAGGGTAGAGACATACTCTGGTGTCTTTAAGCTACATAGATCTATCGTTATGTGCATAAACCTACGGTCAGGGATTAATACACACAATAAATACAAGTGGTACTTAAGTGCACATCTCTTGGCCACCCTTGTAACCCATGTTGGTAACCCTTCGAGTGGTAGCGCATCATACAACACATGTATATGGATTGACCTAGATCTCCTAAAGCCCTCCATAGATAAACTAATCAGTCGCCTGACTTCTATAGTGCCACCAAGAAAAACACTCGGGAAGATACTCTTTAGTACCTGGTTAGTCGGGTAGTACGGATAAGGGTACAGTCTAGACTTCTTAGTTAGTGCCTTGAGATATTGGGTCAAGTACTATTGTTGGACCCCGCACATATATCAGAGAGCTATAGCACAAGGAAAACCCTTGTCTATAGAACCCTTGGGAAGAAAATAAAAATAGAAATAATAAGATTTATTTTATCGCTACAGTATCTTCTGCATTTTTGGCTGTGAAATTACTACACATTTCTTCATGTTAAGCATTTGGGCATTTCGTCCCTGTAGTATTCTTCATGCCGGACTATAACTCCACAGGAGTAAAAAAAAAAAAAGGTGTATAGTGCTCCCATCGGCACACTTATTTGGGACCTATTCCATTAGATTCCCTCTTTTTCCCTTATCCTAGTCATACCCTTCATTTTTAATCCTTTTCTTTTTTCAGTGGACTCGACCCCTTCCCAGTTTCCCTTTTTTTCCACCTATCCCATTATATTTCCCTGCAAGCACTCATCGTCTTGGTACCTATCATTTCTAAGTATTTTTTTTTTTCCCACCTACCCATTTTTGTTTCCTTACCCGCACTTGCCCTATCCAAATGGCTACCACTCACAACCAAGATCTCCAAATTCTGTGAATCAAGCCCATGTCTCCATCGAACATTTCACGTCCGAGATGGATTCCACCAATTCCGATATTGACACTTTGGAATCCAACCTCAAAACCAAATTATTGTCCCTCGAGTCTGTTGTAAATCAATTGTTGAACCTCCCTATGGGTCCTTCTTCATTAGCACAACCCCATGTTGTTGATTCCTCTCAATCTCCACATTTTCACTCCAACACCTTTCATCGTGAGCCCCGTCTTCCCTGCGTAGAGGTCAATAAATTTGATGGCTCTGATCCTACAGGTTGGGTCACTCAAATGGATAATTATTTTTCTTGGCATGGTATTACTGACGAGTTGTCCAAACTTCGCTATGTTGTCCTCTATCTAGATCCTGAACACTGGCAATGGTGGCAATGGAGAAAAAATTCACGCCAGCGGTATATTGCTTGGACCCAGTTTGTTGTTGAGATCTATGCCCACTTTGATACTGATACCCACTATCTAGGTCATTTGACCAAGTTGAAATAGTTAGGCACAATGGAAAACTTCATCACTTGTTTTGAGAATTTATCCTTTCGAACAAAGGTCATGTCAAATGCGTTCTTCCATGAATTCTTTATCAGTGGTCTTAAGGATGAAATTTGATCCCAGGTTTTCAGTACCCACCCTCCCACTTGGTTGGAATCTACTTAACATGTTAAAGATGACCAACAAGTTGTTTTTTCCCAGAAGAAAAAATAAAAATAAAAATAAAATAATAATAAAAAAAAACTTTTGTTCCTCTCCCTTGACCCTCTAATCCTAACCCCCCTGTTACTCCCCTTAAGATCCAAAAACTAACTAGGGATGAAATGGTTGAACACCAACTGAAGGTTCTTTTCTATAATTGTGATGAAAAATATTTTCTGGGGCACAACTGTAAGGAACAAAAGATATTTATGGTCATCTCAGAAGATGTTCCTGAAGAGGATGTGACAGTTCCTCTTGTTGAAGAACCCTCCCTTCCCGATGCCACCCAAGATCCTATTGACACACTTGAAGTTGACCCACTTATTTCCTTGCATGCCCTCACTGGCTTCTCACCCCCCCAAACTCTCAAGCTCATTGGCTACATTAAGCACTGGAAGGTCATCATCCTTCTTGACAATGGTAGCAGCCACAATTTTATTCATCGTCGCATTACCCAGGAAACCAATTGCTATATTCATGTTGTCAATAATTTTCAAATCATGATAGCCAATGTTGGTTCCATGAAATGTGGTGGGCAGTTTGAAAATGTTCGTCTTCAAATTGGACATTACCAACTCAAATATCATATGTTTTCCATTGACATGGGAGGTTGTGACATTGTGCTAGGTGTTGAATGGTTACGCACTTTGGGTCCCATTATTATGGATTTTAAGGAATTAACCATGCAATTCAAACAGGAAGGGAAAAAGTATCAATTCCAAGGTATCACATTTGGTTCTCCTGAGATCATTAGTTCCCATCGTATGGAAAATCTCCTCAAGAAAGGCCACTCCGATATCATTTCTCAACTCCATTCTATTCAAGCCGCTGAGACACCCTTTGTGCATCCTGATCTCCAAGATATCCTTCCCAAAAATCAAGTTATTTTTCCACCCCTTCAGGGACTTCCTCCTTCTCATGGTGTTCATGATCATTCCATTCCCCTTGTTCCTGGCATTCTTCCTCCTAATGTTCACCCTTATCACCACCCATTTTCCCAAAAAAATGAAATTGGAAAAATAGTGCAGATATTGCTCCAAGTGGGTGTTATCCACCCCAATACCAACCCTTATTCTTCCCCTATGGTAATGGTACTTAAGAAATAAGGTACTTGGCGCATGTGTCCTGAATTTCATTCCCTCAATAATCTCATCATCAAGGACAAATTCCTCATTCCTGTCACTGATGATCTCTTGGATGAGATGAGTGGTTCTCAATACTTCACTAAACTCAATTTGCATTCTAGTTACCACTATATATGTATGCAAGAAGTTAGCATACCCAAGACTGCCTTTCGAACTCACGAGGGTCACTATGAGTTTTGGGTCATGCCATTTGGCCCATGTAATGCCCCCTCCACCTTCCAAAGCCTCATGAATCATGTCTTTCATCCTTTTCTCCATCATTTTGTCTTAGTTTTCTTTGATGATATTCTCATCTGTAGTAAAACTTGGAAATCTCATCTTTCCCATGTGGATCAAATTCTCCATCCACTCTCAAAGCACCAAATTTTCCACAAATAATATAAATTTTCTTTTGGCGCCTCAGAAGTCGAGTACTTGGGTCACATTGTTGGCAAGGCTGGAGTCAGGGTGGATCCTAAAAATATTGAAGCTATGAAAGATTGGCCTCACCCAAATACTCTCAAAGGACTGCATGGATTTGTTGTTTTAACAAGTTATTATTGCAATCTTGTGAAGAATTATGGAAAGATTGCATCACCTCTCACTGCTCTCCTTAAAATGAATTGTTTCACTTGTACTCCAGCAGTTGCTCAGGATTTTCAAACCTTGAAGATGGCTATGTGAACCACTCTAGTCCTCGCCCTTCCTGATTTCACAAAGACCTTTGTCCTGGAATGTGATTCTTTCGGGAAAGGAATTGGTGTCATCCTTATGGAAGAGGTTCGGCCTTTAGCCTTTACCAACAAACAACTGTCCGAGTGAAATTTGGGAAAATCAATCTATGAAAAAGAAATGTTGGCTATTCTACATGTCGTGGATCTTTGGAGCCTTTATCTATTGGGGAAACGATTCCAAATTAAGATAGATCATCAAAGTCTCAAGTGTTTTATGGAACAACACCTTTCCTCCACCGAGCAACAAAAATGGGTTACTAAGATATTTGGATATGATTATGATATCATTTACAAGAAAGGAACAAACAATATGAAGATGAAGGTTCCCTTTTTTCTCTGTCCTTCATTGTACCGGATTGGCTCTAAGACATTCACTAGGAATGGCTACAAGATTCCAGAAGTTTGCATCTGATACAACAATTGCATTCCAATTTTCTAGTCTCCCCAGGGTACTCTTGGCTCAATGATGAGCTTTGATACAAAATTCGTTTGTATTTAAGTACAAATTCAAAACTTAAATCCACGATAATTTTTGAGATTCATGAAACACCCACAGCTGGGCACTCAAGATTTACCAAAACCTATGACCAGGTTAAATGTTATTTTTTCTAGGATGGTATGAAAAAATATGTTTATAAATTTGTGGTTGAATGTGATGTGTGTCAATGCAACAAGGGAGAAACAATCAAATCTCACGACACACTACAACCGCTTCTGATTCCACCTGTTATTTGGCAGGATATCTTTATGGATTTTATTGTAGGCTTACCTAAATCAGGAAATAAATCAATCGTCATGGTGGTGGTTGATCATCTTTCCAAGTATGCTCATTTATGTTCTCTTCAACACCCATTTACAACCTCCACTATGGCTCAACTTTTCATGGATCAGGTCTTCAAGCTTCATGGCATGCTGCATTCTATTATTTTTTATCGCGACCCAACTTTCATAAGAAATTTTTGGCAAGACCTGTTTAAGATCCAAGGCACCCAATTGCATCTCAGCACAACTTATTATCCCCAACCTGATGGTCAAATTGAAGTGGTCAACAAGTGTTTGGAAACATATTTGAGGTGTGTTTCATCGGAAAGGAAAAATCAATGGGCTCAATGGTTACCACTAGCTGAATGGTGGTACAACACTTATTACCATACAACTACCCACATGACTCCTTTTGAAGCAGTATATGGAAAAAATCCACCTTCAATTCTCTCATATTTTCCAGGTGTTTATAAGGTCCAGGAAGTTGACCAAACGCTTACAGTTCGAGAGGTTATTCTCCATACCCTTAAAGAGAATTTTTTCATGGCCCAGAATTGCATGAAGCAACAAGCAGATCAAGGTCACTCTGAACGTCACTTTTCATAAGGAGATCAGGTGTTTCTTCGATTGAAATCTTACAAGAAAACTTCCCTCAAGTATGACAATTGTTAGAAATTGGCACCCAAATTTTATGGTCCTTATACAGTTCTCAAGTGTGTGGGACAGGTGTCCCATCAGTTATCTTTTCCCAGTCATTCTAAGATCCATCCTTTTTTTCATGTTTTCTTCTTAAAGAAGGTGAGTGGAACTAAGTGCCAAACTCAAACTGACCTTCCCGAGTTGGACGAAGAAGGCTCCATTTGGCTACAACCACAAGCAATTTTGGACGAGTGTGAGCGTCGTTTGCGTCAGCGAACCTTCAAGGAAGTGTTAGTCCAATGGAAAAATACAACTCCAGCAGATGCCACTAGGGAACCGACTACTATTATGTAGCAATTTACTCAAATAATAAGTCAATAACACGTGCTCACAAGAGAAACATGTTACATACACCCCCTCTTGTTTTAAACTTCGTCCCAAAGTTGCACAATATATAAATGAAGTAAATAAATAATATGACAATATCTATATGTCTAACTATCAAATAAATACATAAATAGTTGGCGCATATCATATGCGTCCTCCGAGGTAGTCAAGTGTGGACTATAATTGTCCCATTGGACCTTGACCCGATCCATTATTCGAAGTCGTAGTTGTCGAATGTGATGGTCCAAAATGTGGATTGGCTATGTCATGAGTGCACCCTCATCTAACACCTACAAGGAACTCATGTCAATCACATGTGTAGGATCACTAACATAATGTCTCAAAATAGATACATGAAAAACATTGTGCATATGCCTCAAAGAATCAGGCAAGGGTAGTCGATAGGCCATAGTCCGTTTCTTTTCCACAACTTTGAAAGGTCCCACAAACCTAGGATATAGTTTATCACCCTTTCCAAACTTAATCGAGCTCTTGTGTGATTTTACCTGCAAGAAAACTCGATTGCCAACTTCATAATTACAGTCAACATGATGTGCACCGACATAACTCTTCTAGTGATCTTGCACTTTTTTAATCATTTGTATTATCATTTGCAATTGTTCTTCGGTTTCTTGGATCATTTCTAGTCCTCTCATGACCCTATCCTCCAATCAATCCCAACTCAAAGGCATCTAACACGTTCTCCCGTAAATAAACTCAAATGGTGCCATCTTAATTGTACTTTGATAGTTGTTTTTGTATGCAAACTCCGCTAGTGGTAAAAAAACTTCCCAACGTTTATGTTGGTCCATCATGTACATACACAACATATCTTCCAAGATTTGGTTCATTCTTTCTGTCTAGTCGTCTGTCTCAGGGTGATATGCTATACTAAAGTTCAGTTATGTCCCTAAGGCCTCTTAGAAACTAGTCCAAAAACGTCCTATAAACACTGATCCTCTATCGGATATGATCATTTTAGGCACGTCATGTAATCTCACAATCTCACTGATAAAAAATCTAGCTATGTATGGCACCTAATACGTTGTGCACATAGAAATAAAATGTGCACTCTTCATCAGAGTGTTAACTACCACAAAAATTGAGTCGTGCATCCTTTCCACCAGTGAAAATCCAACAATAAAGTCCATCAAAATGACCTCCCATTTCGATTGTGAAAAAACCCGTGGTTGTAGTAATATCATCATATTACCATTTCAATAAATGTACAAGGTAAGATCCCAACTTCTTAAAAGGTAGGGGAGGTGTATGCCTAGACAAGGGAAAACTTTAGAAAGGGGAAAAAATTGTACTATATATTTTCCTTCAGGAAACCTTCTTTAGATAATATAGAATCTCATTTAAAGGATGGAAAAGGTTATGAAATTTAATTTTTATCCCTGTGGAAGAAGAACACATTGAAGGGATATTCCAGGAGGGAAAAAGTATTGTAGGAGAAATTGCTTTTCAATTAAAAGGATTTTCTTTCTTTTTAACGAGGATATCCAAAAAGGTTTATGACACTATAGGAGTGTTGTCCACATAATGAATGGAATTATTAATCAATATATAAGGGAGGTGTGTTCACGCCAACACTAGATAAATTTACATGTGATATTTTTTCTCTAAAATAAGTGGATTTAGGGAGATGAAGAAGGGTTCGGTCGAAAATATTCATTTTTCTCCATTAGAAGATTGTAACCAGTTGTGGGTAAGAAAGAATAAAAATGTAATAAATATAAGGGACGATGAACGGATGTCAGCAGTAAACTCTCGCTACAACTAGGATGCAGAGGTTACTCCTAGAGATTGAACGCAAGGAGAATCAATTGTTGGGAAATCGAAGCATAAAACGCAGAGACAAATCCGCAAATGAGGAGGAAGGGAAACACATTCCAGGAATAGATAAAACGCAGAGATAATCCTCCAATGAGGAAGAATGGAAATGCATTCCAAATAACCTCGGGCAGCAGGAATGAATTCCTTAGCATTCAATTTAGAATTTTGCGGTAGCAGGAACGAATCCCTTGGCATTAAATTTACAATTTCGTGGCAGCTGGAACATATTCCTGGAAATCAATTTATAAATTTGTGGGAGTAGGAACGAATCCCTTGGAATTAAATTTACAATTTGATGGCAGTAGGAACGAATCCCTTGGCATTCAATTTATAAATTTGTGGCAACAAGATTGAATTTTGTGGGTATTCTAAAATCTATCCAGGTGAATCCCTTCTCGATCAGTCAGATAGCTACATTCGCCCAAGCACCTAGTGTTATGCCAACAATAAGGGAACCAATCCCCAAGATGAACTGAGCGCTAATATTTAAAGTCAGGACAAAGGCAAGACGTAATCGCACGATTCAAGGGAACATTGCTAGGAGTTTCACATGCTGGGAGATTTGTACACATGAAGAAAAACGCAAGGTTCACAAATCCAAGTGGATCTTGACCCAGAAAAAGACCCTAACAACAATCGACAAGGGTCGTTTACTAGCAGAGTTGGGTACAGGGAGAATATGAGAGTTGTGTATGAGAGTTGTCAACAAAAAAGAATATGAGAGTTGTGTATGCAAGAGGGAAGTCTTCCCATCGGATTCTAATGGCACCCAAAAACGAATATCAACACAGAAAATAAACTTCCAATTAAACATCTCAAACATTACGAGTGTTCCATTCACCATTAGACTCGATTGCAATTAAACTTACCAACAATAAATTTTGAATCGATGAAGGATTTTATGGTGTTGTCCAACCATGGCATATCAAGGAAGGTTCTACACAAAATTTCTGGAAAATATCCAATCTGTAGCGAATGCCTTGGCTTAGCTTCGGTGTTTTAGAGTTAAATTGATTGACATAAATCTAAACAGAAACCCTACGTATCAGTGAATGGAAAAGGATAAATAAGAAAATCTAGAATTGTTTTGAAATTAAATAAGGTCTCAATCTAAACAAAATATTTTGTTATACAACCATCATAGGCAATACACAAATTCGATATCAAGGTGTTTGACACAGCAGAGGCGAAATAAAAATAGAATTAGATATATATTCCCAAATCTGATTACAATTCAAATTTCATATCACATATTGCTTTTCCAGAAATCTAGAATTCTAAATCAAATCACTATTACATATGACCAAATTTTCCATTGTTTTTTGTTGCTATTGCCACACTTATCCGTCGCAATTTCCACGAAACCAAAGACTATTTTTTGTCTCTATTTTTTCGTTGCTATATCCACAAACCAGGTGTTCGTGGAAACAACGATGAAATTATCCCTCCACATGTCATCACCATAAATATAGTTTTACCTTATAAATCGCATCAATAGCAATGAAACTCCGTCGCAATAGGGACAAAAAACCGTGCCAAGGTAAAAAAATATGTGGAACGTTGCGACGCAAAAGCATGGAAATAGCGACGAAAATTGATGGCAGAGACAAAACTTACAACATAGATGCTATATGTGTGATGCAAAATCGTGAAAAAGTGTGACAAAGTTTCGTCACTATTCCCATGCTTATTCAAAAGAAAAAATTTCCTTGCGATGAACTACCATCGATACTGCCATGCTTCCTTTAAGTTAAAAAAAAAAAAACTACATGAGATATGGTATACCATATTACATTGTAATATGGTATATGATATTGAGAAGATGGATGTTGGGAGTCATTCCCTTACCAAAAAAATCAAGGTTACTCACACTCATATGCATGAAAGAAATCAAAGTTGTTCCCATGAAAAAATTTGTAACACTTTGAAAGAATGGTAGATAAAAACAATGGAGCACTTGTTTAAACAAAGACACTTACACCTATTCAAGTAAAGGTAACTCACCCTATTAAAATGAAGGTAAATGATACCATATAAATGAAGAGAAATATAAATGTTTAACGCGAAGGGTAGTTCACACCAAATCAAGTTAGTATTAAAATGAAGGTAAATGATACCATATAAATGAAGAGAAATGGAAATGTTTAACGCGAAGGGTAGTTCACACCAAATCAAGTTAGTTTGATCACAATGTTTTGAAACGAAGGGTGATCACACTACTCTAGGTAATAGACTTGGTGGAAAGAGTAAAGGGTGGTATGGCATGAACTATTGCTATGATCCTACAAGGCTGAGTGTGCTTTGTTGCAATCTCTTGCAACTGTGCTTTTTCAAGGACATGATAGACTTGGTGGAAAAATAGAATGCATGGGATTTGAATATAGTAAGGATGTTCTAGTATGATCTTGTGGTGATCTAGGACTGATACTTATTTGTGTGTTGATGTGAAGAAATTTTTGTAGGACCGAGGTGATCAGTATCCATTGAAGATGTCATGTCCATGATCTGATGTGTTGCTCCTAGAGTGTAAATGAGAAAACTCCAACGATTAATGTGCACAATGAATATGGAATGTGTTATATGGTACAAATAAGCACTGGTGGTGGTGTGCATCCATGCTGGTGAAGTATACATATGAAGAGAATGTATATAGCCATGTTTGAGTTACATTAAAGGATGGAGAACTAGATAATCCACCTGAGGTGTAGTGTCGTTGTGGACAATATCTACCTGAGTAGACATAGTAATAGAATGCTAAGGATTTGGTGTTGTTGTTTAAGAAAGAATGATTGTACATCTACCTATATAGGTATGTCGTTCTAACTAGAGAAACCATCTGAGGTGTAGTGTCTATGTGGACAATATCTGTCTAAGTAGACATAGCAATACAATGCTAATGTTGTGGTGTTGTTGTTGTTTAAGAAAGAATGGTTGTACATCTACCTATATAGGTATGTAGTTTTAACTAGAGAATCCATCTGAGGTGTGTAGTGTCAATGTGGACAATATATGGCTGAATAGACATAGCAATAGAATGATAAGGCTCTGGTGTTGTTTAAGAAAAAATGGTCGTAAATCTAACTTTATATATGTAGTTCTAAATTGTTGGAAAAGTTAGCTAATAATGACATAAATATTATAGTTGGTGAGCAACAATTTCTGAAGGAACTATTGTATACAAAAGTGTAGTGGTTGGGTGCTAGTTCTTGCGAATCCTACATTGTGCAAATATTATCTGGTAAAAGTCTTGTTGGTGTATAAATATGTTCAATGTATACCTTACACTCACTTATATGTCAATCCGGGATTCGTAATCAAAAGAGTTGTTACACTATATGTGCCGAGAACAGGTAACCTATGTATGTCTATTGCATATAGGAAATAATTAATAACATAAAAACTATGTTTCTAAGATTTCTAAATACTTCTAAAACCTTGAACATAGAAGAGAAAACTGATAAAGAAACTTCGTTAAACAAACAGTCAATCAAAAGATTCTATCTTAGAGGAACAAGTCTGTTCATTCCAAGATTATGAATTAGAGAGATGAACTTAAGAAGATTGTCTCCTATATCAATCGAAACAGTAAATAACAATAAACTCCAATCACTCTTGAAATCGAAATCAATTCCAGTTTTATGCAATTCAAACAACTAGTACAAGGAACAGTCAGCATAGTTGAGAGACTTCATTATGGAGCATGAAGAGGAGATATAAAGTATTCTGGTTCCTTGATGTACTAAAACTATTGAAATCATAAAATCAAGATATCAACCCCACACTTCAAACAATTAAATGGAAATCTCCAATATTTGAGAAGGAAATACCTATTTGGTCTAGCACCTGATTATTCACACCAACTTAAGAAATAAATAATTCAATGTTGAACTCCTGAAATAGATTAAATAGCATTAACACAAACTACTATAAAATTCTCACACAATCACACAAAACGTGTACAGGGAGATTTACTTTGGTTGGGGCGGTGGGCCCTTGCCAAACCAACAAGGAACTTCTTAAGAAAGTAACAGAATAAAACGTTTTACTCGTACTCATGAATTTGCATAATAGATCTTTTGCATTAATTCAACTGGTAAATTGGATCAACAGTTCTTCACCTCATACATAGAAACAATATGTATCATCTGGTTCTGATAAAGTACTTCATTACATTCCTTATTATCCACTTACACTATCACCTATACAACGTCCCTTATATAGAAGGTAAGATGATACTATCAATATCTATGGATAAACATTAAACAGTTTCAAAGATAGTACAATTGATATTTACATTGAATCTCTAGGAATTGACTCCATCCTCATGACACAAAGTGCATGAGTGATGGAGTCCCTCATAATTTACAAAACTAATTTGGAAGCTTCGGTCCAACTTCCTTCTCAAAATCTTCATCATCAGACTGGTCCAACAAGTGCCTTCTGGAAATAGAGGTTTTGGTACCAGAATACACACAGTCACAAATCTGGGTACCGGAATGAATGCAGAGTAGATAGTACCAGAATAGCACATGACTTGGTATCGGAATGGATGCAGAGCGGATAGTATCGGATCAAAACTGCCTTGGGTATCGGAATATATTTGGTACCAGAATGCACGAGGACTTGTAGTACCAGAATGGTGCAAGTACCGGAATAGGCTGCTCATGAGTCAAACCATTAGGACTATACAAAATAAAACACTTTAATCGAATTAATTCAAAAAATTTAAACAAAACATGATTTAAATAATCAATTACCTCTTGTGAACATGAACCAGGTCATTAGGTATCTGTTTGGGAGTAAATAGTTAAGTATGGGATTATAACATAGGAAAAAAGGCTTAGATACAAGGTAAGATAGGGCATTATACATGTCAAAATAGAGACTCAACAAGTCTTGTAATTATCATTGTTGTAGCGAGCAAGAGGATAAGGGCAAGCAATTATGGAACTAGGTATAATAGATCATATATGTATTTTGTTAATTGGTCTGTGGTAGAAAAAAAATATTGAGTTAAAAATCATTGGGGAGGTTTGGGATTTAGAGTGAGAATAGCAGAGTGAGAGTCCATCCAGGTAGAAGGATGAGAATGTATTATTTAGATAATTTGGAAGATGGATAGTGCAACCATATGAGATGAGATGGATTGATGCGATGTAAAAGTGAGAGAGAAAGGTATTTATGTATTATGTTGTGTTGGGTCTTAACATTATAAGAAAGAGGTATTGCATGAGGTGAGTTCATATTTTTGTCATCTTTATAGAGTTGATAAGTATTGCAATGAGTATCTTATAAATAATTTCATTGTTTTTGATTGGGTAGAAGGATGCTAATGTATCATTTGGAATGTGTGGAAGGGAGAAAGTGAAACCATATGAAATGGTTGGATGTGAGGTACAAATAAGAGAGAAAGATATTTATGTAGGATGTCTTGGTCACATCATTACATGGAAAGGGTATTGAAATAAATATGAGTTCATGGGTTTTGTTATATTTAAAGAGTTGATAGGTATTTCAATGGACATCTTATAAATAATTTCATTGTTGTTCATATGATATGTTCAAGAGTAAATTAGAGTAATCAATGGGAGATACATAGCATTCAACATTCTCTTGAAAAATCCCTATGACAAGGGTGACTCCACAATGTTTACTAATGAGAATATGAGTTTTGTCCTATTGTACAATGCCTCAATGATATGGAGAGGGGTGAGGAGTAATGGAAAATGCGATTATTTTGGTTACAATTGTCAAGGATTATAGTGGCAAATTAGTCTTTGATCTAACAATTATGAGTAAAAAGGAGACTTAGAGAGGGGAATAAATTTCATTCGTCATTATCAGTAATGAGGGATATTTTTCAATATAGTTTGGAATAGGGACTATTTTTTGTTGGGGAGAAGTGTCCAAAGATTGGTGTACCCTAGGATCATCAAGGGATTTCTCATCTATGTACAAGGATTTGGATGTAAATTATTATTATAAGAATAAGCATTTACTAGTAGTGTCCTTTGGAGCCTTATAATACTTGCACTAACATGTGGGATGAGAGGAGGGGTCTAAATTATTGGGATTAGCCTCATGCATTGTTTAATAGGAACTAGGATTTGGACTAGGGATACCAATAAGGTTAGGATTATGGAAATGAATGAAGGGATCTTTTCTAATTTATTTTCCACAATGAGGATATGGATAAAGACTTTATATATGGGGGTTCTCTAAAATAATTATACTTCTTTATAAAAAAACTACAAGTAAAATAAAATTATATTTAAAATACCTCTTTATGGTTCTTGATTTATAGTTGAAATTTGAGCTAGGTAAAGAGTGTACACTCAATGTACTGTACAACCACCTATACATGAAATTTGACAAATAAATTAGACAACAAAAACACCACATGGAACTTGGCATATATGCAATATCTACACATTAAATTTGACAAATAACTTGACAATAACAAATAAATTAGACAATAAAAACACCACATGGAACTTGCCATATATATCAATATCTACATATTAATTTTCACAAATAACTTGACGATAAAAACACCTTGTGAAGGGTGGCCACAAATCATCTACTCATAAATGTCAAAAGGTTTATGAAAATCCATCTTCGTAATGTACAATTTTGAAAATGAAGAGTTAGATTGTCAAAAGGCTTACACAAATCCGTCTTAGTGGTTGGAGAAAGAGTTCTTATATTATTATACTTAGATGCAACATTGTCATGCATTTCCCATAGCATACTGGGAAGGTGAATTGTAGTATCCAACTAGCATATTTGGAAAGGGAATTGTAGTATACAACTAGATGAGGGGGAGTTGTAGGTTGTTGATGAAATGATTTATTATCATGCCAATATACATTTGTGGTACCATCACAGTTCCATATAGTTGCAATATAGTTGCATATAGTTGCATAAGTTGCATTGTTGCATAAAGTTGCATATAGTTTCATATAGGTGCATAAGTTTCATTGTTGCATAAAGTTGCATATAGGTGCATAAGTTTCATTGTTGCATAAAGTTGCATATAGTTGCATATTGTCACTAAAAAACATGATAAGTTGCATTGTTGCATATAGTTGTAGAGTTGCATATAGTTGCATATAGTTGCATACGAAATTGTTGCAATCTAGTTGCATATAGTTGCAAATAGTTGCATATAGTTCCAATATAGTTGCATATAGTTGTATAAGTTGCATTGTTGCATAAAGTTGCATATAGTTTCATATAGTTTCATAGTTTCATATAGTTGGATAAGTTGCATATTTGCATATAGTTGCATATAGTTGCATAAGTTGCATATTTTCATATAGTTGCATATAGTTGCATATAGTTGCAACATAGTTTCATAAAGTTGCATATAGTTGCATAAGTTGAATAAATTTCATTTTTGCATTCTCATATGCCTAGGGAGTATGAGAATTAATTGACACAAATATGCACACTACCAAATTCCATTAAGTGGATTCATGTAGAGATTAAATATACACTAGTGTTTAATGGCACAACTAATGCCATAAAGTTTATGGAACACATAACTTAACACATCATGTTTGAATAGAGGGTATAAACATTGGATATCACTTTGGTATATATCCTTGAATGATTGTGGGAATTTCAACATTATGAACTTTGGACTCACGAGAAGATATAGTGGGACTAGGAACCTACTAGACATAAGGTTTGTGTTGACCCATGTTCCCATCCACCGATATTGATAAGGACAATATATTGATATGATCCGAAAGACTTTGAAAGTACAAGTCATAGGGACTATGAGGGGATATATAGGATTGTTTGGGATAAGGACTAAGATATAGGGATTGTGAGATAAGTGGTGTGGTTTTATCCATTGGAAAAAGAAAATGTAAATATATATATTTATGCATGTTTTATGTTGTTGAAATGTTCTAAGGTGAGAAAGAGAAATAGTAGAAACGATTAATTTATATTCTTTTCCATATTTGAAGAGAGTATATGTATTAATTTTATCATCATAGATATCCCTACATTGTTGTTGGCATGGGATACCTAGGATCAAATTAGAACAATCAAATGGAGAAATGTCACAATCATAGTGTCCTGGAAGAGTCTCATGGAAAACCTAATATTACTGCATCAATTATTTTTTGTTGGGGTTTTGTAAGGTAATGATATGGAGGGGAAGGCTCTAGGAGTATTTCGTGTTGGATTTTTGTAAGCTAATAATCTTTGGATCAGATGGAGAGGAGCGCTCTATGGGGGTGACTGGGTTTTAAGATATATAAGAAGATTGATCCAACCTATTGTTTTAATACATGAAAATTTGTCATAGAATGTGTGTCATTTTAATGGTAGTGACATCATTGGTTTGGGCTAGATGATGAAGATCTAGTAAATTTATGGTATTGAGGTGAGTAGGAGAAGGCCTTGGTCTAGTAACATGGTGTGAAGGATTAGGGTTGGAAATATGATTAGTGTTTCTAGAGTGATAGAAAATAGGGTGCCTCGGTACTAAATTTCAATGTTGAAAGCATGGATAAAGGATTGTTCAATCCAACTTCTTTCAAACAAATCAATTTCAAAATAATAAGAAACCAAAAATCCAAAACCATTTTTTTTAATAAGTAACTCTTATAGATCTAGAATGTGGAGTTCGATGTGTACATGTGTGTTCACACCTCAATGTATTGTTGTACTATTTGGCTAGGCCCTTGATTAAGGTGTAACCACTTTCACATAAGATTTCCCATATAGCCTAGGGGATAAAAATCCTACCTGATAGCATCACAAAATGAATTGTATGTAGTGATGGGATTTGTTGTAGATTTTGAAGTAGCACATTGAGATTGACTCTACCACAAAGTTTGAACAAATCCCTATAGATGCTTGTGGTTAAGGAGAAATATTTGAGGTTGATCTAGAAGTAGGATGTGAGGCTATCAATCTATGAATATAAGGCTTCCCCATTAATTTGTCTTCCATATTTTGGTAAAGTAATTTTAGTATCTTGTTGGAAAAATGACAAGTATTGTTTTCTGTCTAGGGCTTATAGTAACAATTTCGTGATATTTGGATGCAATAGTGTTTGAGATGATCGGTCTCTTCAAAGGGGGATTCTCTACGAGGATCCTAGATTGAAATTCAAAGTATCTTTGTGATGTGAGGATGTGGGGTTGCAAACCCTAGCTATTGCATAACCCTACCACACTTTTTTTTGAGGGGTGCTAGACTAGGGAACACTAATAAAAGAGAAACCTCACTCTGTGAGAAAAAATTATGGTATGGGGAAATTATTTTCAAGAGAACAAGAATCAAAAATTTGAATAATTGGCCTCAAACAATGCCAAGATAAATGTAGGTTGGAGGGTCATGCTCAAAGAACCAAATATGCACATTTATTTTTCCCTAAGTAATGCTTCCACTTCAATTATGGGCTAAAGTAGGAATACAATTGAAAGTAAGTGATAGCATAACTCTGGGTGTTAGGGAACACTCCAAAAAACCTACATATGAACTTCTCCTACTGAAAAATGAGAAATATTGATGGGGCTTTGAGCCTAGGAACGTGATGTTGAATAATGAAATACCAAATGATGTAAATAGTAAGTGTTCAGAGTTACTCACCATCCTCCCCCTCACCCTCGTCCTTCTCCTCTATGTGTGCCCTCCTTATCCTCTGCATGTGTTCCCTCCTTCTCCTCTGTTTGTGCCCTCCTCCTCCTCTGTGTGTGTGCCCTCCTCCTCTGTGTGCTCCCTCCTCCTCTGTGTGTGCCCTCCTTCTCCTTTGTGTGCGTGAATTCCCTCCTCTTCTACATGTGCCCTCCTCCTCTCTACTCTGCACGAGAGTTAATTAGTTCAAATGTGTTTTGTTTTGTTTTTTCAAAGATTTATTTTTTTTATTTTTTTATTTTTTTTTATAATATAATTTATATATTATATAATAAATATAATTTATAAATTATATATATAATATAATATAATTTATAATTTATATAATAAATATAAAATATATAATATATATTATATAATTTATATATATATATATATATAATTTAATAATATGGTTCAACATGTCGTTGTAGGCCCTACATACCTAGAAACTTCCTTTAGGACCTAAGGCTTGGGTTTCCTCTCTTGATCTTATCCAAGGATCCAAGACCCATACCCAATGCTCAAAATATCCTATTGATGCCCATACTCCCACTTGAATGCGAAATATACCCTCGAGAGGTCATCTATGGTGGTTTGAGGTGTCATTCATGAAATTTTAGCCCTAGAAGTTTCCTAAAACCTTAAGAGATTGGGTGTGCTAGTTTGAGGTGTCAAGTTTGGCCATGGATGCCTATAAGATTTGTACTTCGACTAAGACTTGGGTTCGCCCCTCAACCATATCAAGGCCTTTAGACCCATAGCTAATGCTCAAAACCTAGTGAGAGAACTAATATCATTTCTTAGAGGCCAAGGATACCCCTCTAGAGTTTATGTGTGGTACTTTGAGTCATTATTCATGGCTCTAGATGACTCAAAGCTTTCTTTATAACCTAAGTCATGGCCTTATTCCCTATATCATTTCCAAGACGTTGAGACAGATACCTACTAATCAAAAACACCTAGTGGCACCGACATCCCCAACCATAGGTTGGAATACCCTCGTAAGGCCTTGTGTGGTTATACGAGGCATCTTTATTGGCCTTGGCTCGTTGAAAGTTTCCTTTAAGGCCTAAACTTCATGCTTCCTCCCTTGGCCATGTCAAGGCCCCAAGATCCATACCTAGTGCTCAAGAATGTTAATGTTACCTATATACCTAATTGCCAAAGGATGGCTTCGAGAGGTCATTTATGGTGGTTCAAGGTGTCATTTATGGGAAGAATAAGAAGTGGGTTGCGAATAATATTGTAGAAATGATGCAAGAAACAACACCTCCCACCATTTATTACAAGTCTTGTGAGATAAAGTGACACACCAAGACTGTTGGAAATTACACCTCGATAAATGCCCCAAAAACTTCTAAAAGCTAAAAGAAGAGGTAGTTGCACTACCATTCAAAAGGAGGTAGCATTAATTAGCTGCAGTACCATTCAAAATGAGGTATAATTAATCAATGATAGTCCCAAAAAGAAAAAATATATGACCAAATTATTTCATGACTATATCCACATGAGACAAGCTAAAGTGGATTACTTGTTTGATCTCGATTCACAATTGAATTTGATCTCTACACAACTAGTTTGATCTCAATTGCACACACCTTTAAATCAATTCAAAGTTCAATTAATGTCTCTTGTTATTATAGGGTTATAAAGCCTCATGATCCCAATGCCCATATGCCTCCAACCTTGTGATCTAATGATAGTTGGGTGACAATTATCATGAAGGGTGATCACTAAGACTAGGGGAAAATTTCAATTCAAGGCTAGGAATGACCAGGCCCACATCAAGTGAACACAGAAAATTAAGAATGTACATGTGTTGTACCATTCCATGTCAACAACAACGCATCCATTCACTGGGAATGCTAAAACCCGACAAATCGATGACTCCACTAACTTAGGGTTTATGGTTTACATGATGAATTGATGATGGAAGAAAGTGGTTGTGTGAGTCAAATTTGAGTCTAGAAACCCTCCCATATCGTTAAGGCATGAGAATAGTCTATCCATGTCAAATTTCAATGCATTCAGAAACAGTTTGAAAACATTTCAACGTTGACCCCATTCACAGGTCATTGTTGCCCATGTCTAGTCCTAGTACAATTTCCTTGTAAACTTTGTATAATATATTTGGAGAATGATAATTTTGAAGGTGTTAGGCCTATTCCTACCCACCACGGCCAGATCACCTCTCATTGAGAGTCTGTGTATTGATCCCTTTTAGTTTTGGGTTGTTAGTATTTTCAATTCCATGCACCTTTCAATCTAGTCAAATTTCAATTAATGTTTCTTATTACTATAGGGTTATAAAGCCTCATGATACCAATGCCCATATGCCTCCACCCTTGTGATATAATGATCATTGGGTGACAACTGTCATGAAGGGTGATCACTAAAACTAGGGGCAACTTTCAATTCAAGGCTAGGAATGACTAGGCCCACATCAAGTGAAGGAAGAAAATTAAGAAGGTACATGTGTTGTCCCATTCCATGTCAACAAAAACACATCCCTTCACTGGGAACACTAAAACCTGACGAATTGATGACTCCACTAAATCAAGGTTTATGGTTTACATTATGAATTGGTGATGAAAGAAAGTGTGTGTGTGAGTCAGATTTGAGTCCAGAAAACCGTCCTTTATCATTAAGGCATGTGAATAATCTATCCATGTCAAATTTCAATGAATTCAGAAATAGTTTGAAAAAAATTCAACGTTTCCCCCCCTCACATCACTCTCAATTTCCCCATATTACCTAATTTGAAGTTCTAAAGAACATTTATCATATACTATATTATAAAAAATAAAAACATATAAAGATCATATAAAATATAGAAACACATACCTCTTCTTTTCAACAATTAAATATCAGTCATCATCTTCTTCATCCATCTCAACATATGTATCAGGATCTAGTTTAGAATCGATATTGGTGAAAGGCTCATTCCTATAAACATCATCATCAACATCATTTTCACTAATATAGTTATCGATATGGTCAATGAGATCGTCGTCTCCTACATTTGGATGATCAACTCCTTTAACTTCTTCGTCTGACACATCGACTACATGAGCCACCTGCTCCAAATATGCATAATCATGATATTCTTCCTCGTTATTATATTCATCCTCGGCTACATGATTATACTTTATTGGTCTTCCTCTTGGATCATATCTAACAATGTATGACCAACCTCCTTTACCAGGTACCTCTGAGTAAAATACTTCCTCACATTGACTTGGAAGAACATAAGGCTTTGTACCCGGTTCAAATTCCCTTGTATTAACCATGGTAAATCCATTATCATTCTCAATAACAGTTCTTTCAGCATCATGTTCATGCATCCGTATCCTATACCATTTAACCTCAAACAAAACTATTTTAAAGGAATTAAAATCACACTCAATTATATCCTCCAAATAGCCATAGTACCTATTCTCAGTTTCTTCCGGATTTCTGTCACTTCTAGAGGAAATGCTGGTGACCTTAAACACTGCAGTTATCCCACAATCCGAGGTTTTCATCTTATCATCCAACATTTTGATACGAAATTTATGACCATTACACCACATAGCCTTGTGATGTTTCAACTCCAACATGGAAAACAAGTAAAAAATGCATTTCCAATTAATAAACCTCATATAGGACTTCGTAAATTTATATTTCAAAAATTAAACAAACCAAATACACTAAAAATTTGGGAAAAAACTAGGATGTGGGTAAAAAATTTAACTTGTCTATTTATCTTTTAAACCAAAGGCTAAATCAACTTCCCTTGATGTAAGATCAGAAAATTGATCTCAATGACAAGGCATTGTTTTAATCATGTTACTCACCCGTTCCCATGATAACCTACCGAAGTATTCTTCAGTATATTCTATCCAATGCTCCATCCAATCAAAGTTGTTTGCAATGTATAGATGTAAAGCATTCCACTCTTGAGAAACTATATGATAGCATAACAATTTAGTATCATTAATTAGCTATTGTTAATAAAGGAATAATTTAATAAATATGTAATATATTAAATCTACTTCAACATCTAATAATTACCTTTCACAGTCCTCATTTTACCTTTCCCCAATAGGACCTCCCCTTCAAATTTGTTGATGGAGTCGACATGCCAAATGTGAGGCACATTCATATTTTCTTCTAATTTAGGTAGATATTGACTAATATACACCATACAATTGATATACCATATGTCCCCCAACCATAGAACCCTCTGGACATGCTCTTTGTCTAACAAAAGCCTTCAGTGACTTCAACTTCCTCTCCACCATCCACATTGACCTTGTGTGTACTGGTCCACATAATTCAATCTCCTCAACTTGGTGTATGAGGTAGTTTTCTTGTGCATTGAAAATGATGGAGTTAGATATTGATGCATTTGACACATTAGTCGGGGAATTTCTCTCTTCCAATACCTTATATCTTCTTTATGGATTTCTTTTGATGATAGCCACCTACAAATGTCGATGCAATAAAATAATATCAAGGAATACATAAATTTGAAGATAAAACATAATATGTCAATAACTTCGGCTACAAATCAAATAAGAAGTACATCTTAATTATAAAACAATACTTACCTCATGTATTTGCCAAGTACATAAATAATTTGTTTTATATTGTTGTCAAAGTCATCTTGGAGAGACAAAGGTAGAACATACTGTAAAAAAAACCAAATAATTATTATTTGTTTCCAAAAAATGCATACAAACAAGGAAATATATTATAACCTACTAATTAACTTAATGAATGTATGCCAGTCATGTGTTTTAACCCCACCAAAATCACCTTTTTCTGTTAAGATATTTTGTATGTTCGACAAAAACCTCGTCAGAAACCTAATTTTTTGAATAACCTCTTTTACAATATTGCTTTATTGCTCCATCAATAACCAAGGAAGACTAGTATTTTGTTCATGACCATTTCCATTAGAATTAATAATAACACTTTACAATGTGTGATTAGCTTCCTGGATGTCACAAGAAATCTTTCCAATTCTATCTTTGTCAGTCCTTCCATCTAATATTCGCCATAACAATTCTATTATGTTCTTCTCGATATTCATTGTATAAAATGGATGAACTATTTGTAGGTGCTCGTAGTATGGCAATCTACTGAATTGCATTGGGAAACTTTTCATTCCTCGTGGAATCCCATTTCTGCCTTAACAACATTCATGAAACATCAACAAATTGAGATTTAAACTAATTAATGGGACAAAATGAAATTAATACTAATGAAATTAACCAAATATTTTTATAATATGTCATACATAAACAATTTGTGTACCTTGATGATTTCTAATATATTCCAACTTCCATAGGCGAGGTGTCATTCTTCGTGGTTTGTTTTCATTTTTTTATTTACCATTGAAATTTTCTTTGTCTGTAGTTCGACAACTATAGTTCTTAGGCAGAAAGTGCCTATACTCATCAAACACTTCCTTTCCTAAACTCCTTGAACGACGAGATTTTATCATCGGACCACAAACTGGGCATGCAAATTTACCCTTTGTTTGAATACCTACAAGATATATGAATTAATGTAGCATCAAATTAGAGTTACAATTTAAAATAATGCATGATATTTTCAATAAACATATATAATAATAAATGACAAAATAAAGTAACAATATACCACAAAAATGTGTTAACCCGGGAGCATCATGAATTGTCCATCATAGTATTCCATCAAATTGAAATTGTTTTTTCCCTATTGGTCTAGAGATGTCATACATAGTGATGCCATCCCATAACTTCAACAATTGATCGATAAGAGGCTCAATATATACATTCATATATTTAACCTGGTACCTACATAATTGGTTCAACATACTGCACGATTAATTATACTTATCTAGATGTCGTTATATATAAAATAAATAATTACCATGCACGAAACAAAAAAAATGAAATATTTTGACATACTTTAGAGAAAATAATAGATAATTAAATACCTGGAACAATCATTGCGAACATTTTGTTCTCTCTCTTGATCGACATTCAAGGAGGAAGGTTATTATTTATAAAAAATAGGCCACACTAAGTACGTAGAATGAAGCTCTCCAAATGGATTGACACCATCAACTGCCAACGAAAGTATAACATTACGAGGTTCTTATTTAAAAATTGGCCACTTTTCTTCGATATAATTCAATGCAGAACCATCTGTATGAATTCGAAGAACATCGTCTCGACTTTTTCTCTTTGAATGGAAATCCATAAACTATGCTATACTTTATCACCTGAACAACCGCTGGAAACATGGAATTATTAGAATATAATGAAGAACTTTGTGAGGCACCTTCTTTGATGCTTTATTGGTTTAGTATCTACTTATTTGACATTCTGGGCATTCATTTTCTAATGCATAGTGTCCATAATATATGATATGATCATTAGGACATGCATCAATAGCTTGATAGTCCATTCCAATTTCTTTCATAATCACAGATATTTCTCGATATGTGCTTGGAAAAATATTTGACGTCGGTAATAGAACTTCATCTAACAATCTACAAAATTCTAAACAATAAGTCAATGTAAACAATATTGATCATCAATATCTCATCCAATATACTAATTTACAAATTGGAAAACAATAGCAATATGGGAAAAAATTGAACCTTTTAAGTATTTGTGAACATGCAAGCATAAATAATTAACAAATTAAATACCTTAGTATCTGTGTGAGGCATGTGTTTGATAAACCATTCAAAACCTTCAGGTTCACCAACAATAATATAGAAGATAAAAGATTTGTTGTTGAGCCTTCATAAAGAGGTTGACATGACTTTTCGAGTGGAGGATCAACATCATGAATACCATCCTGGTTGTCCTCATCCATTGGAGAAAATGTGTCTTGGATCAATCTATGTATCTCATCTTCCATATTTGAATCACTAACGTTATCTCCATCCATATCATCATTAATAACTTGATCAACAACTTCAATATTCAGATCTCGAATTTCATCACCCTGTAAAGGAGTATTTCTGCTAGTACTTGGAAAATAAATCTCTGGAGGTCGACATTTTGGGGGCATCTTCTATATATTTAAAAAAAAACGTAGAAAAGTTAGAGTGTATAGAAAATATAAAAATCATGATAAAAAATATTACTAAAATTCATGACATACCGATTATTACAGAGAATACATTAAATATTGAATCCTCTTACCAAGGGGAAATATTCATAACCCCCTTCTCCCTATAATGTATTTGAGCTTTTGTTATTAAAAGTCTTTTTTTTTAAAGCCTCTGCAATCATAGAAAGGGAAGTAACATTTCCCATCTCCCCTCGCCTCTAATGTCGCTCTTAACCGAACAAGCTTCCTGTCATTTTCATTCATAGTGACAAATCCTTGTCCCGACAAGTAATTGTCTTACCTACACCATACCAAACAATAAGTTATCAAATTTTTATATTTTAACTACTCGTTTCGATTATGATATGTTTATTTATAGTGACCTACAATCCTCACAAATATTTCTTCTAAGACATTTTGACATGCTTTTTTTTATTATTATTGATTAACTATTAAGATCGATATGCTTCAATTAATACTTTAGAGTATTGTGTACTGAATCACCATGGTATTGGAAGAGTATGGTATATAATCATAAGTTCATTTGTGAAAGGTGCTTAGTCATAAGCCAAGAAAGTTAAATGTGGCTAACAATAAGCTAAGATGGTTGAAGGTGGTTAGTTAAAAGTGATTGTTATGTGCCTAATCACAACATAGATACCATCTTTATAATAAGGTCATATGTGTACAAATGTTTCCTTTATATAATAACAACATATATACCTAGCATAAGTTTAGGGCTAGTCTTTATGGATATTATTGTTATAAACATGATTTTCCTCCCTATCTTATATATACAATAACTTATCATTTATCAATATAACAATCAACTTCAAGATTTTATTCATGGATATTTATTCCTTCATTTAATTGAATTAGTAAGTGCTATCCAACCCTTAGGTGTGCAAGTATCCCAACCATTATTGTCACTATTATATTATTTTCAATTTATGCAAGTGTGATCCCATTTGGGTACTACGGATGTAACAAGTGGTATCAAATCTTCAATCAAGCTTTGTTGGTGTTTTTGTGTTAGTTCTTAAAAATAAAAGAGAGAAGAAAATGAAAATTAATTACTATCATTTCACTGATTAGGGTTGATTTTCAAGAGAAATTCCATATCTTTATCAATGAAAAGAGAGAGATATTCTAGCTAAAATTGAAGGGAAAAGGGTATGTGGATTCCATAAACCTAGAATATTATGGAAACCACATACCCTTTTCCATAGAATATACTAACTAGATCCAAAAACCAAAGACATGAAATATGGTACTACACATATAATATATTAATAAGGAAAAAACAAGATACATGAAATTTGGACATTTGAACAAAAATTTACAAGTTAAATGAATACATCAATAAATAAAAAGTACTAAACTTGCAAGTTCAAAATCTGATCTATGTGAATCGAGAATTAGATTTGTTCAACCGGTGGGTGACGGAAAAAATAAACAACTTAAACAAAATCCAAGAACAATGTCGCAACTATAGAAATTGTGTCACAAAGTCTCTTAAAGTCAGGTATATATAGATCAAATAGTCAACTAGACATTAACACCGACCAATTAGATAGGAAATTTTTTTGTCTCTATTGCCACGAACTTTCGTGGAAATAGCGACGAAATTTCATGGCAATAGCGACGAAAATCCTGACCAAGTTAAAATATCATATTCATGGATATTGTGACGAACTTTCGTGGAAATATCGACGAAAATCCCGCCCTATTTAAAAAAAATATGAAAATAGTGGAAACATGGAAAATTTTTGTAGAATACTCTACCCATATGTAGTAGTGAATTACTGGAATCCAATTTATAACTTAACTATTAGAATTACAAGATCAATAAAAATACCAAAACCGACGGTGAAAAATTATGAAACTTAGGGCGTCCTTCTGCAGCGACGCTCCTTTGATCTCCCACTTGCTAACCGTTGAGACTTCACCAGTACATCTGTAATGAACCTCCTCCTTACGACAACCAATCTAATAACAGGTGCAAAAAAAAAAAAAATTGTTTAAGGTGTGTGCGCGCGTGTAGAAGTAACAACACCCTGACTCTATGTCGCCACTCGATGACCCACAAGATGCAACCCTGACAAGGTAAAACTGAAGGCACACAACGAGTAACTGCAACAGCATACGACCACGGGCATAAGGCTCACATCACAACATTTAGACATACTGGGGTGCACTGTAAGAACACAGAGGGAAGAGTCCATAGTGTTAGGGTTACTATTTCTGTCAGGTGTGTTGCAAGAGTGGAAACCCTGCCTTTAAAGGGCCCAAGACTCTTGATACGGCACTGGATTCTTTACACAGTAAAATCACTCACATAGACATATATATTAGGGCGAAAAGAGGGGTCTGTATCCCTCCCGACACAATCGACCAAGCAATCAACTGAATACTATCAAGCACAACATAAGAAAAGAGGACGACGATGTCCTTCATGGAAGGCGCACGACAATAAGGACTCCGACAACGAACACCCAAGTTTAACGTTGTTTTAAGCGAACCAACCCCCCCTCAATTACTAACTCTGAGTAATTTGTTATGCGTAATTCCGGGACATTCCACCACATATGTTTTATCAATAACAATAGTTTACGCTAGCATTACAATAAGGTAACCATATCATTATGTTTACTAACGATAATAACATTGCAATAAGGACAAGGATCATACATTTCAATGATATCAACTCTAACATTGCAATTATTATATGGCGAGAACAATACCATTACACATTTCCAAAAAATCTATTGAAAGTACATAAATTATAACAATTGTGCAATGGCATTCCTTTACGTATTACATCATCATCGCCTTTACACCTTACATTAAAAATTCCAATCTACGAACATACGAATTTCCGAATCCAATTTCATATTCATAACATTATAGTGTATGTAACCCCTTCACCCAGGGACAACACCATTACCCTTGGTCACATCAAAAACTACTTCATATTTATAGCTAACATCATAATTGAACATAACAATATAACAAAAGTGACAATATATAACAATAACCCTAAATAAATGACAATGATAAAATACCCAACATCATGTCATATATAAGATAACCTCATATATATAAGTAACCTCATATTCAAATAACAATATGACATCATATTAAAAGTTTACAATACCACCTCATATTAAAATGGCCATGTATAAGAATAGCCATACATAAAATGACAATAATTAAGAAGGACTTTATTTAAAAATGACATAAATAGTAATGAAAAAGACAATAAAAATAACAAAAATTAAAATGTCAACATAAAGAAAGGCCTCTTATTACAAATATGGGAAATAATTAATCGATGATCCACCATGATAAACTAAAATAGATGGAATACCCTTTCAATAGGATTGCAAGAAACTGAAGCATTAAAAATTATAAAACTATTATAAGCAGTCATGATTACTGCAGTCGTTCCACCTGTTCCTGAATTTTATTGTTTTTAATGGGCTGTCTAAAGTGAAAAACTTACTATTTAAAAGGAACTAAACTAAAGCTTCCATTCTACAGGTGCCTTAAATTAAGCGTTGGGTTAGAAACATCAATATTAGAGGCCACGAGAAAACTGCATCTAGTCCACCTGTCATTGACTTGGCACCCGGTTTAACAGCATTGTTGCTGCGCTTTAGTATCTCAATTCATAATTGCGTTTTCAATGGCTTTGTATAAGGTCATTGAATAACCACCTGTCGCGATACAGAAACCTTCCGTAAACAGATTGTCACAGCCTGTTAAGGTTTCTATTGTGATGGCATTATCGATTTCGTTTATATTTTTCATTAAAAAAAACAACAGGTCGTCGTACAACAACCTTCCATAACCCTTATGACTTTGCGCTGTATATTGGCATTTTATTTGAATAAAGATAAGGTAACCGGATACCACTAGCTACAACAGTAGTTTAAGATGTAGTCTGACAATACGAGCGCCCTCATACCCAGGCCACTATTACGATCTGAAACCCGAATTATAGCGGGCAACAGAAATTTATAGAGGCAAGACTTAACAAGGCAATAGGAAAATTATAAAGGCAAGCAACAGAAATTTATAAAGGGAAAAGACTTAACAAGGAAACATGAATAAATCATAAAGGCGGGCAACAGAAATTTAATAAGGGCAAGACCACACTGCATGAAGGTTGTCCAGGCGTAATTATGGAGAATCGATTTATTGAATTCACTGGCAAAATAGAACACCAGAAATTGTAAAATAACAGTGTCTAAAAAAACATGGGACCATAACCACGCTCTCACGCAATACATCAGCTGGTTGCAGTCATAAGCATAGGGCCTCAACACCTCGTTCCAGATTCAAATTTAATCAGATATAACCTTCCATTCTAAGTTAAGTCGTGTAGAATTAATTCAGTGAAATAATTAGTGAGAAGTAACTTTCTCGACCGACTGAACTTGAAGAAGGCAGCGTGTGAGAGTTGGTGCGTAAAAAGACGATCCACTATTTGACTAAATCACTGATCTGATTATCAACAGGGAGCGGAACATGACTATTCCTTTAACCACACATGTTACATAATCCAACGAAGGGCCACACAAGTTCACAGGAGCACAATAATTCAAACGATAAGCAACGATTACACAAGCACTCAGTAATTCAAGAAGTGAAATGCAACCCAATTTTACAGGCACGCCATAAGGGAAAACAAAATTTTGCATCAATAAGGGATACAAAATGCCCAATCGATTTTAAAACCTCCCTGAACATTAAGTAGACAATTACCATTTCAATAAATTCTAGAATGCATGGATCACTGGTGCAGACAATTTCAGCATGCACATGACAGCAAATCCAGACCATTAAACCTTTAAATCGCAGATCAAATGCCCAGATATGTTTAAGTAGGATGCAGATCCTTTAAACATTTTAAACGTAGGTCAAACGCCCCAAAATTGTTTTACCCTGAGTGCCATTAAAATGCCCAACAGAATAGTTGCAAACGCCCATTATAACAGAGGCAAAAATGCCCAATGACAGTTACAAAATCGCCCAAAATCCCACAACAGAAGATGCACACAGTAAAATATTTTCCAGTACAGTGATATAAAGACAATTGTCGAATCAATCTCACAACAACATTGCTGAAATGAAATTTTGCCGAATATAAAAATGCCAGAACAATATCACAATATCATCATCAATAACAATAAATTTGCCGAATATAAAAATGCTTTCTACTTCAACAATTAAAATCATATCGTTGCCTTACGCCCACATTGGAAGACGTCCCATGCTCTGTGTCACGTCCCGCGCTCCGTGCTGCGTCCCGCTCGCCGACCGTAGAAGGCTCACCGGTACCTCCCAGACAAACGCTAGGGGTACTCTGCTTCCCCCTTAGCCCCTCGAGCCGCAAAGGGGCCACACAAGATCCAGAGATAATACTAGCTTCTCAGCTCACCTCCACGGCTGAGCTACCACTCCAACACAGCTGAGATAAACCCAACTCCTCACAAGCAATCCGTCAAGCCACAATTTGGCAGTGTAACGTTACGCTAACCGTTCCTCATTCCCCTCTTCCTTCTTTTCCCCTTCTTTTATAGACATTTGAGACCCACCTACTTTCCTAAATCCTTATTTAATTAACTTTTAATGACAAACCTTAGAACATTCTTTGTCGTCCAAGTGTCGCTCATCCCTATGGTTCTCCAAAAATTAATTTCTTTTTAATAATTAAAAGACTCAAATCCCTCACTCCCCCTAAAGTCGCTCCTAAAAATTCTCCTAGGGTTCCTACATCCCCTCTCATGATTTTAATAACTTTCCTAAAATGAAGTTTCTGATTTTTAGTAACTCCTAAATGCTTATTCCTTTTCGCTTTTTACCCTATGTCTCCTACTTTCCATTTTTAAGTTTCCTTTATTACAAGTTTCCTCATTTCTATTTTTTTTTATTCCTCTCTTTTATTATTATTTTATTTTTTTCATTTTTATTATTATTTTTTTTTGTTAAACCCAAAATGATAAAGCACTTATTAATCTTTTCATTGTATTTGTAAGATCCTAGCTTTTATACTCCCACACTTTAATAATTTTAATTCTTCTTTATAATTTAAAAGCCAGGGGTTTCAATTAATTTATCTCCCTCATTACCTTACCCCCTTTACTTTTAAGAAGCCTTTAATTAACACCTAGGAGGGTTTTAGTTTACGCCCTTATGTTCATTTTTGTAGGATCTTTTCTTAGGGCTTGTCAAAATTTATCTTAGAGATGTTTTAATTAGGTTTAGATTTGAACTTGGCGACAATTAATTAGGGGATACGTTTTTAAGAATTTTATCAGGTGTTAAGGTCTTAGGGTCATCTAGGTTGTCTCATCATCATCATCAATGCGACGTGCCCTTCAAGACGCACTACGTGTTCCAAGGGTGCCACTCACCTCGTTTGCTTCTGTTGTGCGACGTGCCCTTCAGGATGCACCACGTGCTCCAAGGGTGCCACTCACTGACTTGATGGATTGGTAGACTCTATAACCCCTGGAGTCAACACTCCGCCAGGTGAACTTGTGGGAGACTAAGGGCTCTAAGGAATAAGGCCCCGGCCTTATTGCGCGCCGCTGAGAATCATCGTGAGCAACTGTTGCAGTCTACCCTCACGACACCGTGGATCCTCTCGAACTAGGTAATCGTTAACCTATAGTTCGAGCCATGGCGGGAGTGCTAGTAGGCTGTGGCAGGGCTGTTGTCCACACCTCTCCCTCAATCTCTATGGAACTCGTGTGTGGCCCCTTTACTCCATATGTGAGTCTGGTCGACAAGCTATCGTCAGCCTGCATCATCAACCATCATGTCAGAACATGTCAACAACATATCATAAAATCAATAAATATCGTGGTAAATAAATAAACCCAAAATCACACTCCCTGACTCAATCCGGAGTCCAAGGGTTCTGTCGATGCCTCGGCATCCTCCAGGTCAAAAACACTGAACACTCAAATAAACTGAGTCAATATCACTTGTATACAGCAATAGTAAAACATCCTGTCATCAATCATAACGCATCATCATCAAGGTTAAGTGGTTCATCATCATAAAAATCCATATCACTTGAGAGCAAGTGTCCTCAAAGAATAAGTTTTGTCAGTGCGCCAGAGTGGGATGTTACATACACCCCCTCTTGGTCTAAACTTCATCCCGAAGTTTCTTAGTATAAATGTCGAAATAAATGTACCATAATATCATAAATACCACAGTATCATAACTCTATCTATCAAACAAAAATGGAAACTGCTAGTGCATATCATATGCGTCCTCCCAGGTCGCCGAGTGCGAACTATAACTGTCCCACTGGACCTTGACCTGATCTACCGTTCGACGTCGTAACTATCGAACGCGCTGATCTAAAATGCGGACTGGCTCAGCCATGAGCGCTCCCTCATTCGATACCTGCAAGGAACTCATGTCAATCACGTGTGTAGTATCACTAACATAATGTCTCAAAACAGATACATGAAAAACATCGTGCATACGCCTCAAAGAATTAGGCAAGGCTAGTCGATAGGCCACGGGCCCCTTTCTCTCCACAATCTCGAAAGGTCCCATGAACCTAGGAGAAATTTTAGCTCCCTTTCCAAACTTGATCGAACTCTTATGAGGTTTAACCCGCAAGAAGACTCGATCACTGACCTCATAACTACGGTCGACTCGGTGCGCATCGGCATAACTCTTCTATCGATCCTGCGTTTATTTTATCCTTTGTCTTATGGTTTGCATCTGCTCCTCCATTTCTTGGATCGCTTCTGGTCCCACCAGGACCCTATCCTCAAGCCGATCCCAACTCAAGGGCGTTCGACACGGTCTCCCATAAAGAAACTCAAAAGGCGCCATATTAATGGTGCTCTGGTAACTGTTGTTATAAGCGAACTCTACTAGAGGCAAGAATTCCTCCCAACGTTTTTGTTGGTCCATCACGTACATGTGCAACATGTCTTCCAAGGTTTGGTTCGTACATTCTATCTGTCCATCAGTATCTAGGTGATACGCAATACTAAAGTTTAGTTGAGTTCCCAAGGCCTCTTGGAAACTCGTCCAAAATCCTCCACTAAACACCGATCCTCGATCGGATATAATCTTCTTAGGCACACCATGCAGCCTCACAATCTCACTGATGAAAACTCTCGCTATGTCAGGTGCCTGATACGTCGTACGCACTGGAATAAAGTGAGCACTCTTTGTCAGAGTGTCTACTATTACAAAAATTGAGTCGTGTCTCCTTGCCGTCAGTGGCAATCCGACAATAAAATCCATCGAAATGACTTCCCATTTCGATTCTGGAATAGCATGCGGCTGAAGTAATCCTGCCGAGTGTCTATGTTCAGCCTTTACCTGCTGACACTCAAGACATCTAGCCACAAAGTCGACTATGTAGGCCTTCATTTATTTCCAGAAAAACAAGGGTTTAAGGTCTGCCCTCATCTTCGTGACTCCTGTGTGAGCCATGTAAACTTCTCTATGAGCCTCGCTCAAGATCAACATCCTCAATTCGTCGTTTGGCGGTACGTAAATATAACCTCTAAACCTCAATAAACCATCGCTATCAAATGAATATCCCTCAAATCGTGGTACCATCATAGTGTTTTGTCCGATAAAATCATTGACTTCTTTGTACCAGTCATCGTCACGTTGCAAAGTGAGAATCTTCTCACGTAGATTTGTTTGAAGAGGCAACACTGAAAAGATGCGTGGCCTCCGACTCAAAGCATCTGCCACTTGGTTCACTACTCCCTTTATGTAAGTAATCTCGAAGTCGTACTTGCTAAGAAATTCCAACCAACGTCGTTGTCGCACGTTCAGGTCGCTTTGCGTAAAAATGTGTTGTAATCCACAGTGATCAGTCTTTAATTCAAATTTTCGTCCAACAAGGTAATGTCTCCAAACCTTCAAAGCATAAACGATGGCTAATAACTCCAAATCATGTGTCGCGTAGTTCTCCTCATGCCTTCTCAGTTTTCTCGAAATGTAATCAATCACTCGTCCGTCTTACATCAAGACTCCGCCTAACCCTTCCTTGGATGCGTCAGTACATACCAAGAAGTCTGCGTCCATGTTAGGGACTTTTAGTATCGGAACGGTTGTCAACAACTCCTTAAGCCTCCGAAATGCTTCCGCGCATTTCTCAGTCCAAACAAACTTCTTGTTTTTCCTCTGCAGTTCCGTGATTGGACTTGCTATCTTTGAAAATCCCTCGACAAACCATCGATAGTATCTGGCTAAACCCACAAAGCTACGCACTTCTGTGACATTTGTCGGCGCGGGCCACTCCATAATAGCCTCAACCTTGGCAGGATCCATGCCGATACCGTCGCCGAAGATGACATGCCCTAAGTAGTGAATCCTCGATTGATAAAAAGAGCATTTGGACAGCTTCCCATATAATTTGTGCTCTAGCAAACACTGTAGTACCAAGCGCAAGTGCTCGTCATGCTCCTCCGTCGTCCGAGAGTAGATCGAAATATCATCAATGAATACTTGGACGAACTTGTCCAAGTACTCGTGGAACACCCCGTTCATCAAGCTCATAAATACCCCTGGGGCGTTTGTCAGTCCAAACCGTAAAACAGTGAACTCATAATGTCCAAATCTTGTCTTAAAAGCAATCTTAGGGATGTCATCCTCCTTGATCCGTAACTGGTGATACCCTGATTGCAAATCGATCTTAGAGAACACCGTCACACCCTTCATTTGATCAAACAGATCGTCAATTCTTGGTAAGGGGTATTGATTCTTGATCGTAGACTTGTTCAGTTGACAATAGTTAATGCAAAGCCTCCACGATCCGTCCTTCTTCCGAATGAAAATAACGGGTGCACCCCACGGTGACACACTAGGACATATCAGTCCCAGGTCCAACAACTCCTTCAGTTGCATTTTTAACTCTTGCAAATCTAGGGTCGACATCCGATAAGGCATTCTCGCTATCGGTTCAGTCCCTGATTTCAGGTCTATAGTAAATTCTAATTCTCGTTCTGGCAGCATCCCAGGCAACTCCTCTGGAAATACGTCTGCAAACTCCTTCACCACCGGAAGGTTTTCTAGACCTTCTGCTACTCCCTTTTCATTTAGCGCAAGGATTGCATAAAGCTTGCACCCTTTGCACATACTCTTCCGTAACTGTAAGGAAGAGACGAACCTCAGGGATACTCCCTGGTTCCGTCCTACAATTTCTCGTCTCTGTCCTTCATCATCGATAAAGCTCAACCGTTTAATCTTGCAGTTGAGTATCGCCTCGTGCGATTCAAACCAATCCATACCAATCATGACGTCATAAGACCCTAAGATCATGACATACAGGTTGACCCTCGTGACAAACTCTCCCAGGTTAAGGGCACAGCCTGTAACCTTTCCTCCAACCTTCTGTTTGGCTCCAGAGGCCATCTCTACAAAGCTAAACTCATCATGTTCGACTGCCTTTACCTTAATCCTTTTTAGCACTGCACCAGAAATGAAACTCTCAGTAGCACCTGGGTCTATCAAAATACTAAGGGTCTGGTCAGCGACAGTACCTGTTGTCTCGAGCACAGTCGACTGGTGCTCTGCCCGGCGATTATTCACCGCTGCATGTATCCGATGGGCCTTGCCCATATCTCCCACTGTAGCGGGTCCGGCTGATCCGGATGCTCTAGTCCTCTCAATAGGACAATCGCACTGGTAGTGTGGCTCCCCACATGTCCAACACCCCTTCTTCGGCCTAGTAGTCCTGCTACCCGAAGTAGAAGATGACTGCCCACTGGCCTGGAAACCTGGTCTGTTCTGCTAAATAGGCCTAAACTGTTGCTGCTGCGGGCAACGCTGCTGCTGCTGCTGTGGTCCTCGATAAGGTGTCTACTGCTAAGGTGGTGGTCATCGAGGTGTAGTGAACATGGATCCCCTATGGAAGCCACGATATCCCGGCGTATGTCTCGCCGATGTCTGATGCTGCGGTGTACCAGCGAAACCCTACCCTACAGGTCTCGGTGGAGTCCTGGTCTGGCCCCCACTGATAAGCTCCTCCTCTGCAATGAGGGCCTTTTGGACAGCATTATGCAAGGTTTGAGGCATCAGAATCCTAACCTTTGCACGCAGGCTATTGTTAAGGCCAAACACGAACCTGTTGACCTTGAGCTTCTCAGTGTTCAGATGCGGAGCATACTGGAGCAGCTCCATAAAACGTGCCTCGTACTCGGGCACTGTACGAACTCCCTGTCGTAATGCGTTGAACTCATTGAGCTGATGCTCAATGAATTCCTCTGAAAGATACCTCTCCCGGAACTGTTCCTCGAACAGTTCCCATGACACGTCTTCGACGGCCATGTTCAGCTGCGGTAGGAGCGTCTTCCACCATAGAAGAGCGCTCCCCTTTAGTTGAAAGACCACCATGCGGACCTTCATGTTGGAGGTATAATCGCGAAGTGCAAAGCACATCACCATATTCTCCAACCATGCCTCAGCGGCTGCGCCGTCCGGGGCACCAAAGAACTCGGGAAATTTCACCTTCTCGAGTTCACGGTGAATGATACCAGTAATGGCCAGTGCACGTGGTGGAACCTCAGCAGGTGTCGGCGCCCTGGCCTCATCTCTATCCAATCTGCTGATCAGTGCCTCGGACATGCGCTGGAAAGATCTCATCATCCCCACAACATCGGTAACTGCGATCTGCTCCTATCCAAGGACTTGCTCACCTCCCTAGGGGTTAGACCCCTTAGGCGTGGATGCGGCTGGAGGCATCACGCCCCCTCCCCTAGCACCCCATCATCTGCCTCCGCAGCGTCCTCTAACCATGATTACCTGCAAACACACAATCAACTCGATCAGCAACAGAATAATCAAACATAATCATGTCAACAGAAGCCGTAGCGAATCCCAAGTCGTAGGTTGAACCCGCTCTGATACCATATGTAATGAACCTCCTCGTTACGAAAATCAATCTAATAACAGGTGAAAAAAAAAAAAATTGTTTAAGGTGTGTGCGCGCATGTAGAAGTAACAACACCCTGACTCTACGTCGCCACTCAACGACCCACAAGACGCAACCCTGACAAGGTAAAACTGAAGGCACACAATGAGTAACTGCAGTAGCATACGACCACGGGCAAAAGGATCACATCACAACATTTAGACATACTGGGGTGCACTGTAAGAACATAGAGGGAAGATTCCATGGTGTTAGGGTTACTATTTCTGTCAGGTGTGTCGCAAGAGTGGAAACCCTGCCTTTAAAGGGCCCGAGACTCTTGATACGGCACTGGATTCTTTACATAGTAAAATCACTCACACAGACATATATATTAGGGAAACAAGAAGGGTCTATATCTCGCCCGACACAACTGACCAAGCAATCAACTAAATACTATCAAGCACAACATAAGAAAAGAGGACGACAATGTCCTTCACGGAAGGCGCACGACAATAAGGACTCTGACAATGAACACCCAAGTTTAACGTTGTTTTAAGCGAACCAACCCCCCCTCAATTACTAACTCTGAGTAATTTGTTATGCGTAATTCCAGAACATTCCACCACATATGTTTTATCAATAACAATAGTTTACGCTAGCATTACAATAAGGTAACCATATCATTATGTTTACTAACGATAACAACATTGAAATAAGGACAAGGATCATACATTTCAACGATATCAACTCTAACATTGCAATTATTATATGGCGAGAACAATACCATTACACATTTCTGTTAGGACCACATATTGTACCCTTTTTGCCCATACTTTTTGCCATTATTATACCCTTCATCACCTGTATTTTAACTTATACTATCATTTCACCTGATCATCCCAAGGTACACAACGTCCTTTCTCATTATTATATGCT
>ML793483.1:1889-20803 GCA_009831015.1 Picea engelmannii | reverse complement strand
GACTTGAGGTTTGGAAACAATCTGGAAAAACTATGATCACTCAAAGTAAGTATGTAAAGGAGATATTGAATAGATTCAATATGAGTGATTGCAAAGTATCAGCAATTCCTTTAGAACAGAATGTGAAGTTATGCAGTCAAGATCGAACAAAGGATGCAGATGGAACTTTGTATCGACAGTTGGTGGGAAGTTTGAATTATCTCACTACTACAAGGCCAGATATATCATATGCAGTCAACATTCTTAGTCAATTTATGGCTAAGCCAAAAGAAAGCCATTGGAAGGTTGCAAAGAAGGTCCTTAGATATCTGAAAGGGACAATGAACTTTGGTCTTTTATATACCAATAAGTTTGATGTTCAGTTGGCAGGTTTTTCTGACTCTGATTGGGCAGGAAATCCAGATGAAAGAAGATCTACTACAGGTTATGCATTCAACATTGGATCAGGAGTAGTATCATGGAGCAGTGAGAAACAACCAACTATTTCTCTATCATCCACAGAAGCAGAATACAAATCCATGGCTAGTGCAACATGTGAAGCTGTCTGGTTGAGGAGAATTCTAGAAGATGTTGGAGAAAATCAAACAGAACCCACAAAAGTACATTGTGACAATCAAAGTGCAGTCAAGATGGCACACAACCCAATTTATCATGCAAGGACCAAGCACATTGAGCTGCAACATCACTTTGTTAGAGAAAAGATTGAGTCTAAGGAGATTTCACTTATGTATTGTAACACAAGTGATAATGTTGCTGACATATTTACAAAACCTGTTGGCAAGATTCACTTTGAGGTCCTTAGGCAGAAATTAGGTGTTGTAGAAAATCCATTTCTACATTAAGGGGGTATGTTGGAATAATGTAGAAATGATAGGCAGATTGCTAGGGATTGAGTTGTTGTGATCTGATTATATTTAGCATGGAAAGGTTTGAGATCCACACTTCATGGATCTAGGATTTGGTTTGTTGAGACCATCTCATCTATATATTGTACTCTGATTTCATTTTCTAATCAAATTGGTTTCCACCATTCCTTGTGTGAGCGAGCCTTGAGTGCTCTGCTCCATTTCCCACTCTGTCTTTAATTTAACTCTAGATTCCGACTTTAACATCAATCTATAGTGAATATTTGTTTCAGTAACAAGTACACCAACTCCTCTCTACTTCCCTCCCACTCTTCCTAGCATCAGGTGTCCTCCTGCTTGTGTAGAGGTCGATGTTAAAAGGAGTAACGATTGACTCACACTAGCGTTTTTGTACCATGGTCTTAAATGTGAAGTGAATGTAACACTAACACTTGCTAGCCTCGTCCATATTGTCAAACCCTGAAGGACTCTCGGTGAACAAACCCCTATGTCATCTTTCCTTCTCATAAGCTTGTCATGACCAATTTAGGCATAGAGCTAACATTTCCCTACACCAGAGAAACCCGTGAGTTACTTTGTGGTTTCCACCATAACAACAGTTTACAGGTATCGATGGTTCTCTCTTTTCTCACAGGAATTCATGCTTAAGATTTATTTGTCGTTGGTTTATTAACGCTAATCTTGCTTCCTTTTGTTTTCATGTAACCCAGGTTCGATCTACAAGAGGAGTTCGCCTCCGTGTCAATGTCCAGACCCGTTACGAATACAAACTACTCACCTTCAAAATCATGACGGTTTTCACTCTCTTAAGTTGGTATTGTTAGAAAAAAATCCCTCATTGCGCTCGACTCTCTTTTGTGGTGTTGGTCCTAAGAAAAAAATATGTAAATATATTTTACTTATTCTAGGTTTCATTCTAAATAGTCCCTCCTTCATAAGATATTTAATCTTTTATTTATACACAATGACTATGTCTCATGTTACATATAGAGACCTCATGGCCAATATCATGGTTCTTTTTACGCTATCTTTGAGCTCTCCATTCAAATGTCGATGAATTCCTTTAAATATTGCAGGTAAAGTTTGTTGCTTACTACAAACTCCATCTTGAACGATCATTCTTCTTCCGCTAGGCATTTGTTTTCTTTCTTCTAATCTATATTGATGTCTTCTGCTACAAAGATGGATATACCTCACAACATCCAAGAACGAACCCCCCTTTGTCAGGCATTGGAAAATTTTGGTTACATACACAATATTTTGGTATTTCTAATTATTGAAAATAATAAAAAGAATCTAGTCTATCGCCACAAATAACATGCATATTATTTTTATTGTATCTATGCAACAAGAAAATTGATTTGTCTAAGAATGCTACAGTAAATGTTCTTGCAGAACTCATGGATTCTTTCTTTATGTCGCCTTTGCTGTAGATGAATCCTAAACAAGAATAATGTTTAGGTCATATTCAATTATTACTTCTGTTAGTATATTTGTATGCCAAACACAAATCAAAATATTTAATTATGAATATTTAAGATTCCTTTACCAATAATGATCCAGCTAAGAATTCTCTGGTTATTTATGCTTCCACATTTTCTTTTGTAACAAAAACATCTCTAGAAATATATTACTAAGAACACATTTAATAGAAGGTAAAGTTTATCATCTAGCTAGCTTGAAAATGATTTCACTAGTTATCTGAAAATGTAAATATTTAAGATAATAATTTCTTTTAAAAAAAAAGAAGTAGATTACCATATCTCAACCCCAATGATTTATTGGGACAAATTGAAGAGAGAGTCCAACTCCTCCCAACCATAGACCAGAGCAGCCATAGAATGATAACTCTTGTCACACCCCAACCAAATGCTTTATTCCACAAGAAAATGAAAATTTCAAGAACCTTCTCCACCTAATTTGGAGAACTTCTTTCTGAGAACTTCTTGGTATCTTGTTTCCTAACCTCCCACACTTTTGGGGGTAGCTTCACACTTTTCGTAGTGGATTTCAATCACTTTTACCCTGGTGGTTTCCATCCTTTTCTCACTTTTCCCACGGAATAAATAATTTCTCTTATCATAGTTGGCTTCTCTCATCAATTTATGTCAAGTAATATTTAAATAAAATAAAATTAAAAATAATATTTACATAAATATTTTTCACCGTCAATTATCTATGATGATCAAAATATTAATCATAGTTTTTCCCAATGTCATAACTCAATATTCACAATCACCTAAGATTATTCAAATATTTAAATTGGATGGATGTTACATCATTCTCCCCTTGAACTGAACACCATCATCGATGTTGCAATCATGCATCCCAACTTTGGAACATAAATGGATAGGATTTCCACATAGCCTCTTCCATTTCCCAAGTAGCCTCCTCATAACTAACGTGCCTCCAGTGTACTTTATCATGGGCAATGGCTCTATTCTACAACACAGTTTCTTTCCTTTGAGTATATGTAGCGGTTCCACCTAAAACTTGCGCTATGGTTCCAACTGAATCACATTCGAATTTACAACATGAGATATATAAGACACATATTTCTTCAATAATGAAACATGAAACAAATTATGTATCTTACTCTGGCTAAGAGTTCAAGAGGTCCACAAATATCTCTAGAAATATATTACTAAGAATACATTTAATAGAAGGTAAAGATTATCATCGAGCTAGCTTGAAAAAGATTTTACTAGTTATCTAAAAATGTAATTATTTAAGATAATAATTTCTAAAAAAAAAAAAAGAAGTAGATTACCATATCTGAACCACAATGATTTACTGAGACAAATTCAAATTGAAGAGAGAGACCAACTCCTCCCAACCATAGACCAGAGCAACCACAAAATGCTAACTCTTGTCACCCCCGAGAAAAATAATTTATTCCAGGAAAATGAAAATATCAAGAACCTTCTCCAGGTAATTTGCAGAACTTAGTTCTTTCTCAGAACTACCAAGATCTAAACTATGCACAACTACTCAACAACGTCCTATTTACACCATAATTTTTTTTTCTTCCCCATTTTTTTAACAATCATGGAATCATAATAGACTACCTAGGTCTTTTCTTTCTTTTTTTCGAGTTAGCCTTATCCCTAACTCTTGGGAGTCTTACCTAAGTTCTTGGCATCTTGTTTCCTAACCTCCCACACTTTTGGGGGTAGTTTCACACTTTTCTTAGTGGATAGAAATCACTTTTACCCTGGTGGTTTCTATCTTTTTTTCACTTTTCCCATGGAATAAATAATTTATTTTATCATAGCTCGGTGTTCTCATCAATTTATGTCAAGTAATATTCAAATAAAATAAAATTAAAAATAATTTTACATAAATATTTTTCACCACCAATTATCTATGATGATCAAAATATTAATCATAGTTTTTCCCAATGTCATAACTCAATATTCACAATCACCTAAGATTATTCAAATATTTAAGTTGGAGGGATGTTACATCCTTCCCCCCTTGAACTGAACACCATCCTCGGTGTTCCAATCATGCATCCCAACTTTGGAACATAAATGGGTAGGATTTCCTCATAGCATCTTCCATTTCCCAAGTAGCCTCCTCAGAACTAAAGTGCCTCCACTGTACTTTAACCTGGGCAATGGCTCTATTCCTCAACATAGTTTCTTTCCTTTCGAGTATATGTAGCGGTTCCACTTGAAACTCGCCCTCTAATTCCAACTGGATCACATTCGAATTTACAACATGAGATATATCAAACACTTATTTCTTCAATAATGAAACATGAAACAAATTATGTATTTTCAGGTGGATTTGTAGTGCAATATGGTAGGTTACTCGTCCTAGTCTGGCTAACACTTCAAAAGGTTCACAATATCGTGGTGATAACTAAGAACTCTTTCCAAGTCCGATTGAATTGTTTATGGGTTTTATTTTTATGTAAACATGGTCTCAAACATTAAATTCCAGGTGTGTTGTTTTTTAATATCCATAGATTTTATGTGTGTCCTATGCACTTCTCAAAATTTGTTTTCCTTTCTGCACTATTGTTTCATTTCCTTTTAACATGTCTGCCCCTACAATAATCTTGTCGACGGTATTATCCCACCTCACAGGTGTTCTACACCTTCAACCATATAATACTTCAAAAGAAATCATCTTTAACGATGGATGATAACCATTGTTGTATGCAAATTCAATTAAGTCAAGATAATCTTCCCATTTTGTTGGGAAATCCATAATGTACAGTCGCAACATATCATCAACAATACGGTTAGTCCTTTCGGTCTGACCGTCAGTTAGAGGATGGTAAGAAATCCTAAAATTTAGTTGTGTATCCATTCCACTAAAAAAAGTCTTCCATACGTTGGAAATAAATTTTGTGTCTCTATAAAAAATGATTGTTTTAGGCAACCGATCCATCCTAAAATTTTCCTTCATAATTTTTTTTGCAATATTTATAGCTTTGTAGGTGGATTTTACCAAAATAAAGTGTGATTCTTTTGTAAGTTTATCAATCACATCCATAATCAAATCATTGTGCTTATCTGTTATGTGTAACTAGGGGATGAAATCCATACTGATCACCTCCCATTTCTACTATGGAATGAGTATGGGCTGTAATATTTCACTTGGGTGTTGGTGCTCTACTTTAACCCGCTAGCATTCTAAGAACCTAGCAATATATTCAACTACTTATGTCTTCATTTTAGGCCAAACATATTCTTTGTTTAACAATTTTATTTTCTTTTGATACCTCTAATGGCCCGAATACGATTTCTTGTGAACCTCTCCTAATATTCATTTTTCCAGTTCTAAACTATTTGGCACAAAAAGTCTGTTCTTATACAAAATTAAACCTTATGGGATGCAACTGAATTTTGACTCTTGTTAGTTAGAGACTCGATCTCACAATTTCCTCAAATTTTTTTGTACTCATCTTTTTCTGCTGCCATTTCAATTTATTGTTTTAAATCAGATTGGATGTTGCTACTAGAAATTGCATTTAAATTCCTATTAAGTGCATCTACCACCTTATTTTTATTCCCTTTAATGTGTTCTATAATAAAATTGAACTTGCTTAGGAAAGACAAACACCTAGCACATCTTGCATTTAAGTGATGTTTATCAAAAGAAGTGCATTTCCCTTCCCTTTAAGTGCTACTTTTAAAATAGGTGCAGTGGTTAACAACTCTTTTAACTTTTCAAAACTTTTGTGACATTTTTTTGTCCATTTAAACCTGGTTCTCTTTTTCTGTAAAGAAGTAATATGGTAAGCCAATTTTCAAAACCCTTGAATGAATCTCTTATAATAACCTGTAATACCCATAAAAGATTGGATATCTGAAACATCTTTTGGAACTGGCCAATTCAATATGGATTTGACCTTCTTAGGGTCAACAAAAACTCCCTCTCCGGAAATCACATGTCTTAAGTACTGTACCTTACTCTGATAAAATTCACACTTACTATACTTTTCATAGAACTGATGTTCCCTTAAGGTTTGTAGAACCAACTCGATATGTTCTTCATGTTCCTCCTTTGTTTTGGAATAGATCAATATATCATCTATAAAAACTATCAAAAACTTATCCAAATATTTTCTCCGCACACTATTCATGAGGCACATAAACGTTGCGGGAGAATTTGTTAATCCAAAGGGTACCACTATGAATTCATATTGTCCATACCTAGTTCTAAAAGAATTTTTAGGTATGCCTTCATCTTTTATCCTTATATGATGATAACCTAACCTTAAATCTATCTTAGAGAATATTTTAGCCTCTCCAACCTAGTCAAATAGGTCATCAATTCAAGGTAAAGGGTACTTATTTTTTATAATCATTTCTTTCAATTGTCAATAATGAATGCATGGCCTAAAAGTTCCATATTTATTTTTCATGAATAAGACCGGTGCACCCCATGGAGACACATTGGGTCTAATATACTTCTTATCTAATAGCTCTTGAAGCTGCATTTTTAGTTAACTCAGTTCAGGAATACTCATCCTATATGGCGCTTTATATATTGGTGTTGATCCCAATACCAAATCTATCATAAAATCTATATCCCTTCTATGAGGTAGTCCTAAAATTTCTTCCGGAAATACACCCTGAAACTTACTCAATATAGGATCATGAGTCAACAAATGGTCAACCATCTTGTCTAGACTTTCATTTATATTTACAACATACATTTCACAACCATTTATAGAATTATGTTTCAACTATAAAGAAAAACTATTCCTTACTGATACATCATGACATATTCCCTTAATGGTTCTATTTTGTCCCATCTCATTTAAGAAATCAAATTTTTTGTTTTTACAATTCACTACAACTGCATTCTTTTCAAGCCAATACATTCCTATGAGTATGTCATAGGATCCCAAAGGTAATATATTCAAATACACATGTGTTTCCATTCCATTCATTGTTCTCATACAGCCTTTCACTAGTTCAACTACATTTCATATAGTACCAGTGGCTAATCATACTAACCAAGACTTATTATGTTTTACCTTATTCATTTTGCAGTCCTCAACAATCGTAGGGGAAACATACCCTAAACTTGCACTAGGGTCAATTAAATTAGAGACGTATTTTTTATTTATCATACCTTCAATTTATAACATGGCATACTCATAATCATCCTTTGGATTCTCCAGAGCCACATTAATTTTCTGATTTCACCGTGCCATGTCGTTAACTGTCACTCCATCCTGAACATTATGCATCGTCAAGTTTCTATTCTTATTCAAAGGGTAATATTTGTATAGGTGAGGCTCCTTGCAACCCCAACATTGCAATGGTGGTATGGCTTGTTTATTTACTGAATCAGTTGGTCTGCTACTATTATGATTTCATGCACTTTGTTGTTGTCCAGTAAACCTGTTACATTTAACTGGTGCACTGTGAAATGCATGGCATGGGTACTTAAATTGTTTCTTTCTAGGATCAAACTTGTTATTTTTGTTCTTATATTGCCATGTTTTCATATTTTCATACCTTTGTTTAAATTGGGTATAACACAATTTAGCGTGTAGTATTGCCTCATCCATCATATTAGGATTAAGGAACTCAATTTTATCATTATATGCTTGAGGCAGGCAACTCATAAACCATTGTACCTTTGATTTATCTTCTCTAAGGTAAGGTACATACCTCATCAGATTTACAAATTTGCTAACAAAATCTTTGTTGGTCATCTATCCTAGTCTAAGGTCATGAAACACCTTAGCCTTTTCATTGAAATACCTTTCAATTAACTATTTTTGCTTAAAGTATTTTTTAAATATATTCCAAGTGATCTCACTGCACCTAATTTTGTTTACTGTCTTTTTTTACTACCACCAAATAACAACTTTCCCATTCAGCTGATATACTGTCAATCTAGCCCTTAAGTTCTCAAAGTAATTATAAATATAGAAGTATTTCCCCATGTTTAGTAGCCAAGCTTCTGCTCCTTCTTTAGTCCCACCATCAAAACTAGGTGATCTGATTTTTTTAAATTCACTAGTCAATTCAACACTATGCCATTTCCCTTTTTTGCCTTTTTAGGTGTTTCCTTTTGCAAGGTGTTGTCTTCAAAGTTGTTATTGCTATTTTCCCGAGTCATCGATTCTACTTGATCACTAAACACCGTGTGTTCCCTTCTCTTATCAGATCCATCATTAGAGACTTCTTAGCATTACTAGAGATTTATCCTATATTATTATTATGTTTCATCTCAATCATATTCTTAAGTAAGATTCCATTTACTTCTTCTTGCTCTTTACTTTCTTTCAATAATTTTCTATTGTCTTCTTTAATACTTTGGAATTTAGCCTTTATACTTCTAATGGTTTCAAGTAACTCTAATGAATTTTTTTGAGGTTGTTCATTGTTCAACTCTACATACAGTTTAGGTCCACTTGGCATTGTTTTCCCGGTTTTGTCAACCATGTTGTTTGTTGTTGTTTATGATAAGTGCATAAAAGATTTTATGTTAAGATCCTCTTTTAAATAATTATGCAATAGTCACCTAATTTATTAAGGCAATAGATTTTTTTTTTGGTTTGAACCCATAAAGCCCTAGTATTTGGAACTTCGCTCTAATACCATTTGTAACATCACCCCATATAGTTTTTTTTTTTTTTTTTTGGTAAAAGTACTCTTATAGTTTGGAAACCAAAACTATACTTCTAATCATTGTTTCAACCTTATTATAGATTTTGTTATGGTTTGGTGCCAAGGTAAATACCCATTTTATTTTCACATGAAAAGTTAAAAGTCTCGAGGGACAACACTTGTTGAAGCATCCACAATATCGAAGGTAAAGATAGAATTAAATTTGTTAATAAACTTGAGTATCAGTTTCCTCCCAAGTGGTGTGTGTTTCTCCAATTCCCAAGGATTTACTCTAGTTTGATTTTAAAATAACATTGATAACACTACAAAGATTACCACATTCTCCAAGAAACTCCATTTAACCTTCGTCGTGACTCTTTCGATATTATAGACTTCAATAAGGTAGTGGTACACAGGTAAACACAACATTATTATATAGATTGGCTACGCTTGTCATTACTACTTTCTTATCATCTCTTCTTAACATTCTTAAATATGGATATATAAAAGAGAAACAAATATAAAACTTCTTATAACCCACTTTGACTACATGTGTAGTTAACTTACGCTTCCCAAAGTTGTCTATACTAATCCACCACCACTATACTCCTATGACCCAAAAACTTTTTACGCTCTTATTTTCTTTCCCAATTTGGGGTGAATACGACTACCCAAATTCCAATATTAACTTCGATCTATAATGAAGATTTTTTTTTCAGTAACGAGTGGCTAACACAAACTCCTCTCATAAAAATTGGCGTACCATCCACCAACCAACTTCCTTCGACGTTAGCTTTCTCTGTGTCACAAATACCTACTCTACTTCCATCCAGCTCTTCCTAATGATAGGTGTCCTCTCGCTTGTGTATGGGTCGACGTCCCAGCTCTTCCTAATGATAGGTGTCCTCCCGCTTGTGTATAGGTCGACGTCTAGACCCATTACAAATAAAAAAATACTCACCTTCAAGCTCATGACGGTTTTCACTCTCTTCATGTGGTATTGTTAGCCAAGAAACCCTCGTTGCACTCTGCTCTCTTTCGTGGTGTTACTCCTTCGAACAGCACATGTAAATACATTTTACTTATTATATTTTGCATTCTAAATAGTCCCTCCTTCATCAAATATTTAATTTTTCATTTCTAAAAGGTGATTTTGTCTCCTCTCACACAGAGAGAGACCTCACGGCAAAGATCATGGTTGTGTCTACGCTATCATCGAGATTTGCATTCAAACGTGGATGAATTCCTTTAAATATTGCAAAATCTGTTTCTTACTAAAAACTCTATCTTGAACGGTCATTCTTATTCCGCTAAGAGTTTGTGTTCCTGCTTCTAATATATACTTATGTCTTTTTCTATAAAGATGGACGTACCTCACGACATCCAATAAATAACCTTCTCTCATGTTGATATTATGGTAGCTACATGAGGTATTAGTCTCTAAGTGTAATGGTGCACAAGTTATAAGAGGTAGTGCAGCTGTAACTAGGATTTTGGATTTTGGTTGGATTTGGTGTTTTGGTTATGGTTTGGAATTTCTCCTTGGTCTCTGGTTATTCTTTCTTGGTGTGCTATGCTTGGAGAAAGGTGTGCTACCAAAATTATTCTTTATGTCAAGGTTAAGGTGTTCGAGGGTGGCCTTTGTGCCTATGGTTGGGTGACAATATTGATATATTGTCTATGGAAAAACAATCACATCTCTTTTATTCTAACAGCTTATGGGCCCACACTATATTCAAATAGTCTAACCACTGGAAGATAGATTGGGAAGTTATTTTTTAAGCTCATTGTGGCACCAATTATAGCTCAAGCTAGGTTTTCTGATTATCTAGCTCCAACAAACCCTAACCCTTTTGTTCGACCACTTATGATGAAACATTTGACCTAATTTCTTGACATCCTAGTGAAACCTAGCCTAGCGCACCTCTTGGTACTCTCAGCGAGAAAAAACATCAGGTTTGAATTTTTGGTCAAAGTCAAAGTTTGACTAGTCAAAGTCAAAGGTTGACTTCTGGTCAAATTGATTTTGTGGGCAAAGATGAAATTTTAGAGTCTCTATATTTTTCTAATCATTGAATATTCTAATTGAGTTTCTAATCTCTTCTTGTGAAGACAATATCTAGTTTCAGACTCGAAGACAAGATGGACGATGCTACAAGGTTTCAAAGGTATGCATTTGTATATGTTATCTAAGTTATATCATTTAGCATAACATGAGTGTGTTTGCATGAAAAAGTATTAGAGACCTTTCCCAAGATGTAATATTGGACTCAGTGCATTCAGAGGAAAAAGTGCACCCTCCATAGCAGTTGGGCCTTCAGGTTCCAGGTTTGATTAAATTGTTAAGCTTCAAATTTGTGTATATCAAGGGTGATAGTTGCTACAATACAAATTGTGAAAGAAGGCTTTGAAAGATTCTATTATTGCTAGGTGTAATGAATACTCGACTGCATATGAATACTATTGATATAGATGCTTATTGTACTTGTTCGCAAGTTGAACTAACATTTCCTCTAGATAGATACTTCTTGTTTTCTCTTGTTATTCTTGTTCCGGGCAGGTACCATTGTGAAATATGTTTAATGAACAATCCTTCTGGAAGTTGTCATAGAAGAATTTTATAAGGATGACACAATTGTGAGATGGGTAGCAATTATAACGGACAGAAATAAACTTAAAGATACTCAGAGGAGTCAAACTCAAAGGAAGTCAGGAATAAAAGGAAATCAGAACAGGCTTGTGATACTTTGCAAAAAGCAGAGATAGATGCAGTAGAAGAAAGAATGGAAACTCTTAAATGGAGGGAGATGATCACATAATTCCAAAAGAAGAGCATGCATATTTCTATTTCAGGCATGAATCTGGGATTAGGAGGGATTTAATACCCAACGATATGATCCATTGAAGAATCTGTGAATACCATGAAGTATTTTTCCATGTTCTTAATTAGAAGTAGGAACCATGATAAGAAACACGTGTTCAAATTGATTCTAGAAGAACTCTTCTTCGAAAATAAGCCTTGAATATTCTTGGTTGTCCATCTACATTTATGTTCCTATGATGGAAGGTTGGAGCCTTTTGGAAAGAAAGGAATGCAATCTATAGAAGGTTCCATGGACTCAAACATTGAAGAAAAACATGAGGAAGAAAATGAACATTACAGGAAAGAAAGAAAAATTCAGAACAACCAATTGAACCAACTTGAATCCACTAGAAGCAGTCAAGTAAAAGGAATGGAAAGAAGTTGTGATGAAGAACAATGCATGCGAGAAATTGTGAAAAATACATGAGCATTGATAGATACAAGGAAAGACTCAGGGCTAGAGGGTTCTCCCAAAAGGATGAAGAAGGATATGATGACAACTTGTTCCAGTAACCAGAAATACCTCTATGTGAGTCATTATATATCCTGTAGTATCCATGGGTTGGAGTTTACATCAGATGAATGTAAAAAAAATTCTTCTCAACAAAGTAATTGAAGAAGAAGCGTATGTAGAGAAACCTCAAGATTTTGAGGTATACCAGAAAGAGACCCTTATATGCAGATGGAAGAAAACCTTGTATGGATTCAATCAAACTTGATGCAGAGCCTCTCATGTATAGAAGAAGTGTAGTGAAAAATTCCTATGACAGAGGAAGTATATTGAAATAGTTCTTCAAAATTCTTGGATGATGGATTGCAAATCCATGGCAAACTCCCATGATGACAAATCTGAAGAAGTTGAGAGACTTTGCTCTAGTAGACCCGTCAATGTATCAAAAATTTATTGGCTTGCTAATGTATTTGGAGAATACTCAGTCAAATATTTTCCTTGTGGGATGTTTGAGTTAGGATATATAGTTGCATGGATTTATCGATTCAGATTGGGCAAGGAGTGAAGATGAAAAAAGAAGTGCTACTTGGATATGCTTCAGTTTGAGATTTTCCATGATATCATGGGCTAGTAGAAAACATAAGTTTGTTTCACTCGAAACTGCAGAAGCAGAGTATATTGCATCTTGTGATGATTGTACAAAAGCATTGTGGCAATGTAAGTTGGCTTCTGGACTGTCTGATAAGGTGTTGAATTCGACTGTGATATATTGTGATGATCAGAGTTATGTGAAGTTTTCATAAAACCAGGTATTCCATGACAGATCAAAGAACATTGAGATCAAGCATTATATTCTCTGTGATAAAATCCAGAGGGGAGAAGTGGTTCTCTAGTACATCTCAATAGATGAGGAGATAATAAATATTTTGGTAAGGCCTCTATCTAAGATGAAAAGTTTGCATACTTAAGGGACAAGTTGGGGCTTGTGGAGATGACTTCCTTATTGAAAAAGGAAGTGGTTACTCTCAGGTTGGGAGAGAGCACTGATTTGTTATTGATTAATGGAAAATCATTTTCAAGTCGTAAGATGGTCCAGGTTGGGTCCACTCTGAAAAGTGGTTTGAGATTTATGACCAACAATCATTTTCTAGTTCAAAAAATGGTCCAGATCGGATAGACATTTTCTTAATGAAAATGGTCCACATAGATTGTTGATGTACCATAGGAAATGATTCCCCTTATGGCCAGTGTGGAGGAATGGTCTAGGACAATCATTCTTCTTGGTATTCACTCTAAGTAGTGGTCAAGTAGAACAGTCTGCCTCTACGGGCAATCATTCTTTTGAAGTTCAAAGTTGTGAGCAGTTTCAATGAATGGTCCATATTTGAGGTTGGTGCAAGATAGTCGTTTCAATAGGAAATGGTCCATACAATCATTCCCTAGGGCAGACACATCCTCTCTAGGTTGCATTGTGATTAGTGCAAGAGGAATGGCCCAATTAGGTGAATGGTCTAGGTTCAACAATCAGGCACATACATTCCCTAGGGTAGACTCATTTTCTCGAGGTTGCACTATGATTATTGCCGAAGGAATGGCCCAGTTAGGTGAATGGTTCAGGCTCATAAATTAGGGACAATTATTCTTCTATGCTTCGGAAGAATAGTCCAAATAGCCCATGGCGGATGTTTTAATTTTTGATAGAATATTCTCTTCCATATATCACAGATGTGAGTGGAAGAATGGTCCAGATGATTCAGTTTGTATCATGGTATTCTTTATGCAGGTTGATATCAGATGATATGATTTTTGTGAAGATTGTATGTCTCTAGATAGTAATTGTATGCTACTATGGTGGATGTGATCCACTGGTAGTGATTGTGTGTCACTGGTTAGTAGTGGTGTGTTACTAGGAGTGGTTGTGTACCACTGGATAATAGTTTTATACTACTATGTATAAACACAATTGTTCTGTATTGGATGCAATTATAGCAGCAATATGATACTATCTAAGTTCCATGGAGACTACTACTAGTGTTGGAGTTGATTTCCAGCTAAATGGATAGTCAGTGTACTAGTGGACAGACATTCTCAAGGTAGAGAATGGTCCAGACAAAACAAATTGATGGTGGACATATATCCTCTCTATGGAGAATGGTCCAAGTTGATAGTTTGTTGACATATCATGGACTGATATTTTCCTAAGGCATAGATTGTGGCCTGATTAGGAAAATGGTTCAGGACTGATATTTTCCAGGTCATATAGCTAGAGACAGATCTCTATGGTACATATGACCCAATTACAAAATATTTCTAGACTAACATTATTATAGGAATGGTCTTTGTAGCCCATGGCGTAGCTTTCAACATTTGTTGGGACAATCATTCTTCTAGGACGTATGTCGAGATTAGAAGAATGGTCCTTGTATCACTCTATGGAGTGAGTGACTTATTGAACATCATGCCCAATTACTCAGATAGAGTATGGATTCGATAGATGATGCAATTGTTTCTATCAATGATACAGATAGTGATGATGTTGCTCGCGAGTTGATCTACCTAATCATGAGATATCTCATGTGGCGATGATGATGCTACCAGTTGAATGGTATGTTTTTGCTCAAGACCATTTCTTTTAATACCTCCCTAGCTAGGAGGGAGTGTTGATAGTATGGTAGTTGCATGAGCTATTAACCTCTATGTGTAACCTTTGAGGAGACTAGAATATTTTGGGAAGTAAGAGAATCCCTAAAACGTTGGATAATAAACCTAGAAGACAATTTGACTCGAGAGAATATTTAATAATGATTTGTTAGCCTCCAGAAAGAGAATTCATCCTAGTCAAGTAAGCTAGAGTTGTATAAATAGAGGTCACTAGAGCTCATTTGGCACTCACTCACTCACAATTGTATAAGACTAGTGGTGCACAAGTTTGAAGAGGGAGTGCAGCTGCAACTAGAATTTTGGATTTTGGTAGGACTTGGTCTCTTGGCTATGGTTTGGAATTTCTTCTTGGTTTTTGGTTAATCTTGCTTGGTGCTCTACCCTTGGAAAAAGGTGTGCTACCCTTGGTTGGTTATTGGTCTACTACAAGAATTATTCTTTCTGTCAAGTTTAAGGTGCTCAGGGGTAGGTGGCCTCTGTGCCTATGGTTGGGTGACAATATTGCTATATTGTCTATGTGAAAACGAGCACATCTCTTTGATTCTATCATGTCATGCATTGGAAAAATTGAACACAATGGATACAACCTTTCTACTCTGAGGTTTTTAAACTGGAAACTAGAAAAAAAAAGGTAAACTATGTGTCACTACTGACTCAAGAATGTCGATGGTTCCTTGATATATCCACTATTAACCCACATCGTGGTGACTGGAAGTATGGTTCAAGCAAGTTCGTTACAGTTTGCAAGGGTTTTACTAATACATGTAGAGACTTATTTAAAGGTCTTTCACCTAATCTCTACGCAGACTCATTCTGTAATAGTTTACTCTAGACATGATATCATAGGGTTAATAGCTGGGCCTACCTATGGAGTTTCAACCTCTTAAAACTTACATATATTTTAGAATGGTTCTTATATTATGACCCTCTTTCTTGTTTTGTATATGGATGATGAATACTACCTTTGTTTATAACATTTATGTGGTAGTTTCTTTTGTGTTCCATGTGGATATTTTCATACAAAGGCTAGGTTGATTTTGTAACTACTCAATGTTTCTAATACATAAGTTATCGTTCATTATGGTTACATACACAATAGTTGTGTATTTCTAATTCTTGAAAATAATAAAAAGAATCTAGTCTATAGCCACAAATAACATGCATATTATTTTTTATTTATTTGTGCAACAAGAAAATGGATTTGTTTAAGAATGCTACATTATTGCATAACTCGTGGAGTCGTTCTTTCTTGGTGTAGATGAATCCTAAACAAGAATAATTCTTTTACTAGGTTTCTGCAGATGAATCCTAATATATTTAATAGACATTAAACAAGATTTACTAGGACAAATTGGGAGTCTTGGCCTAACTTCTTGCTAGCTTGTTTCCTAACCTCCCACACTCTTGGGAGTAGGTTAACAAGTGTCCTCATGGACAACAATCATTTTTACCCTAGTGGTTTCTATTATTTTTTCACTTTTGTCATGAAACAAAGAATTTCTCTTCTCATAGGTGGGTTCTCTCATCAATTTATCTCAAGTAATTTTTAAATGAAATAAAATTAAAAATAATATGTACATAAATATTTTTCACCATCAATTATTTATGATGATCAAAATGTTAATAGTTTTTCTCAATGTCCTCAATATTCATAATCACCTAATCACCTAAGATTATTCAAATATTTAAATTGGAGAGTTGTTACATCTTTTGACAAAAAAATTTATTGTTTCCAACTTATGTATTGAAGATTGAAAACCCAATGAATTAAGAAGTGGATAAACTCAATATTAAAATTGTGACTAAAACAAGCACACCTGTAATTTTTGGGAAAAATAAATTTTAAAACTTTGAGATGAAACTTAAACTAAAAATTAGTATATTTTATATTCATAACTATATATCTATATTTTTTGATCTACTTTTATTAAATAAGCTACAACAAATTCATTCCTTCCATCTAACATTAACTCAAATGAGGATGAGAGTACTAGATTAGAACATAACCATTGACAAAAATAAAACTAAAAATGGATTTTTTTAGCTCCAAAGATTTTGTTTTTGACAAAATGCTCTTCCATGAAACCTTCCTTGTATGAGGATAAGAGTAGTAAATGGACACTCACCTTTGTATTTTCTATAATGAAAACAATTTCATTTTTTTTAAATGGAAAGAAATAAAACACACCTTCACAATTTGTAAAGATACCAGTTTCATGTTTAACATTTCTTATAACAAGCCCTGAGATATTCAAATGTTTTATATATCTATGTTTTTAACTAAGATAATGATCGAATATTTTAAAAAATGACTTATTCCAAATGTATTTTACAACTCTCGTAGCTTTGACATAAAAATATTTAGGCCTAATATTTCAATCAAATATACTAGTTTGTGATTTTTTTTTAAGATATTAAAAACCTGTAAATGAATCATAAAAATTATTTAGACGTAATATTTCAATTAAATATACTAGTTTGTAATTTTTTTTCCATATTAAAATGCTTGTAAATGAATTGTTTAGCCATGGATATTGTTCTTAATATACTTGTTTACAAAAGGCCCTAATTTACACTACTTCTAGTTTCACGTTCACCTGCATGTAAATGTTTGGAATGCTAGGTTGACATGTTATGATCAGTTTCCATGTGTTTGTTATTCATCTCCGTTGATGATTGAACTATCCTCCTACAAGATGTGATAGTGTTTTCAAGATTCCGTTGACATTGTTATGATTACGTTACCAGCACACTTATTCTTTATTTATATTTTTCTTTCCCTTGTGCAATTGATAGGCATGATTTTGAAATAGAACTTCATACTAAAAGTATTGCTTAAAAATTCCATGGTTTTTGTTGTTGACTTATCACTTACCCGTGAAATGCTATGTGTTTTAAAATATGCATAGGCATTCTTTTACCACCACAATCTCTGCAGTGTTAAGTTGGGTTTTCTTTGATATGGTTACTTTTCTTTTTTTCCTCTTAAATGTTAGTTGTTTGGCATTGTTTTCTTGAAGTTGAATATTTTTCAAGGTTGCGTCTATGCTTAATTTTTCTGAAGATTCCAAGTTCCTTTACCCTCATATCAGAATGAGCTAGCCTCAAAATTGGCCATATAAAAAAATCTTTCATTTCTTTACCTCATTTCAAAACAACACACATCGACACAAAACAGAAAGAGAAAAATACAGAAAGAGAAAAATACGGGAAGAAAATTTTCTCCAAAGATAAAAACTAAGAACAAAATAAAAAAATAAAATAATTCGAATAGGCCACTGTAATTGTTTCAATCTCTTCCTGTTATTCTATTTTTTTAAGCTGCTAATGACTCTACTTTTGGTATAAGTAAGTAACAGTCCTCTATTTAAAAATGTTCACCGTTACCACTAAAAGGCAAACGTTCTTCCGAACATTACAGGATCTACCGTTGCTTTGGCCGCTTCAACCGACATTGTGTGCTTTCCGTACCAGAAAGATAGATTTCTTTATTTTAAAAAAGTTCACCTTCACCACTAAAGGAGAACGTTCTTCCCAAAATTATAGGAGTTGCAGTTGCTTTGGCTTCTTCGCCCGGAAATGTTGAACAATCGCTTTGATCACCAATCTACAATTCCCCAATCTGAGGCCACTGATAGCTGTGCTGCCTATGAATATTAATGTACGTTGGTTTGCCATAATTTGCTTCTTCACGTCTCAAATTTACATGATTTTTACCATCATTGAGACCCTCAGCCTGAATGTCAGACTACTGATCAACGTCAGCCCATGGAATTGCTGACGCCCTAAATTGGGGGAGAGAACTATCTGGCAGGCATGGTTGATGGGCCACGTAATCTTCCACGTTATGAGCTTTGATATAAGCTAATGGATAAACATGAGTAAAATCAGTGACATTTGAATAGGAATGACAAGGGTTGCAATTGGTTATTACAGAAGATGGTGTGAATGACGAATTGTCGATCATGATGTCATTCTCAAGATGA
>ML793482.1:189399-203748 GCA_009831015.1 Picea engelmannii | reverse complement strand
GCTTCTAAGCCTAGTCTTGGATCACCAGTTCATTAGCTGTGTAGTACCGAGTTCTCTCACCATCCATTTCTGCCCTGTTCATTTTGTAAGGAAGGCATTCAGTTGAGGATTCCCGAAGGACCTTCCGCTGGAGGGAAGAGGAATCATTATCCCTTTCTACAGCGCGTGCTTTGGTTTTTTGTTAATAGATCAAGCCTTGAAACCACTGGGAACTCCCTTGTCTCATGTTTGAAGTTTTGTTTATGGTTGTAATGTTATTTGCTTTTCAGTTCTTAGGTAGATTTTATTTCGTTTGGTTTTCTATTCTCTGTTAACCCATTTTGATCCACAGCAAACCTGTTTTGCCTTGCTGAGCCCAACAGGGCATGCTAGTGCTCCCATTCTTGCTCACCTGGCGACGATTCGAGCACGAACACCTGGCTAGTGGGTAGGAAATGAACTTGGGGAATTCATACGTGTTGAAATCACATGACGGGTTAGGTACAATGACTGTTGATGCTCAGATGGTGTCGGGGGGAATTAAAAATTAATGCATGGTTTTCTTTGCGGGTTAACACGTTGTAAATTTTCAATGCCAAAATTGCATCGGGGGGCAGAAATATCACTTTCCAATTGTGTGGCGTTTATAGTTGCCTTTATTTTCTGAAGCCTAATGGATCGAGCCTCGGCACAACCCCTGCCAAGGTTTATTCATAGAAAAAGTAAAGCTTTCATCGATCGACACCGACGAATATTTGCGCTTGGTTATTTCGAATCCTCAAGAGATTTATCACCCCTTCACCTCTAGCGATGCGGAACTACCTAAGAAAATCAAGGAAAACTTTTAGATTGTTGATTCCTTGAGCAGTTGTAAAGTTTCTTTCAAAGTTAAGAAGGTTTTTTGTTGTACGTTTGAACACAATTTTAATCTATTGAATCATGAAACATAAAATATAAGCAAAGGCATCAGTTTCATTCTGAGGTATAAATAGACAACGCAAAGGGTCAAGTGGTACCCAAAAAAGGAAATGGTCATAGACTTTTTAAGGGTGTGTTGAGTTCTCAACAAATGGCGATTCATTGGGCGAATGCAGAATCTTCGGCTCCCCTTCATTTCCCTAAGGGTAATAATTCCACTCAAAACATAAAGCACACATACTTATTCATATATATATATATATATATATATATATATATATATATATATATATATATATATATATTAATTTAATTTATTGGAAGTATTGTTTTAGGGCTTGGCCATTTACTGGGAGAGCATCAAGTTCCCCCCTCAAATTTTGCAACTGATAAGTACCTGCCCCGATTTTCTCGGCCACTTGGAAAGGCCCAAGCCATAGGCTCTGAAACTTGGAATGTTTCCCTTTTGGTTCATTTTCCCTATTCCACTTCAGGACTAAGTCTCCTTCTTCAAATTTCTTTTCCTTAGCCTTATGCTTATCAAACCATCTTTTCACTATTTGTTGGTGGGCTAGAAATTTTGATTTAGCCTTTTCTCTTTCTTCTTCCAGCATGAGCAAAGTGTTGATCCTTTGTTGCATGGCGGATGAGGGTTCTTCATTGGAGCTTTGGGCTAGTTGAAGAGATGGAAGATAGAGCCCATTTGGGAGGATGGCTTCTTGCCCGTAAACCAGAAAATATGGGGAATTTCCTATAGCTTATTTTGGTGTGACCCTATCAGCCCATAGAGCATTATGAAGTAGATTATGTCAACTTCTTTGGTTATCTGTAACTGTCTTTTTTAATATCCTTACCAGGTTTTTATTTGTTGATTCGGCCACACTATTTCCTTGAGGGTAATAATTTGCAGAGTACTTGATTATGATTGCTTTGTCCAGAGAAAACTCTGTCAATAGGGTAGAAGAGAAGTAAGATGCATTAGTAAAGACCAGAACAGAGGGGACACCAAACCTTGTGATCAGTTGTTGTTCTATAAATTAGATTACTACCTTCTCGTTTACATGAGTCAGAGGAATGGCCTCTGCCCATTTCGTGAAATAGTCAGTGGCAGTAAGGATATACTTGTGTAGTTTTGAAGAGCTTAGGGTAATTTCCCCTATTATATATAACCCCCAATGCTCAAAAGGCCTAGAGACAATCATGGATTAAAGTGGGACTGCCACTCTTTTCTCTTTTCCAGCGCTTACTTGACAAGTCTTGCAATTCTTAGCGTAAGCATGAGCGTCTTTGAGCAAGGTGGGAAATAATAGTCATCTCTCAGGATCTTATGAGTGGTGGTGTTTCTGACAAAATTTCCCTTGGTGGGGCCATCATGGAGTTCCTTCAGCACTTTGTCTGCATCCTTGCATTCGATACATCTTAATAGTACCCCATCGTAGTTGATCTATAAAAGCACTGAATTTATGAGGCGATATTGGGAAGATTTCAACCTGAGGGATTTTATTTACCTAGGGTTCAGGTTTTTGGGACAAGTCCCGTGATACATAAGATGAGTTAAATATTTATACCAAGAGCCTGGTCCCAAGGAGGTGTATGGTGCTTCGCCACACCATAGTGCCATCTCCTTTTCCCATCTGAAATCTTCGTTCACTTGATTCTATGCTTCGGCTGCAAGCTTACATAACCCTTGTCCTTTCACTAGCTTGGACGGTTTTATATCTAGGTCGAATTCTTGGACTACTACCATCCAATTCCCTCTTCTTTCCCCCATTTCTTGTTAGGTAAATAGGGATCGGACTGCGAGGTGTGGCACAATCACTTTAGTATGATTCTTGAGGATGTAAGACCTGAAATGCTTCACTGCCTTATACACTATGTAAGCATGTTTGTCTATAGTAGGATAGTTAAGCTCATATCCTTGAATATTAGTGCTCATAAATGACATTGGGGCTTCGTTGTTGTCCTCATCCTTCTGATTCAAAACCGCAGCTAGCGATTGGTCGGAGGCGAAGGTATAGAGGAAAATGTCTCTATTGAAATCGGGACTTCGCATCACCAGAGCCAGGGATATGGAAGCTTTGATATTGTCAAAGGAATTTTTTCCCTCATCATCCCACTTAAATTCAGCATCCTTACGGATCATCTTTTGTAAGGGTTTGATGATTTCGTCAAAGTCGGGAGTGAATTTCCTCAGAAAGTTGATTTGCCTGAAAAAGGACCGCATAGCTTTCTTGTTATGGGATAGCGGGAGTTGAGCTATGGCCTTTATCCTTTCGAGGTCTATGCAAATCCCTACTTGAGATATAATATGGCCTAACACCTTACCTTCCTCAACACCAAAAATATCTTTCTTCAAGTTCAGAGATATACCGTATTTCCTGCATATATCGAAAATCTGAGCTAAGTGTTGGATGTGATCTTCTCTATTCTTCGAGTACACTATTACGTCATCTAAATACACTACCACACATATATTGATAAGTCCTCGGAAAGCTACATCCATGGCCCTTTGGAAGGTTTCTCCTACGTTTGTTAACCTGAAAGGCATGAGTTTATAAGAGAAGGTTCCCCATTTGGTTCAGAAGGTGGTTTTAAGATGATCTTCCTCTGAAACCAATAATTGGTTGTAGCCTGAGAAACCATCTAGTAGAGAGAAAATAATTGAGCCTGACACAGTCTACAGGAGTTGTTCCATTGGTGGGACTGGATAATTGTCTTTTTCTGAAGCTCTGTTGAGGTTCCAAAAATCTACGCATAGTCGGATCTCTCCCAAATTTTTCCTTACCGGAACAAGATTTTCTACCCAGGTGGAATGCCTAACTTGGAAGATTATCTTCGCATCTAAAAGATTCTTTAATTCCTTATACATGAGAGGTTCCAGGGATGGATGATACTTTTAGATCTTCTGTTGGAAAGGTTTCACTTTGGGTCTTAAGGGGATGGTGTGTTGAATAATGCGAGTGTCATACATTTTCAAATCCCTATAGGACCATGTGAAGACATCCTGATATTGTTTGAATAGTTTGAGATAATATTTATTTTCTTATTTAGACACTATTTCGCCGAGATTCACATTCTTTGGGTTTTCTGGGGTTCCAAGCTTTATAGTTTCATGGAGGGGACAAGAGCTACTCGTCTTTGCAGTTTTTGGTCCTCTAAATCATTCCTTCAGATCAAACAGATTCTCTAGATTAGATATCCCATTAGGGATTGTGTGAGCCTTTGATTTATCCATATGTTGTTATGTCCGAGGATCGACTTCCATTGATTGCTCTTGGAACTCTTCANTTTTTGGTCCTCTAAATCATTCCTTCAGATCAAACAGATTCTCTAGATTAGATATCCCATTAGGGATTGTGTGAGCCTTTGATTTATCCATATGTTGTTATGTCCGAGGATCGACTTCCATTGATTGCTCTTGGAACTCTTCATCATCAATAGCAAGATCCTTGAAATTGTCTTGGTTGGTTAAGAAGTTTATGATATGTTCATCTCCCTCAAAGACCCTCCAATTAGAAATGTTATTAGGTATCGATGGTTTGTAGAGAAGTTCTACAGTGAACTAGGAGGCTTCATAATATTCTAAAGGCGACAGTCTAGAAGTGGTTGTGGCTAAGGATTCAGAAAGAATATTCTTTTCTATAGGAATCACAGTGATATTGAAAGCCTCAAAGCACTCTATTAACCTATGCACCTCCTGTTGGTAGTTCTTTAGATGAGGTGAATTGAAATGTATATTATTCCTCACTTGTCTAACAATAATCTCAGATTCTTTGAAAACTTTCAACTCTTTGATATCTAAATCTATGGCTTTCTTTAACCCTTGTACTAGAGCTTCATACTTGGTAGTGTTGTTGGTACATTCGAATTCTAGTCTATAGGAAAGGAAATGATGTTTACCTTTATGATCGATGAGGATGCACCCTGCTCCTGACCCTTCTTGTGATTAGGTCCATCAAAATAGAGAGTCCAAATTGGTGAACGACAGTCTCTCTTTTCTCTCCCTTCTTTAATGTTTTTCTCCCCGATTTTTTCCTCCACGAGTCCTAGTGGGGGGTTTTGATAGAAGAGAGAGTCTCTTGTCGGCATTGACAATTCTTCTTGAAAAATCATTTCAAAGTTCTGGGTAAATGGAACATTGGATAGGAGAGGAGCAAAGTTCTTGAAATGGGACTCACAGGAATAATTGCCCAATACAGGAAAGTTTGTAGACGTGGGTTCGTTCAGGGTTTCTAGATCAGTGACTATACACTTCAGATATTTCTCCCTATCAATCCTGATCATGTTATTGTATCCCTTCAGTGGTAGCCAAAGGTGAGCCCAATCTGTACTGAAATATCCATTGAGTTTTTCAGACCAATCTTAGCTCAACAATAGCCCATATGCCTCTGGGATATCTACCACAATGATGTCAATCACTTGCATGAAATTAGGATGTAACGCTATCCTGATCATCACATATTTGAGTTATCCCATGACCTTGATCTGATTTCTGTATAATTGTATGACATTCTTATCACTTTTGAGAGGGACAATGCCTAACTTGTTACAAATGGCCAAGGGCATCACATTGTAGGATGCCCCAGAATCTACCAAGAAATTATGAAGGTTCCTATTCAAGAATTCGAACGTCAAGAAGAAAGGTGGGACAAAGGGATTTTCCCTCCTGTCTCCCGAATAGGTGTTCACAGTTGGTTTTCTCACCGGATCGATGGAAGACAGATTTCTTTCCAGGTCACTTGCTACCACCGGATTTTCTGCAGAGCTCAGAGCCTGCAGTAGGAAGTCTTTCTGCTGGGGAATCTTACACATGTCCATAACTGATATGTTAGCCCTTAACGTGTTCAAATCTTCGACCACGTTATAATCTAGTTTGGGTGATTCCCAGGTATGAATACTTATAGTTTTCTTGCCGAAGGAGAAAGGCGTTTTAGGGTGATCGAAAGTTTCCTTACTCTTCAAGACCTAGGTGGTGTCGGTATCTTTCGATCCAGCAGGACCCTTACTATGCGTCTATATCGCCAAAACTTCCATGGGTCATTCCTGAGACTCAAATAGGTCACTAGAAGGCATGATCAGGTCGGGATCTCATATCATCATGGCTGTGTCTCATGGTGGATCAATCTCTTCCTGATCGGAAATATTGATAGTCGAAATACTTGGTTGTTCGGTTAGGGAGACTTCATCTAGGAATCGATTGGCCATCAAATTCATGGCGTGTACCCATTGAGGGAAGTTTCTTTTGCAGTGGTTTTCCTATTGATAAGTGCAGAAAGAAGCAGACGCGACATTCCCTAGATCAATATTTAAGTTGGCTGGGGGAGATTCAATTTCCTTGAACGACGGGTTTCTTTTAAATAAAGGCTTATAGGGCCTTTGGACTAGGTTTCCTTCTCCTGCATTTATTTTCATGTCTATGATCTCGTTTGATAATTTATTAACCATGCATTATAGATCTTCTATATCTCCATTACCCTTGTCGGGGGTTGGTTCAATTTTCTTTCCTGGCGGCGTAGCCAACAAGAGTCCTCTCCTAGGAGGGGGCTAGGTTTCTCTTTTCATCAAAGGGGCCTAGCCTTCTTTACATCCTTTCATCTAGAATTCTATCGTCTTGGCCTCTTCAAAATTCTCCTCAAGGGTTTGCTTAGCGACCCTTTTTACGAACATAGAAATAGAAGTTGAAAGCGTGTTGGCATAAACCTCTATTTGCAACTCTTGAGTTGGTTTCACCGCCAGATGGAATTTTCTTAGGATGGTCATGAATATTTGATTAAAATATTTGAACCTCTCTTCTGGGCTCATGGTGGCCACGAAAAACTCATCCATCACAGCTCCCGTGGTAGTTTCCTCTGCAAATTTATCCAAAAATTCCTTCTGGAACTTGGTCCAACTAGTTTAGGTTATGGATCCTACCAATAGATTAAAATACCACGTGGAATCCGAGCTCTCAAATGTGTAGGGAAAGAGCCTACAAAATACGTCTTCATGCTGAACATTCATAAGCCTTATCGCGAGTATGAACTTCTTGATATGATCTTCAGGTAAACCTAAGGTTTCGGGGTCATATTTAGGGAGAAGCTTCTCTGGGTGTCGTGGAAGATTATGTACTCGTCTAGGGACGACCACAGCGTCTCCGGCCAGCCAAGGTTGGTTGTTTTCCAGTGGGACTTCCCTTTCCTCCTCATGGTTGTTATTTCCTTCCATATCTTCCAAATCTGAGTCGAACTCTTCCTCTTCTGAAAGTTCGTTAGGTTCATAGAGGTCATTGGCTGGTGTTTCAGGTATTAGATCAAGAGGTTCTTGAATTTCGGTAATCACGAAATCTATTAGGTTTTCTACAGAATTTACGAAAACTTCGTCAAGGGTGCTGATCACAGGTTTTCTTTGTTGTTTTCTTCGAGGGAGTATGGGAGCCAAGGACAATGCACTGATCTGTCGGGCTTAGGCTCTTGTGATTCTCCTGAATTTATTTACTTCCTCGTGAGGAAGAGCGTAAGGTATTTCAGGGTGAAACGGTTCTTCCTCGAGCTGGGGTGAGTTATCTGTTTTGGGAATGCTCAGTGTGTGTGGGTTGTCTTGTGAGGGACTAGCCATGCATGTGGGCCATTGTGAATCTCTAGGCTACTTGAAATGCTAAATGAAATATGTTTTCAGCCATTCATTCTCAAGCCCTCCTTCTAGCGCCAATTTTTTTGATGGGACTCAGCTCCCTGGACTCAACAGTAGGAACCAAACCCACCACCGAGGCCCAATTAGACTCTGTAGCATTTGAAGATGGAATTGTTCTCAAGATCTTGCGATTCGACCAGTTTATCGATGGGCTTTATGTTTTCTTGTGAAGGCTCTCCCTTCAGTTAAGGCTATTCTTCTTTGTATTTTCTCTTGAAGTGGGACTGGTCTAAGAGATGCAAGCCAGTATAAACCAACTTGACAAATGAAAAGATTAAGTTTTAACTATTGCGAAGAGGTTGATCTTGGGATAACCCGCTGCTCAAACATGCAGACAACGATTTTATACCATAGGCCTAGTACTAATACATTAACCAAATGAGAATCCAATTACTGTCTGAGAAACTAACTATCAGAAAGAAAACACATATGTGACAAGATGATGGCAAGAAAAATAATTCATCTACCATAACATCCATCACATGATAACACCATGATTTGTCTTCATCATTAAAGAAAAGAACATTAATACTGTGCACCAGATAACTTGACAACAGAATTAATTGCACTTACTCATTACTGCATCATTCATGGAACATGATCAGAAGTAACCCTTCTCCAAGTCCAATCACATACATTTGATGAAAATAGCTTGTTTTTGGTCCAGAAGGACTTCTCAATTCATAGTTGTCTCAAAATAATTCTTAACAACAAAAAAGAAAGAGTTCTTACAACAACCATCGATCATTGTTCATTGGTCGATGCCTCTATTTATAATATAAATTTAAATTGTAATTAATAGCTAAATATAGTTTAAGACAAACACAAATCGCCACGTGGAATTATCATCAAACAGTTTCTTTATCAATCCACCTGAGATATTTCTTGAAAAGGATGACTCCTTTTGTATTCATACCAATTGATAAACAAATATTCATAGGTTTGAGCCCATGGGAACCTATGTTGTTACATTGGGGCAGCATATACTCCTATGATATCTAATGCATGTGCTCAGTATTTTAACAAACTGGCGTTCAACTATTGCAGCATGATTCAAGCTCTGATCGGGTGTTCCACGAATTGTTGCACTTGTCCTGGCCTTGCATCGGTTATCTTCACGAACTCTTCAGTCCTCAGCAAGTCTTATTCGATGTACAACTTGATCACCTCACTCGGATCGGTAAACGTATTAGGGGTGCTGAACTCGAGGAGCCCAGAATCCTTGATTGCTCCAATAATTCAGCTTTGGCGTTTCTTTAGAGTCCTTCGGCGAGGCCACAAGACAAAATTTGTTTTGCTAGTCAGGATATTTTTTCCTGCAATCAAGGTAGAGGAAGTTTAATGATTAAGAAACCTATGATAAGACATAAAAAAACCAAAAAAACTAACATGTACCTATGTAGCTCGCTAGTCTCAATCATTTAATACTTACGTGATCCTAATCACTCCTTCATTTCTCTATAAATTCCAGGAGTTCTGTGGGGAATTCTATGCATAGCCGAGCTTATATTCTTTGGAATTTTGGTCTGGCGAGTTTAGCTTGGTGAAGTCCCACGTAGTAGTCCTTCATCATCTACAGAAACCTGATTCCCTATGTTGTTGCATTATGGGTTCCCCTTTGAACACAGGATGGGGTCTGCGAGGTAGTCGGAGTGCTAGGTCTGAGCCCCAGCATGTCTGGGACTCTTTCTTACTAGCTTCTTGTGTCCTTGAAACTCCAACATGAGGTACATGCCCTTGCTAGGATATGGTGTCAGTGTTCCTAGTGGAGAATGGGGTGGAAAAAGGTATGTCTAAGAGAGGTATGTTGGGAAAAGTGTCTTCCCAGGAGTGAAAACCACGGAGAAGAGGAAGGCCTAGGAAATATACAGGAAAAGGAGAAAAGGCATGCCTTCCAGCTGAGCTGAGTGTACGTCCAGCTCCTAAAGGGTCTGTGATGCTTACCAATTGGTCGGAGCCAATTGGGACTACCGGTAGAGGAAGCGGGAGACGAAAGGAAAAGGAAAAAGCATCGGGTTCTCCCATCGAGAGTCCCTCTCAGCGGTTAGAGCGGTCTCAACTCGCAATAGATGAACTCTACCAAGGGAATAGAGAATTACAGAGCCAACTGGCGAAGACGAACCGAGAGGTATCGGTGTCACAGGGTCGTGAAGGTAGTGCAGTTTGGCTCTAGATATGGCTTAGAGAAGCGCAATATACCATTGTGCAATTACGTGAGGTGTAGAGGACGACAGGGAAAGGGGAGCAGATGACATTACAAGGTGAGAAGGACACTCCAAGAGAGGACCAACACATACGAGATACATAGTGGGAGGGTTCTTGGCTTGTGTCCTCGGAGGTGTCGCTTCTACAGTTTTGTTTCTCTCTTTTGTAAGGGCTTTGTATTCTTACTGTGACTAGACCAGTTAGCCAGTTAGTTGAGGCTGTCTAGTTTTATGTAAAACAATCTTGAAGGGAGTTTTGATTGTATGAATAATTTGAAAGTTTTTTGAATGTATCATGCTCCTTTCAGATGTGGATTAAACGTGTCTTCTTATTTAAATTTCTTCACACTCATCATAGGATTTCATAATTTTTATCATTGCGTTTGTAAATTTTTTGATGTGTTCTCTAGTAAAACTTTCGATATTGGTTGATGTTAACGTGGCGTTATTAACTGAGATCGTTAAAATATATAAACATAAAGAGAGTACTCAGATAGCAGGTAGGAAATTCATTTGGGGACTTCATACGCATCGAAAGCACACAACGGGTTAAGTAAAATGATTGTTGATGCTCGGATGGCATTGGGGGGAAGTAAAAATTAATGCATGGTTTTATTTGCGGGTTAACACATTATAAATTTTCGACGTTGAAATTGTATCGGCGGGAGGCAATATCACTTTCCAATTGCCCGGCGTTTACAATTACCTTTATTTGCTGAAGCCGAATCGATCGGGCCTTGGCACAACCCTTGCCGAGGTTTATTCATAGACAAATTAAATCTTTCATCGGACGACACCAACAAAGATCGACGCTTGGATATTTTGAATCCTCAAGCAATTTATTACCCCTTCATCTCTACCGATGCCAAACTTCCTAAGAAAATTAAGGAAAACTTTTAGATTTCCGATTCCTTGAGCAGTTGTTATGTTTCTTTCAGAGTTAAGAAGGTTCTTTGTTGTACGTTTGAACACAATTTTAATCGATTCAATCATGAAACATAAAATATAAGCGGAGGCATCAATTTCATTCTGAAGTAAAAATAGACAACGCAGAGGGTCAAGTGGTACCCGAAAAAGTAAATAATCATAGAACTTTTTAGGGTGTGTTGAGTGCTCAACACGTTGTAGGTCTTATATGTCTCCACTTTCCTTCTCAAGGGCTTGTTCTGTTTGTTTCCCTGGGGATCTAGTAAGCAATAGTCCTCTCCTGGGAGTAGGTTGAGCTTATTTATTAACCAAGGAGACCTAACCTTATTTACATCCTTTCATTTAGAACTCTATCATTTTGGCTTCTTCAAAATTCTCATCTATGGTTAGTTTGGTTTCCCTCTTCACAAACATGGAGATAGAAGCTGGGAGAGCATTAGCGTATACTTTGATTTGCAACTCCTGAGTATTTTTGGCCTCGGGCTAGAATTTGTTTAAGATAGTGGTGAATCTTTGATTGAATTCTTTGACCCTTTCCTTCGAACTCATGGTGGCGATGAACAATTCAACCATCAAATCTCCTCTAGTAGTTTCTTCTACAAATTTTTCTAGAAAATCCTTCTGGAACTTCATCCAACTAGTTATCGATCCTACGGGTAAGATAAAATACCACGTGGAATCCAAATTATCTAAAGTGTAGGGGAACATCCTGCAAACCATGTCTTCATGTTGGACATTCATCAGTATGATAGATAGTATGAATTTCTCGATATGATATTCAAGGAATCCTAAGATTTTAGGGTCATATTTAGGAAGTAACTTCTCTAGATGTCGGGGAAGGTTATGGACTCATCCTTGGATGTCCAAAGCATCTCTAGCCAACCAAGGTTGTTTGTTCTGAGGTGGGTTTCCCCTTTCTTCATCATGTTCGTTGTTGTCTTCCATATCTTTAGATCCCAAGTTAAAACCTTCTTCTTCTGAAAACTCATCAGGCTCGGAGAAGTTAGCAGTTGGTGTTTCGGGAATTAAATTAAGAGGATGTTCGATTCCAGTGAGGGAGAAATATATTAGGTCTTCTACCATGTGCATGAAAACCTGGTCAGGGGATTCGACCATTGGTCTACTTATTTGTTTTCTTTGAGGAAGTAATGGAGCTAAAGGAAGCACACCGATCTATCGGGCATATTCTCTTGTGATTCTTTTGAATTGATTTAACTCCTCGTGAGGAAGAGCATAAGGTATATATGTTGGATTACTGAGAGGGGGGGTGAATCAGTAATAGAGAAATTTAATCCTTTTTAACGATATAATCCAAGATTTATATCAATATAGCATTATCATCCAATAACTATAGAGTAAATAAGCAATGAACAAATGAAAAATCATACACATACATAGTACACCAGTGTTTTACGTGGAAACCTAAAGCAGGAGAAAACCACATAATTCTTTTTCTTATATGTCTTGAATAATTACATTCATTGAAAGCACTAACTTCCTTTGTTTTCCAGCTGCAACTGGAAGGAGGCTCCAACCCCCTTGTTTCTCAAGCTACAACCTGAAATAAGCTCCAAATGCCCTATTCTCTGGCTATAACCAGTAGGAATTTACAACCCCCTATGTTCTCCGGATACAACTAGAAGGTGGCTACAACCACCTATACTTGCCCCATCCAGCCGCCTTGAAGTAGAAGTAGAATGATGGAACCACTCTCACACTATCACTGTGAGATATACTGTTGTAAACCTGTAGCAATAAACCTTAGAAAGCATCATCAAAATAATTTATCCTCCCTTGAATTCCGACCTTCTTTTCTTCACTTTCCCTCTAAAATTTGGCTTAGATATCCTTTGGTTACCTCAGTCACCTATAGATATTCAATATGCTAAAGTGTGATGTAAAATGAGAGAGCCTTATCTCTTATTTATACTCTCCATATTCTAGGTCACTTAACCCATTTCTAGGTCACTTAACCCATTTATAGGTCACTTAACCTATTTCTAGGTCACTTAACCCACTTATAGGTTACTTAACCTATTTTCCTCATTTTTAGGGTTAACCACTTTCCATAATTAGAAATTTCTCCATTACTTTATCATTTAAATATTCCTCCTTGAATATTTCACCTCACATTATCATTTAAATAATCTTATTTGAATTTGTCACTTCACTTTATTATTTAAATAATCCTTCTTGACTTTGTCACTTTACTTTATCATTTAAATAATAATTTCTTCTTTGCAAGATCTTTAACTTCTTTGACCTTTTGGGGCTTCAAGCCAACATATGAGGGTCCTCCAACTTCGCAACGTCATAACTCTCAAACCATGAGGATTTATGTGACGTTCCACATACCACCAAAAATGGCATGACATGTACTATCCATATAGAATAGTATTACCTTCAAATATATTAAAACTCATACCATTATACATGAAACAACCTTGGGTCCATTACCCAAACCTTTTTTCTACTTGAATTCACTACCAGACTTTCTTCAAGGGTTGAAATCAATGAAAACCAACCTTAATCAACAATATTCCCCTTTGGCATTGATAGAAACACTCCGATGCAATACTGAAGTCATATCACTCATGCTCCCCTTGGAACCATGTCTCTCATCTACATCTTTGTGACCATTGATCCCCCTGGAATCATGCCTCTATCATCTACATCTAATAAATATCTCCCCCTTTTTCATTGATGCAGGAGCATCGCTCCAACTCAGCAAAGCACCAGCCAGCCAACACATCCAACGTGCATTCATGGAGGAGAGAGGCGCAGCCCTCTCATTTTTCAAAAATATGAAATCAGACCCCATTTGGGGATTTGCGTTGTAAGTCTTTTAATGCCAGGCCACATCTTTGTACAAGTAGTGGTTGAGCTTGACTTTAATGATTGTCTGCATCTAAGTCCAGATCATAGTCAAGTCTACGAATTCCATTTATGGGATGTAGCCATAGAGGTATGGATCCGCTCTGAGATAGTAATAGCACAAAGGCGGTGAAGAGGATAAGCTCATGAAGCCCTATTTTGTAATTAGAATCAAGGAATGATAGGACTCAGGGGTGGAGAGTTAGAATAGGAGAGATATCAGGTAGAGAGATCTCAAGGGAGAGGACTGAGACTCTGTAGCAGTCCAGTTTTTGTAAAACACATTTTGTATAGACATTTTGAGATTAATACAAAGTAGTTTTTCCTGCCAATGAATTGTCTATGTGTGTTTATGCATTTGAGTGTCACTTGCATGTTGTAGATACAGGTGATAGATAGATTTTACTATTTTTTTGTGAGTTTGTCGATTTCTATCTGGCTTCTTTAGGATGTGCAAGGAGTGCACAACAGAACACTGGAATTTCTATAGCCAGTGCAAGGAGTGCGCATTTGAGCTTTGCGGAGTCAGAAAGAACGTGTCAGGAGGGCACACCAGAAGGATTCACAAAATCAAGGAGGATCCTCAGAGTTACTGAACACTCTGGAGGTGGGACTATGAAGAGGAAAGCATAGGGAGAAGGCAGAGCTATCAAAAACTCTGTAGAAGCTCTGCCAAGAGGGAATTGAGCCAGTGCAAGAGTGCAAGAGTGCACAAAAAGAAATCTCTTTTGAGTTCTGAGAAACGAGAAGTGTCTGCAGAGAAAACACTTACAGAGTT
>ML793482.1:100517-132192 GCA_009831015.1 Picea engelmannii | reverse complement strand
CAGTTATGTTTTCCTTATGCACATTGATAACATACATTTTCCAGTAAAAATATGGGTAAATTATTATCATAACAACAAGAGAACAAGTAACAAAATGGATGTTGTTAACACAAGAACCAACATTATTTATATTCATGGTTGTCACAAAAGAACCAACCATACGAAAAATGTCATTTGTTACTCATGTAAATCTCATCCAGGAAAAAAGTCATTATCATCACTCAAAGCCAACATTCAGATGCCAAAATTTCTTAAGAAGATCCATGCATGGTTGCATGAAGACATGCAACAAGTTACGTTGGTGGGTATGTTGGGGCTCAGAAATGTCCTATTCTCATCCACCTTTGCCTTCATCATTCTTCACATTTCATCGCCCCATTAACCTTTCACGATATCATTTCCATAAATATACTTGGGTTTCACCTTATTGTTTCCACTTTATTCATTTTAGTATTTAAAAAGAATTTGTGATTAAATGTTAGAAAATCAACATGTTTTCATATATATCTCAAATATGTGTGAGCTTTGTAATGTGTAGGAATATGTGAAGGATTAATTCAAAGGACTTCTCGAGTACTTCCTCCACCATTTCAATATTTGAGGAGATAATTCAAGCCCATTCCAAGGAGAATATCATGGAGATTTGGTTGGAATATCTTATCTAAGATATATGAGAGATATGTGTGAGGATTTAAAGGGATTATATTTTGTAATAATGGAAAATAGGTTGAGAGAATAGTGGATCTATAATAATGAGATGGTTATATTATCTTCAAGCCTTTCATGTATAAAAGAGAGTGCTCTCTCTTCATGAGGATTCAATTGGATTATTCAAGTAGAAGAGGAGTTAGATTATGCAATTAGAATCAGAGTAGTCATTAGGATTCGAAAAAGAAAAGGATTATTAGCTTTGATTCATGGTTTTGGTTTTCATGCTTTCATTATTCTTTTATGAATATTGATTTGGTTATTGAATGTAAGATTGGTTCATTGGAAAAAGCTCTCATATGTTGTTGTGCCATTTAACTCTTCACTTGTTGTATATGCTTTTCTTTCATGTAGTTCTCCATTTCTAGATTAATTTCCTTTACGCAATTTCCCATTCTTAGAGTAATTTCATTTATGCAACTAGATTGATGATTCAATTCCAGTCATGTGTTAGATTAATGATTCTAGTTCGATCATGTGTTAGATTAATGATTCAATTTGAGTTGTAGATTAAACATTAGATTATATTAATCTCGCTTCAATCTTGCATATACTTTGCATGTGCTTCGTTAGTTTACTACCCCCGGGTTGACAAATTAGATAGTTGGGTAAATACTACAATGCAATTAATTCAACATTAGTTCGGCCCAATGTAACGATTGATGTTCCTTTTGCAAGTCGTGTTGTTCCTTTGAATAGAACAATTGTCATTCTCTTTACGATTTTTTTTCCTTTACATGTGTTGCATCTCTGGAGGTTGGGTATTGAAAACGGAAGGTAAGAACCTACGTAAGCGACAAGTAAAATGCTTGTGCCAGTGCCTACCTTTGGTTGATGCATAGAGGTTATTTTTAGGACATATTTAGAGCCCAACAGCAGGTCTACAACTGTGATCCTAGTACACACTACAAAAGAAGTTGGGGAATGTTTAAAAGAAAAATAGGATTGACACTATGTTATAATTCTAGAAGACTAGGACATCTTGCTAAGGAATTCCATGGTGGATGTCCTATATGTATTTGTTGTAATATTGTTGGTCATGAGGTTGAGGATTGTCCAAGAATGATTGCTAAAGTCGAAAGGATGAACGTAAGACAAGAAAACTATGAATAAAGTCAAGAGACTAAGGGCATGTTAGGAAATCATAAATAAAAAGAATCAGAGGAAGTTAAAACTACATTAGTACAATTGAAAGAAATGATGGATGTTCATAAATATGTCAGTTTACCAAAGATCATGAAAGTAAACACGCACATAAGTGCAAGAATAATAGACATTGACATAGACTGTATCTTGGATGAAGAAAACAAGTGAATATTGTGATAGAAGACACTTGGGAAAGCCTACTCTGGTACCTTCATTGGGAAGAATAGGTATTTTTAATGGAAGGATGATAACCCTATGTGGAAGAGTTACTAATATACCTATTATTGTTCATGCAACATCGACCAAAGAGGAATTTGAAGTCATTAAGTTTGTTGGGGACAAGACCCCTTTCCCACTTTTGTTAGGTAATACTTGGATTGAGAAAGATCAGATCAGAAGGAAAGAAAATGAAGAAGATACAAAAAATAAAAAGAAAGAACTAAGGGATTTCATAGCCAAAAAAATAAATCGACTAATAGAAGAACGAGAAGATAAGTCGAAGAAATAGAATAAAGTAACAATGCAGGAGGGATAGAAAGCAAGAGAATTAGTTTTCAATGTCGAAAGAATGCAAGAAGGCTTGAAGAACCTAACTATGAAATAAAGAATGATACCCACCTAGGAAGTATTAAGATAAGGGATATTTCTTTCAGACCCTTTGAGGGCACATAAGCAGTGCGAAGCCACTACGCTAAGAGAATATAAGAATAAGAATGGAAAGAGGATTCCATAAATAGTTAGAGAGACTCATATAAAAGGAAAGAAGGAAAGGAAGATCAATAAAAAGAAAGCTAAGTTGGAAAAAATGCAAGCAATTATAGAGAATAGATGGAAGACTTCACAGACTGGAACATCGCAGGAGGCAGGTTCGTAGGATTTGAACCTCGCTGGAACAACAGAACCGCACATAATGGGTATTCACCCTGGAGAAGCTATATGACCATTGGAGGCACCCTACCCATTAGAACGATGCTTCAAAATGACTAGAAAAATAATTTGTGGGATGATGGATCGCTTTTGTAACATTGATACCATGCCATAACGGACAGATTCACATTGATAGAATCATTTCTACCCATTGGAAGAATCTATTACAATGCTCACTTATTTAACTCATTTACCGTTGCGTCAGGACCACTTTTTCCCACTCATGATTAAATGAGCCAAGAAGATGAATTATTGTGTGTAGAATTGTGTTATCAAAATATATACCTCACTGTATGATTGTCTACCCCACCTATCTATTCTCCTACCCTGACCCGTCTATTCAAAAGTTAGAATGTCGGGAGAAACTAGTGCACTAGAGAAGTCCGTCGAGGAATTCCTAATGAAGATAATGGTCGACAAACCATTTTCAGAAGGAGTACAGGCATTGTTGAATAGGGTATTGCAGGATTCCACTTCGACCGGACGTCATTCTAGCCGTGTTAACCCCACGACTAAGTAGTGAAGTAAGCATTGTGAAGATTTGAATAATGCAAAGAATATCTCATCGATATTACCAGAGTATATCCCACCTTTGAATGGCATGGTTAACCATGACAACATTCCCCGATACTATGAGTACACCCTGATCATTGCGTACATTCTGAAAGGAATACGCATAGTTGGAAGTCAGTAAGAATAGTGATTTCAATATGGGCGACAAAAAGAACTATGATATCCTAGTGCCCCAACGCTACCTAATGAAGTTAAATGGGAAGAAGCCTCACATCATCTCCCATTCATGGATTAAGGCACTAGCGCAGTCCACTGTGTTGAATGTGATGAATATTCCCCATTTTGGCCGCCCCCAGGAGGTTAACGCTTGCCTTAAACTCCTCTTGATGTGCTATCATGGTGGATACATTTGACTCGACTAGAGGATTACTGTGGATCTGACGTTGATCCACTAGATTACAGGATTAAGCATGAAGGGACCTCACCCTCAAAAAATTTATCTAGGGAAGGCCTCAGACCACTTGTTGGCACAGGGGAAGACCCAGGGTTCAACGCTAAAATAGTTCACTAACAAAACCCTAACTATCGTCCCTTTTAGCAACACCTGTGAAGTAAATGAAGTTTCACCCGAGGTAGAGGCAGGGGTGGTTGTAGGGATCCAGTGTCTACAACCTTAGATGGGACACATATCTGTGATTGTAACACTTTAACATGACATTTAACAGTTATATTTCATCAATATTCAGCCTTAGTTTACAGCACAACTAAACCCTAATAATAGAGCAGCGCAATATTCACCTAGATCTAGTATATTCAAGCACTAAGCACATCAACATATATCAGATCTAACCTTCATTCACAATATTCATCACTAAGCTACCATATCAGATCCTTATAAGCATATATCAAAGCACTAAGCATTTAACCATATAAATAAGAGCACAAAGCAAACACAACACAAGATATACGTGGTTCACCCCCACCCCGGGGATACATCCACCAACTCTTTGTCTTATTTATTATCTTATTTCAATATTCTTACATGCACAGAGCCTCAATATCAACTCCGCAGAGGACAGGAGATATGTGCACTCTTCGCTATATCCTCCTTCCCCAAGCTAGGTTACAACCCAAAGCCTACATACAGTCTCTTACAATCACTTGCACTCATCCTTGCAAGCCTCACACAACATGCACAAAGCACTTACAACCATTACTTGCACTTAGCACAACTTACAACTGACTATCTGACTACCTGCCTGACTGACTGACTCCTTTTTACATTGCCTAGTATTGTATTTATACATTACAAAATAGGGCCTAAACATGGGTAAACCCATAGTCCGACATCCCCATTCCCATTACATAAGCCCAAAACCCAAAAATCCCTAAAAAGGGGCCAATATCCTGCGATCTCTGCTTCATCTTGTGATCCTCCTTCGACAGTCTGTCGAAGTCCCAAAAACAGGTCAAACATGACCAAGGATCCTCAAAAATTGGTCAAGGGCCAACAGGCCCCCAACACTCACCTGTGACTCATCCTGAGTCACTCTGGTTTGGGTATTTCTGCTTCAAAAGTGTTGTAGGAAAATCTCCCTGCGGACAGGTAGATCACCTCTAAGGATTGACATTAACCCTAGACAGAAAAAAGATTAATGTGGACACTGACTTCCTTTCAAATCTATCTAAACTAATGCATGAGAAGGAAAGATAACAGAAGTACCTATTAACTGACGTTTGTCCCTGCACGCTCTGAGTTTCTCTCCAATCCTTTCCTCCTCACTAAGCTCTGTGGACAAAACAAGATACGACCACGTCCTACTCTATTGACATTAGCTTGAAAATAGATCTATCAGCAAATGATAAGTTCATGTAACATCAAACACAAACTAGAAATAAACAGGCCAAGCGTGTCATATTAATGAGAATAATGACAACAGTGCTTACAATCGTAGATGCGAATGCGACAGCTTCGTCAAGTCCCCTTCGTCTAACCCTTGCCTAAAAGATCCACAACCTGGATAACAACAACTTCACTGATCACTCTCCTTTGGTTGACTATAAGTTTCCTCCAAGATCATAAGTTTCATATGTTCAATTCTCTCCCCCTTTCCACCATCATAGAGCCTGTTTATATAGGTTAAGAGGAGCTTAACCTCTTGAGTCATCTTTAGAAAAAGTTGGGAACCTTCTCCTTAGATCAGGGATCTCTTGATGAAAATAAGAATTCGAGCACAACTGCCTTCTAATCTCGAATAATCCTCCCCTTATTCTCCTCAACGGACCAACAACTGACCCAGAATAGGGAGCGCTCCCTCAGAAGGGGTCTCAGAGCGTTGTAGCGCTCCCTGGTAAGCCTTGGGGAAGCGCTAGCGCTCTCAAGATGGGCAACACTCCTCCAAAAGGGGCTGGGGAGCGTTATAATGCTCCCTGAAGCATTATAGGGGAGCGCCAATGCTTCTGCAGCTGAAGTAGGGGAGCGTTCCCCCTCCAAACCTTTGTTTCAGGGTTTCTTTCAAGTGTCAAGAGTTATTTTACTCCAGTAAACCAGTTCTCTTCCTTCAAATTAGTCACGTGAGATGTTATAAGTGCCCCCTTAATGTCGTTATCATGGCATTATGTCTGAACCTCGTTTGCGACACTAGTGACCAACTTGCGACACTTGCGAAAGTTGTAAGGAATGATGCGACACTTACGACGATTGATAGGGACAATGCGACACTTATCCAGTTGATCAATTTTGACGTGTAACAAAAAGCCTCAATATTGGCTCGATATTCTTTGACTTGTTGTTTTCTCCCATCCTCCTTCTCGGTGAATTCTTGGATGAATGCTTCATTGACAGGTCCCTCTAAGAATTGTTCATTGGCAGTGATGAATTGCTCCAGTTCTTCTCCTCGACCTTCAATCTATGAAAACATTTGGTAAGCCTCATTTTGTACAGGTTGGAGCCTCTAAGTCACTTCCATGAATTTGCTCTGAATGGTGTGGAACTGTTTTTGGGTAGTGTGTTGTTCTTGGGATCGCTTCATTCTCTCAACTGCTAACAAGGGATTCAATTCTGCCTATACTATTTCTACTTGTTGCTTTGCCTCCTCGATCTATGACTCCAATGCCTTTAATTTAGGATCCTCAGTGATCTATTCATAATTTTGTGGACTACGATCACTTTGTTCTTTACATTCCATAGCAAGGAAATTTATTCTCTCATCTGCACTTCGAGCAGTTACTTCTCTTTGATCTCTCACATCCTGCGGAGTGCTGGGCACTATTCGTAGCTCTAAGTCTGTTATTCTTTGTTGTAGCTGCTGGATAGCTTCCGTGAGATGTGCTACTTGATGCTCTACTTGGTATTCTAGCTTTGGCTCTAAGCCTGTCACAGAGAAAAGTGCTTTGTCGATTGCTTCTTTCACTTCGAGTTGTTCTACGAGAAAAATTTCTTTTTCTTGTTGAATATGCACTTTCTCCTCTTCAAACTTTGTCTGGAGAGAAACCTTCTCCTGCTCTGCAACTCATCTTTTTTCTACAACTACATCTTACACTTGCTTCAAGGCCTATGTGGATTGTTCTGTTTCTTCCTGTGTGCGACGAAGGTGAGCTTCGGTCACATCAACTAGTCTGCGGAGTTGGGCTGGCTCATCTCCCAACTCTGGTTCTTCTTACGACAGGGGAGTAGTGGACACTGCACGACTGGACTGAAGGGATTGTTGTACCCTTCGGATTTCAACCTTGATTCTGTTGTACATCGCTTCCTGCTTGGCTTCATGTTTTTACAAGATTTCCTACGAGGCATCATTTACAACTGTGATGATGAATTCAAATTCATCTACAATGAGCATAGTCTGCATCTTAGTCAAGGTGGCTCTGGATTTATTTCTGGAAGAGGGTTTCAAGGGAGAAACCTTCCTCTTCTTCAAGGGATCAACCTCATCTCTAGGCGGAGTTACTTCGCCTTCCTTCTGCTCATCTTCTTTGCCATTTATCTCTTCTAATTCACCATCACTGGCTTTGGTGAGGTGATACTGAAGCAGTCTCTTCTGATGCGCTGCTTAAGTCTTGGACTTCTTCGATATTCTTCCTTTTGCTGGTTCTTTGTGTTTTATGTTATTTGTGAGAATCCTCCAAGCTATCAAGTTCAGGGTCATACATATCTGTAGGGTCAGCAGGGATAAGGAGGTATGTTGACCAGTCTTTAGTTATCTCATCAAGGTCCTCTTCTGTGAGCTTGTAGTATGATTGAAGCTCCTCCTTATTCTCATATTCCCACACAGTAATATAGATGAAGTGTTGATGTGCACAAAACTCCATGAGGGGTTGGAACCGATGCAGGGTGTTTGCTGTCATGCGAGGTTCAAATTTGATATCCCTCTTCAGTTGGAGATAATATGTATGAAATACCATGTTTGACTGCCACTGTTTTCCCATATCGCTCACATACTAGAGTGTGGTGAACTTCGCAGCAAGTGGCTCGAATGACTCAATGTCTAGGAAGGTCGCACCTTCTGACATCTCCCAAGTGGTAAATGTGATGAGGATCATGAGCTAGCTAAATTGGAACTCATAGCCCTGATATTGTGCTTCATGGCAGTATAACTCCAATGGGTTGACCAAGTACTTTGCCCAGTTCATATGGAGTCCTTCTACACATAATCCGATGAGGTCAACAACAAATCCTATGACCTGTGTAGGCCAGTTCTTTCTCATGCATTTTCCTGTAATCAATTGGCAGGTCAGGCACACTGCACCACTCTGTATGGAAGCACCCTTGTAGCCTTGTGTTCCCTTTTCTACATCACCATAAGTGTCTTTGATTCTTTGTGCCAGGGCGTGGTCTGTAGCTTTTCCTGGGTACAAGTCCTGAGGGTCGGTTCCCTACATTCTCAATCTGGTGATCCTATGGATCTACATCAGATCTACTGTGATACGTTGGTCTAGCCATAGGTAGTCACCATGGTAGCATGAGAGTAGTAGCTTAAAACATGCGTTAACTTCCTAGTGCCATCCAAAATGTGGGATTTTCATTACATTCAAAAGGGTGGACTACGCGAGGTTCATCGTCCACGACTGGGGGATTATTTTCTATTTTTTCCCCTTCATCCTAGTCAAGTATTTTCATGGGGTGAGCATACTATGATTCTTGTGGTCTCCTAGGTTGAATTTGTTGAACTTCAATGTTGTGATCTTATCCTACTGCATTCTAAATACACGTATCCACTTCGGGAGGTACGCATTAACCAAGGTGTAATCAAAATATCTTGGCACACTATCACGACTCACCGCACTAGCCAGAGGTGGGATGTAGTCGGGTAAGATGGTCGGGATTAGCTTCTCATTTTCTAGGTCATCTTTGTGCTTGGTTCTCTTTTTTGTTACGACTCGGGAGGGTTCGGATCCATGAGTAGTTGAAAAAGAGGCTTGCACTCCTCTCGTTGATGACTCTTGTACACACACATAGATTACTCTTTTAGTCATGAGGTCGATGAGTACCTCCTTCAGAGTCTCTTCGACTGCGCTAAGTTCTTAGGACATACATTCTCGTGGTTCAATATCTTGGGTTGAAAGAGTAACTTCTCAATGCAATGGGATGGATGGTGATAGCTCGATGATCACTGCCCGAAATCAACTAATCTGTGGGCTCAAATAATCATGGTTGGAAAAAGTGTTCTTGGTGTAAGGTGCGACAGAATAAGTAGATAACTAGGTAACATATCTCTCCAATGGGCGTGAATCCTTCATTAATTCAGTTTTGTCCATTACGGCGCGGTCCCAACAGTCTGATGGCGAGATTTCTAGCCATAAATGTCGTTCTAACCGTTCGGGGTGTCAGTCTAACGGTTATACGTTTTCCAACAGCTATATTGCTTCACCATGGTGAAGTTCCATGTGGTGTTGTTCTTCTATCTCGATGAAGTTCCAATTATGCAAATTTTCCTTCTGTGAAGTTCCCTCTGGAACCTACTGTAACTTTTCGATCTTTTCTTTCTTCTTACTTAGTTTTCTATCCTTCTTTCCAGTGATCTTTGTCTTGGTATTCCTCTTTCCATTCTGATTTGTATCTCCTCTTGGCATAGTAACTTGGCATTGTTGAGATTCTTTCATAGGATTCAAAGGCAATACTTCTTCTTTATCTGGGGTAGGTGCTTCAATCTCTTGTGATTCATCTTGTCTTCTTCCAAATTCGACATCCATGGTTCTAAATAACTTCGATCTGTTTTCCCATTCTTCAATCAAGTGTGTGATCCTCCTTGTCATGAAATATTTCAACTCTTGTTTCTTCTGCTCTAAGACTTCTTCTTCTTTCCTTCTAGCCTGATCCCTTTCAATCCAATGTTTTCCTAGTAATATAGTAAATGGGGTGTTTTTCTCAATACATTTAACAATCTCAAATTATTCCTTTGTCGAAGTTCCATGAGAATTCATAGATATCTGGGTGAGTCTTCCACATAGGTTTATCAACTTTCCTCTAAACAATCCTATTCCTCCCAATGAAGGAATCATAGCAGGCTTTCCTAAAGTTTCAAAAGTTTTTTTTGTCATAATATTCACATGTGTTTCTTCATCTAGAACACAGTCAATGCCGAAGTCTCCTATTCTTTCTTCTATGCATTCTTTTTATTTGAAGATCTCTGCTAAGTTGATATTTCAGTGGTCATTTAGTGTTTCTTTCATTTGTAGCAATACATCCTCTGATTTTTTCTGGGGTTCTGCCATGGTCTCAGTGTCTTGATCTTTCTTAGGGTCTTCTTGTCTCATATTCATTCATTCAAGATTAGCAATCATTCTAGGGCAATCTAAAACTTCATGGTCCATAGCTTTCCAACAAAGAAAACTAGGTCTTCTACTAGGGAATTCCTTAGCAAGATGTCCCTGTCTTCTGAAACTGTAACAAAGAGTTAGTCTTCTCTTTTCTTGAAAGGATCCCCAACCTTTCCTATACTGCACACTAGGATCATATTAGCTAACCTACAAAAAAATCTTTCTAGGATCCTGCATCCATTTGTTAGTCCAAACATTCTTTCTATGCATAGGAATAACATATATTTCATTATTTTTATCAGATCTACTCATATCAAATCTTCTTTCATCTATCTGCACCCTATTTTTCTAGCTAGGACAAAATTTATCAAACATACCTAGATCCATACKTTTGAAACAAAAATTTCCACTATCTTACCTTTAACAAAGCACAAAGCTTTCAGATCTTACCTCTTCTCTTCAAATCATACTTCTTTTCTTAGCACAGAGCTTCATAAGTTAAGTAGGATGTTGCGCACCAGGGAAACAGATCTACCCATGGAGCTTTCACAGTTTCAGGTCAGATCTTCGCACAAAGCTCCTTTTTCCTCAGTTCCCAGCAATCCCTGTTTCAAGTCCTGGCAATAGAACCATTTGTTGGCACATGGGCAAACCCAGGGTTCAATGCTAAAAATATGCACCAAAAAAAACCCTAACTACCGACCCTTTTGGAAACACCTACGACGAAGATGAAATCTCACCCGAGGTAGAGGTAGGGGTGGTTGTAGGACTYCAGTRTCTGCAACCTTATCTRGGACACAAATCTRTGATTGTAACACTTTAACATGATATTTAGTAGTTATAGTTCATTAWTATTTAGCMTTAGTTACAACGCAGCTAATCCCTAATAACAGAGAAACAAAGTATTCAACTAGATCTAGTATATTCAATAACTAAGAACATCAACATATATCAGATCTAACCTTCATTCACAGTATTCAACACTAAGCTACCATATCATATCCTTCTAAGCATATATCAAATCATTAAGCATTTAACCATATAAACAAGAGCACAAAGAAAAAACAACACAAGATATACGTGGTTCACCCCCACCCTGGGGCTACGTCCACCAACTCTTCATCTTATTTATTAACTTCTTTCAATCTCTTTACATGCACAAAGCTTCAATATCAAATCCGCAGAGGACAAGAGATATGTGCACTCTTCGTTAGATCCTCCTTCCCCAAGCTAGGTTACAACACAAATCCTACATACAATCTCTTATAGTCACTTGCACTCAACCTTGCAAGTCTCACATAACATGCACAAGCACTTACAACCATTACTTGCACTTAGCACAACTTACAACTACCTGACTGACTACCTGACTAACTGCCTGACTGACTGACCAAATCCTTCTTACATCACCTAGTCTTCTATTTATACATTACAAAATTGGGACTAAACATGGGTAAACCCATGGTTCGACATCCCCATACCCGTTACATAAGCCCAAAACCCAAAAAACCTTAAAAATGGGTTGATATCCCGTGATCTCCGCTTCATCTTGCGCTCCGCCTTTGATAGCCTATAGAAGTCCCAAAAATAGGTCAAACATGACCAAGGATCCTCAAAACTTGGTCAAGGGCCCACACTGCTCCCTGGCCCAGCGCATTAAGGAAGCATATGAAAAAGTTGAAAAAGGAAAGCGAAGCTACAAGGTAATCTCTATATAGGATGGTGCAGTGCACCTTTCTTTCCAACTCATAGATGGCAAGCTTGTAAGAAAGAACCGCCCCACATAGGTCACCAGGTTCGTGGTGGACATCGCAGGAAAATGTGTGGAGGGCATGAAAATGAATTGGGTGAGCTACCTCGTCAATGAACTCGAGAAGGATTGTCGTGAAGCTTAGTATTTCAGATACGAGTTCCACTTTATCTGGCTAATCATTTTGATTGCATTTGTCGCTTGGAAAATGCCTGAAGGAGCCACATTTCCAAATATTGAACCATCGGAGCTGTTGGTCGCTAGGTTTTCTACCTTGTGGTACGCCAATGCCATGTCAAATCAATGGAAGTTACACGATGTGTTTCATACATATTATCAGCAACTGAAGGTTTCCATTGAGTCATTTCCACACATGACACCACACAACCTAGTCCAGTACAGATCACTAGAAAAGTTTCACACAGATTCACATTTCATATATATTACTGCACACAGAGATGAGAGAAAGGAAGAAATATAGTCATATTACAAGATAACAAATGATGACATGGAGAAGATCACAAAGGAGTGGATGGAGGATTTCCTTGTACCTATTGCTGATGCAGAACTCTCCAACACTGACACCATAGGAATCCCCTTGGTCACCTGGGTTGAGCATGTCGAACAATCCAATGGGACAAAGAAGAAGAAGAAAAAGGAGAAAGTCCAGGATATAGAGACTGATGAGGAGGACAATGCCTCTGAAGAAATTGGATCTGGCTCACTAGGAGGAGGAAGAGACCAAGAAAATGGACAAGGAGGAGGGGATGAAGGAGAAAATCAAGGAGAAGGAGAAGCTATACCACCTCAAGACCCCCCTACCGAAATAATAACACCGCAGAAGAGGAAGGTTTCTCCAAAGACACCTTCAACAAGAAAAAAAACACACGCTAGTAAGCCCTAGTTGGAGGCCATGCTCACAGAAGATGATATCAGTTTGGTCCACAGAGCTATGGAGGATGATTTAGAGGACATCTTGTAGATATATGGAGCAAAGCAAGATGAACTGTATGGTAGGATCGAAAAGGAATTAAATGAAGTACAACAAGCTATTCATTCAGTCCACATAGTACCTATTGTGACCTCCTCAACAAAGAATACAGAATTGGGGGATGAACCCACTTTTGATGGGTATTGAATCCTTTAACTCAACAATAGGAACCAAACCCTCCACCGAGGCCCAATTATACTCTGCAACATTTAATGGTGGAATGGTTCTCTAGATCTTGCGATCCGACCAATTAATCGATGGGATTTACGTTTTCTTGTGAAGGCCTCTCCTTTAGTTTAGACATTCTATCTCTTTGAATTTTCTCTTAGGTGGGACTGATATAAGATGGAAAGCCGGTATAAACCAACTAGGAAAAAAATGGGAACAAAATTTAACTACTAGAGAAGATTTTGATCTTGGGATAACCCTTACACTCTAGCATGCAGACAATGTTCGTCTACCACAGGCCTAATACTAATACATTAACCATGTGAGTATTCTAATTACCGACTGAGATACAAACTATCAGAAGAAAAAATGCATCTGATAAATGATGGAAAGTAAAATAATTCACTCAACTCTAATAATCAATCACATAATAACACAAAGATTCATTTTCATCATTAAAGAAATGTTGGCACAGGAGCATACCCAGGGTTCATCGCTACAAGAGAGCACCAACAAAACCCTAACTACCGGCCCTTTCAGCAACACCTGTGAAGTAGATGAAGTTTCACCTGAGGTAGAGGCAGGGGTGGTTGCAGGACTCAAGTGTCTACAACCTTAGATGGGACACAGATCTGTGATTAAATAGCTTACAAAGTACTTAGCATCGATCATTCATCAACATTCAACCATTATTATACTTCACAAAAAGAATAGAGCATCGCATTATTCACTTAGATATAAGGTATTTCATCACTTAGAAACAATAAAAGAATCAAATATTTCAGCACTAAGCATCCTCATACACATCATATCTACTATTCATACACATCTAATAAGCACAAAGCATAAGTAAATCTATCTAAACATGTCATAGAACTTAGCAAGAGAGGGACACCACATGTAAGCAACAACACAAAGCATGAAACACAGATTTATGTGGTTCACCCGCACCCTGGGTCTACGTCCACCAACTCTTCTTCTTTATTATCTCGGTCAAGCAGTTACAACACTGAGCCTCAACAATCCTTACTCCACACAGGACAAAATATCTGCACAACTCACTAGATCCTTCTTCCTTGTGCTTTAGCACAAAGCCTTTCCCAACCTCCTACAACAACTTGCACTTAGCCCTGCAAGCCTCTTACAATGATGCATAGATCTTTTACAATCCACAACCAATCACATAGATCTAATTACTAGCACTAAGCCATCCCCCCCGCTCTTACATTGCCTTAGTATCTATTTATAGATTACAAAATTGGGCCTAAGTGTAGTTAAACTCACGGGTTGACATCCCTTTCCCATTACATTAACCCAAAAACCTAAAAGAGGCCCAAAGTGGGTTGAGATCCCGTGATCTTTGCTTTTCCTGGCGCTCCATATTTGACAGGCTATCGAAGTCCCCAAAATGGTCAAATATGACCAAGTGTTCCTCAAAACTTGGTCAAGGGCCAACAGGCCCCCAACACTCACCTGTGACTCATCCCGAGTCACTCATATCTGACCAATTCTACTTCAAATCCCTCAAGATTGGCTCAAGTTGATTCGACCTGTTGTCTTGCTGCTGACTCTTTCTCAGCGAACTCCTGGATGGGTGCCTCATTCACCGGGCCTTCTAGGCATTGTTCTACTGTATGCACAACCTGTTCATAGTGTACCTCTCTTACTGATTCTTTAGCTGCGCTAAATTCATCAGACATATATGCTTAGGACCAATAGCTCCGGTTCTCACAGTAACATAGGTAGAGAGCAAGGGAAAACTTATCACTGTTCACAATTCAGGTAATATGTGGGCTCAAATTCATGATTTAGCAAAAGTGTCTTACGTGCATGGCGCAACAAGCTAAATATGAAATTCGTCAATGGTCAGCTTGTAATGGTTATGAGGCTTCCATTATCTTAGATCCGTCCATTATGGTGAGGTCCAACGGTCTGGTAGTGATCCTTTAATTATTTTCAATCCATTCAGAGTGGCAGTCGAACAGATATATCGGCTTCCAATGACTGTATTGCTTTTCCACGATGAAGTGCCATATGTCGTTGTTCTGATATCCCGATGAAGCTCAAATTTTGCAAGTTTTCCTTCTGTGAGTCTCCCTCTAGAATTTTCTGTAGCCTATCGATCTTAGCTCTCTTTTTACTTAGTTTTATAGCTTTCTTTCCTATAATCTTTGTCTTAGTAGTTATTTTCTCGTTCTGATTCTTATTTTCCTTGGGCATAGTCACTTCGCGCTACTAAGGTTCTTTCTTCAGATCCGAGGGTAATACTTCTTCAACATATGAATTAGGTATTTCATTCTTTTGTGGTTCCTCCAATGCTCTTATAGCTTTGACATCCAAGTCCCTGGTGTCTAATATCTTATATTTTTTCTCTTGTTCTTCCATCAAGTAGGCGATCCTTCTAGTCATAAATTCCATGAGTTCTTGCTTCTTCTGTTCTAGGGCTTCATTTTCTTCTTTTCTTCGGATATGGTCTTTTTCAATCCATATATTTCCTAACAAATATGGAAATGGGACATGGTCCTCAATAAATTTAATAACTTCGAATTCTTCCTCTATCGAAGCTCCATGGGTACTCATAGCTATCTGGGTAATCCTGCCACAGAGGGTTACCATTTTTTCCTTTAAACAACTCTATTTTTCCCAGTGAAGGAACCATAGTAGGCCTTCCTAGGGTTTCCCAAGTGCTTTATGTCATAATGTTCATCTGTGTTTCCTCATATAGAGCACAATCAATGTTGAAGTCTCCTATTATTACTTTTCTTTTCTCCTTTTCGTTGAAGATCTCTAACAAACTAGCATCTTTATGTTCATTCAAGGTTTCTTTCATTTGCAATAACATAATATATGATTCTTTCTGGGGTTCTTCTATAATCTTAGTCTCTTGATCTCCTTCAAGGTTTGCTTGCTCCATATTCATCTTTACAAGTCTAGCAATCATTCTAGGGAAATCCAATACTTCATGGTCCATAGCCTTACAACAGAGGCAACTAGGTTTTCCACCTAGGACTTCCTTAGCAAGATGTCCTGGTCTTCTGCAATTGTAACAAAGAGTTAATCCTCTCTTTCTTTTCAATGATCCCCAACTTTTCCTCTACTACGCTCCAGGATCATGGTAGATAACCTGCAAAAAATTATTTCTAGGATCCTACATCCATTTGTTAGTCCAAACATTCTTTCTATGCATAGGTATAACATATCTATCATTATGCTTATTAGATTTATTCATATCAAACTTTCTTTCATCTATCAAAGCCCTAGTTTTCAAGCTAGGACAGAATCTATCAATCATACCTAGATCCATACTCTAGAAACCAAAATTTTCACTTGTCTTACTTCTACAGAGCACAAAGCTTCCAGATCTAAAAACTTTTGACTATTATTACTTTTATTGGAGCACAGAGCTTACAGATCTTACCTCTTTTCTGCAGATCTGACCTCTTTCTTTCATAAATTTCCACTTTTTACTTTTCTCAGAGCACATAGCGTTCAGATCTCACTTTTTTTCCTCAGATCTGATCTTCCTTTCTTTAGATCTGACCTTATTCCTGGCACAAAGCTTCACGGGTCGAGTAAAAATCTGTGCATTAGGGAAATAGATCTACACACATATATTTCTTTCGTACAAAGTTTCTTCTTCCTCAGTTCCCAGCAATCACAGTTTCAGGTCCTGACAACAGAACCATTTTTTGGCACAGGGGAAGACCCAAGGTTCAATGCTACAAGAACGCACCAACAAAACCCTAACTTTGGGCCCTTTCGGCAACACCTACGAAGCAGATGAAGTCTCACCCGAGGTAGAGGTAGGGGTGGTTGCAAGACTCAAGTATCTACAACCTTAGTTGGGACACAGATCTGTGATTAAATATCTTACATAGTACTTAGCATAGATCATTCATCAATATTCAACCCTTATTATACTTTGTAGAAAGCATAGAGCATCGCAGTATTCACTTAGATCTAAGGTATTTCAGTACTTAGCAACAGTAAAACAAATCAAATCTAGTATATCATCACTAAGCATCCTCATACACATCAGATCTACTATTGATACACATCTAATAAGCACAAAGCACAAGTAAATATATCTAAACATGTTATAGCACTTAGCAAGAAGGGGATAACACATGTAAGCAACAACACAAAGCATGACACACAGATTTACATGGTTCACCCCCACCTTGGGGCTACGTCCACCAACTCTTCTTCTTTATTATCTCAGTTAAGTAGTTACAACACTAAGCCTCAAAAATCCTTACTCCGCACAGGACAAACGATCTGCGCAACTCGCTAGATCCTTCTTCCTTGCGCTTTAGCACAAAGCCTTTCCAAACCTCCTGCAACAACTTGCACTTAGCCCTGCACGCCTCTTACAATCATGCACAGAGATTTTACAATCCACATCTGATCAAACAGATCTAATTACTAGCACTAAGCCATCCCCCCCACTCTTACATTGCCTTAGTATCTATTTATAGATTACAAAAGTGGGCCTAAGCATGGGTAAACCCACAGGCCGAGATCCCTTTCCAATTACATTAACCCAAAACCCTAAAAGAGGCCCAAAGTGGGCCGAGATCCCGTGATATATGCTTCGCCTGATGCTCCATATTTGACAGACTATCGAAGTCTCAAAAATGGTCAAATATGACCAAGTGTTCCTCAAAACTTGGTCAAGGGCCAACAAAGAAAGAATTGTAAAACATTTCATCAGATAACTTATCAATAGATTTAATAGCTCTTACATGTTACTGCATCCATTCATGAGATGAAATAGGAAATAATTCTTCTCCACATCCAATCACACGCATTTGATGAAAACATAAACTTGTCTTTGGTCCAAAAGGACTTCTCAATTAAAGGAAGCTCTGAAATAGTTCTTAACAAAACCAAAAAATGAGATTTTCTTTCCACCACCATCGACCCTTAACTAATCGGTCGATGCTCTTATTTATAACATAAAATTCCCTAAAAATAATGGCTAAAGTGCATATAAGTAAAAAAGAAATCTCCATGTGGAGTTTCCCTCTATTAGTTTGTCTAAGTGTCATATCAAGATATCACTTAAGAGGGTGAATCTTCTGATACTTCGACCACTTGATGAACAGATCCTCACAGGTGTTGGCATACGGGAATCTATGTTGTTCCATCAGGGTCGAGTAAATATCTCTTATCTCTATCGCATGTGCCCAATACTTGAACATATAGGTACTTAACTATTGCAGCATAGCTTAAGCTTTGATTGGGTTCTCCATGAAATGTTTCATCTGACCTGGCGCCATATCTGTCACCTTAGCTATTTCCTCGACCCTAATGAGCATTGCTTGTTGTGTGAATTGACTATGTTGCGCAAGTCGAAAAAATCGTCAGGCATGCCAAACTCTAGGAGGCCAATGTATTTCATTACTTGGTTTATCTTGATCCAGTTTTTCTTGCACTTGGCCCACTTTTCTTGAATTTCCCGATGAGGTTCCCGGACCATTTTTTCCCAATACTCAACCGATTTCCTTATGTGATCCAGGCTACTTTCCTTTAACACCCAAATGTCACGTTCCTCTATATCTTGGCCCTGTTGGACCACACCGATGTAGTCGACTCTCTCCACATGTTGTTGTGATTTTTCGTATCACCGCTCCATATATTTGCACATCTCAAGTTCCATGAGAGTTTCTTCTTGGAGCTCAACTATCCTTGCAGTGAATAGGGGTCGCTCATCTGCAAATTTTTTGTAGGCCTCCTGGAATTCACTACTTAGGAACACCGCGGCCTATGTGGTGTCATAATAGTATTTCGCCAAGTGGCACAAATGTTCCAATTCTTTCAGGGCATTGACCAACTCTCGTTCAACTCTTTTAGCTCTGTCTAGAGTGGCGTCTATGATTTCCATCCCTGCGCCAATGAGTTTGGATGTCTTAGCATGCTATTTTTTGATTAGATGTTCCTTGATAGTGATGAGGATGGAGTGATCTAAAGTGATTCTCCTCTTCTTGGTGGTTCTCTAGAAGATATCCTTTATTTTCCAATCATAATATATGGCATTTATGTAGGATACTTCATCCACAGGTTCGGGGATTTGTTGATCTCCCCAGGTGAGTGTATTTCCCAGAATTTTGATGGTATATACTTGTTCAAGATTGGGTTCTTGAACTTCCTCGTTGTGTGTTGAAGGCCCGAATTCTGTCCATCGCTCATCAGGGGTTTGAGTACCAATTTAAATAGAGGAGTCGGGGATAGACTCGATGCTTACTTGTTCAATGGTCATTGAGACGTCAATTTCCTGTTGTGGGGCTTCTACCTTTGGCTCATCCAACCCTAGCTCATCCTTCAGACTATTTAGTTGGGTCTCCAATGCATCAGGAAAATTAGTGTCTAGGACAGTCTTGACTTCTTGTTCTTTCTATGGAACCTCCTGGATTTGGGCATTAGACATAGGGGAAGATGTCTTCTTTGGTCTCTTTTCTTCTACAATATGCACATGGGTCGCAAGAGATACTTTTGGGATTTCATTGTCGTCATATATATTTATCGTCTAACTTAAGGGGTTATAAGCACCAATCCTCTGCGATGCTTTGATGGTCCCTAGCTAGGCCAAAAAATTCATCGGCGACCCGACCGATGGTGTTGTAGACTCAAGGTCATCTAACCCAGTAATTTCATCAAGACTTATGAATTCATGGCCGCTTGGGCCCATATGGATTCTATCTAGATTGTCTTCAGGGAGCCTTTACATGTTTAGGATGTCCAGGTCATCTTGCAACTGATCAATTATCCGATGTTCATGAAACATGTTCTAACATGAGTAACCCCCTCTCCCATGTGTCTTGATCTTTGGGGGAACTTCTATCTTGCACCGGGGTTACTTGGGCAATTTTTGTTGCTTCAGATGCTAACATTTATTCTCTGTCTCTGAGGGCCTCTTGACATGATTGTTATAGGATTGTCATTTTTTCATCCAAGATCATGAATCTGAACCTGGTCATCTTGGGGTCATCCATTCTTGCCACAAGTTCATGCCAATCCTGATCATTTTCCATGAAGACCTCATCTTCAAATTTGTCGTGGGCATATGGCTAGCGGGATGACACTTGAGATGCATGTTTCAAGACTATACCTTTTGTCTTGTGTTTGCATAAACGACTGGTCTAGAATAATAACTCTAATTAAATCATCCTTGTTTCTTATCTTCAACGGTGTATTTTACCAGGTAGAAACCTATATGGAATCCATAAGGTATAAATGCTCATTTCTTATCTTTCACTAGGGTAGATTTGTAACCTTACAGGATGGTCTGGTAGCAGATTTCCCCCACAACAAGTCGATTGGGGACATGCATAAGTAAAAGATGTGGTGCTCTAGTGGCCCCAAAAACCTTGATGTAGGTATCACACTCATCCATATACCAGTGACCAATCTTTGCTATCATCTTTTTTTCCAGAGCTGAAAGTCTCAGACACTCTTTCTTAAAACGAATAAAATGAATGCGTGTGACGAATTCATCGTATATGAGGGAGTAGTATTTTTTTTTACTTGTTATCCCATAATATGCCAAAATAAACATGTATTGGGAGCTCTGCGATGTGCCAGCTTAATTTCAAGCCAACGAAGATGTTTATGGCGCTCATGACATTCAAAAAGTATGACACCATGTAGAAGGCTGGAGTCTCCCTTTCTTTCAGTGTCTAAGCTTGTTGTATGTAGATGCTAAACTTCTTTGAAATAATGGCTCCCCAATTGAAGCTTCTCCCAGAGATAGCTATTGTGTATGCTAGAGGCATCCATGCCTCTAAAAACCTGGAGAAGTCTTTCTCACCATACAACTGACAAATGAGTGCCATTAGGAAGATGTAAGGTTCTCTTAGGCTGGTTGTTTGGTACCAACCGGAGGTCCGGTTGGTTAATTTATTATCTTATCACCACCACGATTCCATCACCCAGCTGGTGTCGTGGCGCTCATAGAATTTCACCATGAAATCCATATTCAGTCGCTCCTCAGGGTCTCTAATCTTGTACTACTTATGGACCTCCACCAGAAGGAGAAATCTGACACATCCACCATCGTCATCGTTTATTAGGCATTTATACATGTCCATGTGGTCGATGAGCCAATGCAATAGCTCTATACAAGGAAGAATCAGGGTTCTTCTTGCTACCATGTGCAGGTACGAACTTCGGATATTTGGGAATACCTGGTCGTCGAGCACTCTCACATATGGGTCACTGTGTGGGGTGTATTCAGGGAATTCCTCCTGACTAATATTCTTGAAGAGTTCTCCCCAATGTGGGATTGTCATATTGGTCCCCATGCTAGCCTATGTGTCTTCGAAGGTCGGAGGTTGAATGAAATCCTTCTTGCAGAAAATTCTAGTTGTTTCGCCACCCCTGGAGAAGAGCCTTCTCCGACTTCTGGTTCCTTTAGCTTCGGTGCCCTTGGAGATCGCCTAGTGGTTGGTTTTTGTGGAGGCATTATTCCTGTAATGGTTTCTAAACTTGGTTGTTTGATACTCACAGGATCTTGGAAGCTTGCGAATTGCTCGTCTCCCTCCTCTAGATGCTCTGAAACTCTTTTACATGCATAATGGTTTCATTTACAGTGGCTCAAGAGAATTTAAATGAGGAGAAACTTACAGTGTCGCATCGACCAATTAATTCAGGTGATGAGTGAAATTCAAAAAAATCTACCGCTGAATCTCTGCAAATTTAATTCATCCTGGGTTGATGGCGGAGGCGTGGAGGGTGGGTGTTGAATTGGTAATTTCAAACAACCCCTTTTGATTCGCACATGATGTAGCAACTAATGCGAGATTTGGAATTAATTATTCTGTTAAATGTTTCGAATCTAAACGTATCTAGCACTAAAACGTCCCATCATGTCACTTTCCTCATGGGTGTATCAGGGATCGACAATGTGTTATGGGTTTTTTCATTGATAACCTTCTACGAAAAATCTTCGATGCCGGTCGATTTCATTGTATGGTGTTGATGTGGTGAAATTGTCTTGGGACATGTTGCAATGAAGATCGGTACCTTAACTCACAAGTATTAGTCGAAGTCAGGAGTTTCTTCAAGTTATGCATTTTTGAACTAAACCTGGGATCACCTATGTCGAAAAGGTATCAGGAATCAACGATCGGGGATAAACCTATCGCGTATTTTCCTTTGGGTTAGCATCTTCAAAATTTTTTTGATGCTGAAACGCTTCAGGAATCAGTGATCGGTAAAAATCCTTAGCATGGTTGGAATGTTCGTTGTGATTCGATTTTCTCTGATTCCGACAAGGACATCGGGTGTTGGCTATCAACAATATCATCTCCTTTCCTTTTAAATGTTACTCCCTTCACATTTTATCGTTGCCGAAGGGGATCTATTGTCGGCTATATATGTATGTGATACTTTTCTTGAAACAAAACTTCCTTTCGCCGATATCGATGAATATTGACGCTCGACGACTGAGGTTTTCAGAGTGATTCCTTTTCACCTTTTAATTTATTCCGATGCCAAATATTTGAGCCCGTCAGGTGAAGTTTTTTGGCTGTTGATTCCTTATTTAAGTGCTAATCCCTTTTAATTCATGCGGGTTTTTAGAGTTTCACAAACTTGAACACTGATGAGATTAAAGGAAGATTTTAAGGATGAAAATTTATTTTAAAATGTAGAAACCTTGGCGAATCTTACTAATCCTTCATATGCCAACTATAAATGTTTGGCGATATTATTGTAAAAATATTCAAATTTCTAAGGATTTTGTATAGTTTTTATAAAATTTTGGCGATTTTTAAGGTAAAATAATTTTATCCTATAGAATTTGGGTGAATCATTTTTAAAATAGCGAATCTCTTTTTTGGAAAAACCATGGAAAATTATCCCATGATCCAAATTTATCCCCTAAAATCACCCCAGATGAGAGTCAAGAGAACAAGAAAAGGAAAAACATTTGCTGAAAAGGAAAATGAAATTCAGATAGTGCAAAGATCAAGTGGTACCCAAAAAGTGGAAAATTGACATAGGAGTTTTAGGGTGTGTTGAGTACTCAACAAATGGTGACTTATTGGGTGAAAGTAGAATCTTTGTTCCTTCTTCGGGCTCGACTGATGCAAAAACATTATTAGAGGCTTAACTGGTTTTCATCAGAGCTTGTTTTACATTTGCATTTGAAAATTCCCCGGTTGATGCATCTAGGCTTGTCTGTGGGTTTTTTTTAACCTTTATTATACCATATTTTCCTGTAACCTTGACTCATGCCTTCTTTTGATGAGATTCAAAAAAATCTTTCACTAGCACTAGGCCTTTTAGTTTCCCTCATTCATTTGCAACGGTGTTGCTCTACTGCTAGTGAGTGTCCATAGCCCCGACAGAGTCACCTCGACATTAAATACCTTGCTCCACTGCTAGAGAGTGTCCATAGCCCCAGTGTAGATATACACATACCCTCTCCTACCGTGCACTCATTTGATATAGTTGACTTTTATTTCTGCAGAATACCCTAAGCGAGTGAGAGAGGAGGACGTCTGTTATTTGCAAAAATATGAGGTGATTAAGGTGAAGCTCACTAGCTCTGTCTCTGAGGTGCATGTAGTCCTTTCCAGCTTTCCTTATTTCCTTTAAGGTCTTACCAAGCCACTAAGAAGACACTTCTGCATTTCTCCAGAGTTGTTCCTCCGCGTAGGTTAGATAGAGAATCCCTTGAAACAACTACATATTCCCCAGTGCTTCTCATGTTGTATGTGAGCATCGATTTAGGGAGAGAGTTATCTATTTCGCATGATTTGAGGTCAACCATTGTCTTTCTAAACACAATATTTCCAAAATATTAGAATCAAAATCGTAAAATATAAAACAAAAAGAACGTGTAAAAAATGCAAAATGGTATCGGAAACAACACAACATAGTTTTTTTTTTTTTAATGAAAGTATTGTTTTAGGGCTTGTCCATTCACTGGGAGAGAATCAGGTTCCCCCATCAGATTCTGTAGTCGATATGTGTCCGACCCTATCTTCTCGGCCACCTGGAAAGGGCCGAGCCATAGATTCTGCAACTTAGAATATTTGCCTTTAGGCTCATTTGCTTTGTCCCACTTTAGGACTAGGTATCCTACCTCAAAAATTCTTCTCTTTAGCCTTATGCTTATAAAACAACCTTTTAACTATCTATTGATGGGATATGAACTTTAATTTGGATTTCTCCCTTTCTTCTTCTAACATGATCAGGGTGTCAATTCTTTGTTGTATGACTGATGAGAGTTGTCTTCTCGAATCCTGAGCAAGTTGAAGATATGGAAGATATAGTCCGTTCTGGAGAATGGATTCCTATCCGTAAACTAGAAAGTATGGAGAATTCCCAATGGATTCCTTTGGTGTGACTCTATCAACCCATAAATATTTATGAAGTGGGCTATGCCAATTCCTCTAGTTGTTTGTAACTACTTTCTTCAATATCCTCACTAGGTTCTTATTAGTTGATTCAACCACTCTGTTTCCCTGTGGGTAATAGTTTGTAGAGTATCTGATTATGATTCTGCTATCTAGGGAAAAATATGTTAATAAGGTGGAAGATAAATAATATAAATTATTAAAAACTAGGAAAGAAGGGACGTCAAAACTTGTGATCAGCTGTTGTTCTATGAATTGAATTACTACCTTCTCGTTTACACAAGTTAGAGGGATGGCCTCTGCCCATTTCGTGAAGTAATCAGTGGCAGTAAGTATGTACTTATGTTGCTTTGAAGAATTTGGCGTAATATCTCCTATGATATTTAACCTCCATTGCTCAAAATGCCTAGAAACGGTCACCGGTTGGAGTGGGACCGTTTCTCTCTTCTCCCTCCCAGCACTTATTTGACAAGTTTTACAGTTTCTAGCATAGGTGTGAGAGTCTTTGAAAAAAGTGGGCCAATAATAACCAACTCTCAGTATCTTGTGAGCGATGGTTTTTCCTACAAAATGCCCACCGATAGGGCCATCATGAAGCTCCTTCTAAACTTTGTTTGCATCTTCACGTTCGAGGCATCTCAAAAGTACTCCATCATAATGGACCTGGAAGAGTACCAGATTTATGAGGTGATATTGTGCAGATTTTAACTTGAGATCTCTCCTTTCCCTAGGTTTGAGTTTTTCTGGACAAGTTTTCTGGACAAGTCCCATGGTGCAGGAGATAAGTCAATTTATCATACCAAGACTCTTGTCCTAGGGAAATGTATGAAGCTTCACCACACCATAACTCCATTTCATTCTCCTATCTGGGGTATTTATTTTCTTGGTCCTGAGCTTCAACTGCTAGTTTTCATAGCCCTTGCACTTTAACCAATTTAGCATTCTTTATATCTAGATAAAATTAGTGGACTACTTCCATTCAGTTCCCTCTTCTTTCCCCCATCTCCTGTTGAGTAAATAGGGATCAGACTGCAGGGTGAGTTACGATTACTTTGGTATGGTTCTTGAGGATGTAAGATCGGAAATGTTTCACCAGTTTGTAAACTGCATAAACCTTCTTGTCGATGGGAGGATAATTAAGTTTGACACCTTGGAGGTTATTGCTCATGAACGATACCGGAGCTTCGTTTTTGTCATCATCTGTCTAAGTTAAGACTACGGCTAACGATTGGTCGGAGGCAATAGTATAGAGGAAGAAATATTTGTTGAAATTGGGGCTTCGTAACACTGGAGCCTCAGATGTCACAATATTAATATTGTTGAAAGCATCCTTTCATTCATCATCCCACTTAAATTCAACATCTTTGCGGATCATTTTTTGTAATGGTCTGACAATCTTGGGGAAATTGGGGGTGACTTTTCTTACAAAATTAATTTTCCCAAAGAAGGATTGCATTGCCTTTTTGTTGTGAGGTAACAAGAGATGAGTTATAGAATTCACCCATTTCGAGTCTATACAAATTCCTGCCTGGGATATAATATGACCTAATATCTTACCCTCCTCAACAACAAATATAGTTTTCTTGGAGTTTAAAGATATACCGTATTTTCTACACCTTTCGAAAATCTAGATTAAGTGTTGGATTTGATCTTCTCTATTCTTTGAATACACATTCATGTCGTCCAATTAAACTACTACACACTTGTTGATTAGTCCCTGAAATGCTACTTCCATGTCCCTTTGGAAGGTCTCTTCTGCATTGATTAAAACAAAAGGCATGCATTTGTAAGCAAAGGTTCCCCACTTGGTTCAAAAGGTAGTTTTCAGGCGGTCTTCTTCTGAAACTAGAACCTGGTTGTACCCTAAGAAACTGTCTAATAAGGAGAACATTTCAGAGCCAGACACAGTCTGTAGGATTTGTTCCATTGATGCGACTGGGTAGTTTTCCTTATTGAATCTCTGTTGAGGTTTCTGAAATCTACGCATAGGCGAATTTCGCCAAAATGTTTCCTCATAGGAAACAAATTAGCTACCCATGTAGAGTGCCTAACCTGGAAGATTATTTTGGCATATAATAGTTTCTTTAACTCCTGACACATGAGAGGCTCCAGGGGTGGGTGGTACTTCCAGAGTTTTTGTTGGAAGGGTTTTACTTCAGGATTTAAAGGGATAGTGTGCTAAATGATACAAGTATCATAAGTTTTCAGATCTCGGTAGGACCATGCAAAGACATCTTGATATTGTCTAAAAAGTTTGAGATAATCCTTCCTTTACTCTTTAGATATGGTCCTTCCGAGGTTTACATTTTTTGGGTTTTCCGGGGTTCCAAGATTTATAGTTTCATGCATGGGACATGAACTACCGGTCTTTGCATTGTTTGACCCCTTAAATCATTCCTTTAGATCAAAAAGGTTTTCTAAGTTGGATATCCCTTTCCGTATCACGCGAGACTTTTATTTGTCAGTCGATCGATCTGTATGAAGATCGGTTTTCGTCCAACTATTCTTGGAATAATTCATCGTCAATAGACAAGTACTTAAAATTATCTTGGTTAGTCAAAACTTTTATGATCTGTTCATCTCCTTCAAAGACCTTCCAATTAGAAATATTGTTGGGCACCGATGGTTTGTAGAGAAATTCCACAGTAAACCAGGAGGCTTCGCAATCTTCCAGAGGTGATAGCCTTGAAGCAGTAGTGGCCAAAGAATCAATGAGAATGTTCTTTGCTCTGGGAATGGTTGTAATGTTGAAAGCTTGAAAATTTTCTATTAGAGTTTGTATTTCTTGTTGGTAATTCTTTAGGTGTGGATAATTGCAATGTATAGTGTTTCTTACTTGGCTAACGATGATTTCAAAATATCTGAAAAACTTCAATTCTTTGATGTTTAAGTCGATAGATTTCTTTAGCCCCTATACTAGAGCTTCATACTTGGTGGTGTTGTTTGTGCATTCGAACTCAAGTCTACAGGATAGGAAATGACGTTTAACTTTTGGATCAATGAGGATGCACCCTGATCCTGACCCTTCTTGTGACTTAGATCCATCAAAGTATAAGGTCCAAACTTGTAGGAAAAATCTATCAGCTTCCCCTTTCTTATTACTCTCCTCTTTTCCTCCCGTGAGTTCTGTGATCTCTAACGCAGGTTCTTAGCAAAATAGGGTTTCTTCCACCGCGGTAGGCAATTACTCTCGAAAAATAATTTCGGAGTTTTAAGTAAGAGGGACATCGGATGAGAAATGGGAGAAGTTCCCAAAGTAGGAATCACACGAATAATTGCCTAGCATAGGGAAATCTACTGATGAGGGTTTGTTTAGGGTTTCTAGGTCAGTGACAGTATGTTTTAGATATCTTTCCCTATCAATTCTGATCATATTTTTGTGCCCCTTCAATGAAAACCAAAGGTGAGCCCAGTCTATACTAAAGTATCTGTTTAACTTTTCAGACCAATCTATAGTTAATAATAACCCGTAATATTCTGGGATATCTACTACAATGATGTCAGTCACTTGCACAAATTTAGGATGTGTCACTATTATGATCATTACATATTTGAGTTCTCCCATGACCTTCACCTAAGTTATGTCTAGTTGTATTACATGTTTGTCACTCTTGAGAGGGACTGCATTTAGTTTTTTTCAAATAGACAGTGGCATAACATTAGACGACACTCCTAAATCGAACAAACTATTATGGAGGTTTCGGTTGAAGACTTCAAATGTTAAAAGGAACGGTGGAACACAAGGTTTTCCCTTCTTATATTCAGAGCAAGTGTTCATAGTTGGTTTGTTCCTTAGATCTGTGGGAGTTAGATTTATTCCTAGTTCAGTGCTTTTCGTAGGGTTTTCTACTGATTTCAAAGCTTGTAACAGGAAGTCCCTTTGCCGAGGGATTCCACATATGTCCATAACTGATATATTAGCCTTCAACTTCTTCAAATATTCAACTATGTTGTAATCCATCTTGGGTGATTATCGTGTATGGATGTTTATAGGGTTTCTTTGGGCAGTAAAAGGTTCTATCGGGTGATTAGGAGCTGGTCTCCCTCTTGAAATCTAGGTCGTAGTGAGATTGTTCAAGACAGGTTGACCCCTAATTCATCTTTGCACATCCAAGACTTTTTCAACTGGATCTTGAACTTCAAACAGGTCATCAAAAGGCATAGCTAGGTCAGTGTCCCATATCAACATGGATGTTTCTTATGGTGGTGCAATTTCTTCATGATTGGAAATATTCATACTAGAGGTGCTTGATTGTTCGGACAGGGAGACTTCATCTAGAAACTGGTTGGCCATTAAATTCATGGCATGCACCCATTGAGGGTAGTCTCTTTTGGAGTGGTTCTCTTGATGATAAGTGCAAAAAGAGTTAGATGCTACATTTACCATATCGATGTTTAGGTTGGTTGGGGGAGGTTCAATTGCTTTGAATGACATATTCCTTTTAAATAAAGGATTATAGGGACTCTGGCCTTGGTTTCCATCCTCTGCACTTCTCTTCATGTCTACGATTTCATTTGATATTTTTTTGACCATACACTGGTATTATATTTCCTTGCTTCCCTTCTCAAGAGCTTGTTCTGTTTGTCTCCCCGGGGGTCTAGTAAGCAATAGTCCTATCCTAGGAGGATGTAGAACTTCTTTCTTAACGAATGAGACCTGGCCTTATTTACATCCTTTTATTTGGAAATCTATCATTTTGGCTTCTTCAAAATTCTCAGCTAGGGTTAGTTTGGAATACCTCTTCAAAAACATGGAAATAGAACTTGGGAGAGCATTGGAATATACTTCGATTTGCAACTCTTGAGTAGGTTTATCTTTGGGTTGGAATTTGTGTAAGATGCTGGTAAATATTTGGCTAAAGTCTTTGACCCTTTCCTTTGAACTCATGGTGGGAGTGAACAACTCAGCCATCATAGCTCCTGTAGTAGTTTCTTCTGCAAATTTATCTAGAAAGTCCTTTTGAAACTTTGTCGCACTAGTTATAGGTCCTACATGTAAGTTGAAATGCCATGTGGAGGTTGAATTCTTGAGCATGTAAGGGAATAACTTGGAAAATATGTCTTCATGTTGGACATTCATAAGTCTGATAACTAGTATGAATTTCTTGATATGATCCTCAGGAAATCGTGAGGTCTCGAGGTCAAACTTAGGAATTAATTTCTCTAGGTGTTGAGGCAGGTTATGTATGTGGCTAGGGATGGCCAGAGAATCTCTAGCCAATAAAGGTTGATTATTTTGAGGTGGAATTCCCCTTTCTTCATCATTGTCATGGTTATATTCCATGTCTTCAGATCCTTAGTTGAACCCTTCTTTCGAAAACGCGTCAGGCTTGGAGAACTTATCGGTCGGAGTTTCAGGGATTAGATTAAGAGGATGTTCAATTTCCGTGAGGGAAAAATCTAGTAGGTATTCTACTGTGTACACAAAAACCTGGTCCGGGCATTCAACCATTGGCCCAATTATTTGTTTTATTTGAGGAAGTAATGGAGCTAAGAGAAACACACCAATCTGTCTGGCGTATGCTCTTGTGATTTTTCTGAATTGATTCAATTCCTTGTGAGGAAGAGCATAAGGTATATCGGGGACCATGCGTTCTTCCTCATTCTAGGGTGATTTACTTGTTTCAGGAGTGCTCATTGTGTGTGGGCTATCTTGGGAATGAATAGCCATGCATGTGGGTTGTTTTCAATCTACAGGTTGTCTGAGATATTATGTGAAATATATATTTAGCCATTCATTCTCAGTCCCTCCTTCTAGTGCCAATTCTTTTGATGGGTATTGAATCCATTTAACTCAATAGTAGGAACCAAACCCACCACCGAGGCCCACGTAGACTATGCAGTTCTTAATGGTTGAATGGTTCTCCAGATCTTGTGATCTGACCAATTAATCGATGGGATTTGTGTTTTCTTGTGAAGGCCTCTCCTCCAGTTCAAATGTTCTCTCTTTTTGTAATTTCTCTTAGGTGGGATTGATATAAGATGAAAATTCGATATAAACCAACTAGGAAACAAATGGGAATAAACTTTAACTACTAAAGAAGAGGTTGATCTTGGGATAACCCTTACACCCTAGCATGCAGACAATGATCGTCTACCATGGGCCTAGTAATAATACATTAACCATGTGAGTATTTCGATTACTAACTAAGATACAAACTATCACAAGAAAACATGCATGTGATAAACGATGGCAAGTAAAATAATTCACTCAACTCTAATCATCAATCACATAATAACACAAAGATTCATTTTCATCATTAAATAAAGAATTGTAAAACATTGCATCAGATAACTTATCAATAGATTTAATAGCTCTTACTTGTTACTGCATCCATTCGTGAGACGAAATAGGAAATAATTCTTCTCCACATCCAATCATACATGCATTTGATGAAAACATAAACTTGTCTCTGGTCCAAAAGGACTTCTCAATTAAAGGCATCTCCAAAATAGTTCTTAACAAAACCAAAAATGAAATTTTGTTGCCACCACCATCGACCCTTAACTAATCGGTTGATGCTCTTATTTATAACATAAAATTAACTAAAAATAATGACTAAAGTGCAGATAAGTAAAATGAAAATTTTCCACGTGGCGTTTCCTTCTATCGTTTTGTCTAAGATTCGTCTCAAGATATCACTTAAGAGGGCGACTCTTCTTGTACACTCACCACTTGATGAACAGATCCTCGCGAGTGTTGGCATATGGGAATCTATGTTGTTCCATCGAGGATGAGTAAATATCTCTTATTTGTATCACATGTGCCTGATACTTGACCATAATGGTACTTACCTGTTGCAACATACCATGAGCTTTGATTGGGTGCTCTGTGAATTGTCGCACCTGATATGGCACCATATCTATCACCTTAGATATTTCCTCGGCCCATAATGAGTCTTGCTTGGTGTGCGAATTGACTATGTCACGCAATTCGACAAAATCATTGGGCATGCCAAACTCAGGGAGGCCAATGTCTTTCATTACCCGGTTGATCTTGATCCAATTTTTCTTGCACTTGGCCCACTTTTCTTGAATTTGCCGATGAGGTCCCCGAGCCATTTTTTCCCAATATTCGGCTGATTTCCTTATGCAATATGGGCTACTTTCCTTTAACACCTGAATGTTGTGTTCCTCTATATGCCAACCTTGTTGGACCACACCGATTTAGTCAACTCTCTCCACGACTTGTTGTGATTTCTCGACTATCCTTGCAGTGAATAGGTGTCTCTCATCTACAAATTTCCTGTAGGCCTCCTAGAATTCGCTCCTTAGGAACACCGCGACCTGTGTGGTGTCCTGATAGTATTTCTCCAAGTGGCGCAAATGTTCTAATTCCTTTATGGAAGC
>ML793482.1:66083-85689 GCA_009831015.1 Picea engelmannii | reverse complement strand
AGGTCTGCCCTGTGCCAACAAAGTTCCTATAAGGTGAGGTAAAATGTATAGAATCTCATATGTTCATAAATTATCTAGCATTCATTCTTTGGTTACTAATGCCCTTCAGTCCTCCCTAGCTCATTATAAACCCCTCTAGGATCACCATCAAGGATTTTTCTAGTTTCAAATTGGTGACTAACTTTGGTTGTATATGGACAAACAATGTTTTAAGGGGTAGCGTCATAAAAAACTCAAGCCTATTTGCTATTTTCCCTATATTGTTCTTCAATATATTATTGATAATGGTTTTCATTACTATTTCCCTTCCTTGCTAGACATCCATAATATCATTTATGTCAATCATCTCAAGCTATATGAGCCATATTTTCTGGAAGAGTAAGTTCAAGTCTGCCACTTAGCAGATAATATCCATACACTAGTGGACCTGTACACCTGCTACACTTGTCATGAATGAATTACATCCTATCTTGTTGAATGCCAAGGTCACCATCCCACTCAGGAAAAATCGCTATCCTAAGTTGTTTTTAAAAAGAACCATGGTAATCCCATATTACATTGTAATTTGGCATTACCATATTACAATGTAATATGGTAATCCCATATTACATTGTAATTTGGTAATACCATATTACAATGTAATATGGTAATTCCATATTACATTGTAATATGGCATTACCATATTACAAAGTAATATGACAATACCATATTACATTGTAATATGGCATTACCGTATTACAATGTAATATGGCATTACCATATTACATTGTAATATGGTATTACCATATTACAATGTAATATGGTATACCATATTACAATGTAATATTACATTGTAATATGGTATTACCATATTACATTGTAATATGGTATACCATATTACAATGTAATATGGTAATACCATATCTCGTGTATTTTTTTTTTTAACTTAAAGGACGCGTCGCAATATCGACGATAGTTCGTTGGAAGCCAACTTTTCTTTTGAACAACCATGAAAATAGCGACGAAAGTTCGTCTAAATTTTTCACGGTTTTGCGTCGCACATACAACATATGCATCATAAGTTTTTTCTTGGCATAAATTTTCGTCGCTATTGCCATGCTTTTGCGTCGCAACTTTCCACAACTTTTTTTACATTGCCATGGTTTTTCGTCGTAATTGCGATGATGTATAAGGTTAACCTATCTTGATGGTGATGAAACGTGGAGAGATAATTTCATCGATGTTTCCACGAACACCAGGTTCGTGGATATAGCGATGAAAAATAATCTTGGCTTTCGTGGAAATAGCAACGGATAAGTGTGGCAATAGCAATGAAAAACTGTGGCAAATTTGGTCATATGTACTAGTGTAAGTATTACCAAATTTGGCTCATCAACTATTACAATACATTAAAAAAACCCTAACCCTAGCATCATTAGGTCTTCCTTGCATGCACACCTCGCCTGTTTCCCTCACACGTGTTTTTTTTCCTTCCAGCTGTCCTTTCCTCCTTTCATGCTTCTCTTCCGAAAAATATCCTTTTCTCTTGACTAGGTCTGCATCCAACACCTAACTAGTTTTGATCCATTTGACCTCCATTCTTCTCTAGATAACCCCCAGATTTGACTAGAAGGCATGGGAAAGGTTCTCTCAACTAGTCTTAGTAGGTATTCATGCAATGACAGATGGAAAGTGGAAATATTGACACTTGGGAGAGGAATATTGGCTAGCTTTTGTCCCAGTTTGGAAACATCAAGGCAAATTATTAATGCATGTGGCTATATATGCAACATTCTTCCACAATTGATAGGTTGATCACTCCATTGCAAGAGCATTACTACTCCCTCATTCTATTATATGTCTTATTCTAGCTTCAGATTCTCATTTTCTTGGATATCATTGTAACAATTCTTGGCTTTCCTCTGTGATGGAGCCATTCGTGTGAGTTGACATGATAAAGTGTTTTATGTGTTTATTTTGGCATAGTTTCTTGTTGTTGCATTGGATTTATAATTAGTTGTAGGCATATGAATTTCATCCNCATTGTAACAATTCTTGGCTTTCCTCTGTGATGGAGCCATTCGTGTGAGTTGACATGATAAAGTGTTTTATGTGTTTATTTTGGCATAGTTTCTTGTTGTTGCATTGGATTTATAATTAGTTGTAGGCATATGAATTTCATCCATCGTGGGGGGTTGATTTGGAACCTTTGAAGCACTCTTCCTACTTGATTTACTGTCTTTTTTCATTCTAATGGTTCACTCTTCTTAGGGTTTTCCACCAAAATTCATCTAAAATTAAATTTTATGCAATTTTGGGGTGAGGTTATCTAACCCTCATCCAAAAACCATCTTGTGCTTGTTTTTTTTTTTTTTTGCAGGTCAAATCTCATCCATCAAGTAGCATGCCCTAGGGTAGCTTCCCTGTGGTTGTCATGCACCAGCCAAAAATGAGAGGGGTGACATCAATTGTGAGCTTAGGATCCACCCCTAAATTAAGCCTAGTTTGATTCCCTCAATATGCAACCAACCTAAAGCCTAGGGTGTCAAATTTAGCCTTAACAAGTATATTATTAGATATGTTGTGACGAACTGTTATACTAGAATATCGATGACAATTTACAGATCATGTATTGGTGTAACTAGTTTTGATAGTTGTCAATTAGACTTTTTCTTCTTCTTTCTACTATTGAAATGAGCCATATTCTATGAATTATCTTCACTCCAAAAATTTCAGTGAATTTTATTTATCAAACATTGATTGCATGAAAATGCCCCATATAATAATTGGCCCACTATACTCTTTAAACATTGTTGATGTTGTGTTTTTCACCAAGATGTAATAACTAGAGACAATTTCATGGCCAAAAGTTCAATCTTTCTCTAACATTGAAATCAATTTATAATACATTAAACCATATATTAAATGTTTTAACATCAATATTCTTTTTTATTATTAGATCAATTTATTCAACATGTAAAAGTTCTAATTACAAAGTTTCGTTACCATATTCATTCATGGGTGGATAGAGAATGATTTGTTTTGAAATAATTAAAGAATCAAAATGTCATTACTATTCTAAGAATAAAAATGTCATTCAAATCACTGCCACTATGACAATAACTCATTCAAAGAATTTCTGAGGATATTTTCTATTTAATTTGGTTTGCAAGAAATTTGACAAGAATTTGAATCCATTTTTACATTCAAAAATATAATTTAAATAACAAAAAATTGTGATTTCGTACAGATTTATCTCCAACTAAGTCGAACCAAAACTTTAGACAAAAAAAGCCAAAACTTAAAACAATTAAACTAAACCATTGTGAACATTGTCATACAATGTTCATAATGAAACTAGGAAAAATTAATTTATGCAGTTAATCTAAAGAGACTTTCTTCTAAACAACAATGAAACTCACCAACACATTGCCAATCATGATGTGATATGTCATAAACCGAAAGACTACATATCATCAAGTTCCAATGACGACAAGAAATCCCTATTTCCAGTGATATAGATTTCACTAATGGTAATAGGAGGAAGTTGAATGAGTTCTGCCACTTTCCAAACTTCCAAATCTCCCAAATCACATTGTCATCCTCTTTGAAAGGTTTTATTATCACACATAGATGCCTTTTATGTTCTGCAATACACACAAAATGTTCCTTATCCAACAGATTTGAAGGGAATGAAATTGATTATGTCCATGAATCTTCTTCCACATCAAACACCAGCACCATCGTTGAGTTCATGAACCAACACAGGAAACACTCTTGTAGGAGGAATGAAGTAATGATAGTAAAATAATAAATAGGATGGATTATATTCAATTCTGGTATCCTACTTGGAAGTTGTAAACAATACTAGTTAATCTACCATCAAATTTTTTATCCCTGCTAGTCGACAACCACAAGACGAGTTTGCGCACGTAGTTTTTTTGGTCATAGGCGATTCCTGTACAAAATGACCAGCAGTCTCCCATCTTAGGTGTCGTCAATGTTTTGTTCTTGTGGAGAAACAAAGGGTTATAAACGAAGAAAATAGAAGAAAAAGGTGCCTCGACTCTCTCTAAACAAGGTGCCTGAAAACACACAAATCCATCGTTTTCAGTCAAGCAGTGCCACTTGGATGGCCGCAGATCGTAGGACCTAAAAATGATTTTCCACTTGGGAATGACAAGCCTTCATTCCTCCCAAATAAGGGACTTGAAAATCCCATCGTAATTTCTTGTGCAGTATATTGATATCCATGCCCACTACTGTTGTTTGTTGGGTTTCTTTCACCACTGGTGTGGGGCTTGCTGGTTTCATATTGGGAAAAAGGATTTTGTCCAAGTTGACGAATTCAATAGTTCATGGTGGTTCATGTTCACTTCCCTATGGTTGTTGAGGTTCTATAAGGTTGCTTTGAGGTTTTCTGTAGGCCTGGCTCAACGCTCCTAGCTTGAGGTGGTGCCATGGTGGTAAAAATAGTTTCTGTCGATCTTAGTTCATTTTGTAACTCCTGCAAAATCACTCTATACTTTTCTCAATGTCAAAATAACCCTTCTGACACCCGCGTGCTTACGTTATACAGGAATCATGTGAAAATTCTTGGAGAAGTTACCTAAGTTTTTTTTTTAATGAACTGGCGCTTCCCGCGTACCTTCCATTGAATTCCATTAACATTGCCAGTTTTTGTGATTAATGCGATGCCCCATCAATCATTCTTGACATTCAATTTTGATAGATTCCATCAGTTGGCACCTATTTCTCGTACCCTCCATTTCTGTAATTTCTGCCTATTCTAATCGTTGGTCCTTTCTCCAGCGCGCTAACGTTTCCGAGTGCACGTGATGTTGTTTGGCCAGTGTGCATGGACATTTTATTTTTGTCACACTACGTATTCTTTCACCGGTTGTTGTATTTTTATGTCTGGGCATGGTAACCCCTCTATTTGTTTTTAAGTGCTAGGAGGTCGACTATCCCTATACATCTTCATTCAACTCCCATTGATCATTCCTCTAAGTTATGTTCCTCCCAAGTCCTTCAATTGTACAACTCCCCCATCTGTGATATTCTTTACTTAATATGGTCCCAACCAATGCATTATGAGTTTTCCTGGGTGATGAAGACATTTATTGTCGTACACCAAGACCAACTCTCCCTCCTTGAAATTTTTCCTCTTGATATGCCTATCATGCCAGGCTTTGTCCCTTGCTTTCTGTACTTCTTGGTGAAACCCTGCTAGGATTCTATCTTCTTCCATGATCATTATATTACTTAGCCTTTCTTGTATTGATCCTCGCTATGGCATGTTTGTAATTGTTTCTATGCGAAGACTAGGTACCAAAAAATCTAATGGCACCACTGCCTCTTTTCCATACACCAATCTGAATGGTGTCTGCCCTGTCAATTTTTTGCATGTGGTCCTATATGCCTACAGTATTGTTGGTATCTTCAAGTCCCAATCTTCCCTATTAACATTGCAAATATTTGTCAGTGCATTTTTTAGGATCTTATTAAAGGCTTCCACTGTTCCATTTTCTTGAGGATGATATGGTGTACTCTTTTTATGATAAACTTCAAACTCCTTAGTCATATTCCTAATAGTGTTGTTAATTAAGTGAGTGCCTTGGTCACTCATCAAAATCCTTGGGCATCCAATTCTAGTGATCACTTGCTCAAGCAATAAGTGTGTTGATGTATCTGTGCTGCAATCTTTTACTGGTGCTACTTCTTCCCATATTGTAAAGTATTCTTTCACAGTAATGATATACCTTGCTCCTAACCTTTTTGTTGGTGGGTTGATTGGTCCCACAAAATCTATTTCCCATTTTTCAAATACCTGCAAGGTTACTTGTGGCTTTAGGGGCATCTCATCCTGTCTATTCAGTTTACCAACTTGCTAACATACATCACATCTCTAGAAATAGTCCTTTGAGTCTCTTTGAATAGTCGTCCACCATAGTCCTGCACGCAATACCTTCTGCACGGTATATTTTCCTACATAATGGCCTCATGCTATTCCCTCATGGGATTCTACTATAATACTAGGTCTTTCATGTTCTAGTACACATATTATCAAGATGTTGTCTGCACCCATATTTTATAAGTGTCCTTCAATCAATTGATAGTATGCATCCTTGACTACTATATTTTTATTTTGTGCGACATTGAATTCTTGTGGCGCAATCCCGGTACTCAAGTACTCAATGATGTCTGCAAAATATTCATTATCTACTTGGACTGAAAATAACTGTGCAATAGGAAAATTTTCCTCGATATTCGTAGGTTCCTCTCCATTCATGATCCTTGACAAGTGATTAGGTCCTGCATTCAACTTCCCCGATTTGACTATCACATCAAAGTCAAATTCCTGGAACAACAATAACCATCTACAAATTCTTGCCCCTAACATTGGCTTGTTGACGAGGTATTTAAGAGATGAATGGTCTGTAAACATATTGAAATGTTTTCCCAATAAGTAATTTGTGAACTTATGAAGCGCATAGACCATAGATAAGCCTTATCTCTCTATTGTATTGTAATTCTGCTCCGATTCTGACAGTTTTCTTCTAGCAAATTCTATAGGATGGTCCAATTCTCCTGCTCCTGGATCTGCTAGAATAGCTCCAAGTGTTATGGATGATGCATATACATGCACATGGAATGTATTTTCCTAATCCGGGAATACTATTATTGGTGTGGTTACCATCTTCTATTTCAGGGTGTCCAATCCTCCTTGACAGTCCTCATTCCACTGAAATGTTTCGTCTTGTCTTAACAATTTCTCCATTGGTGCAGTGATCTGTGCATATCCTTTTATAAATTTCATGTAGTATCCTGTGTGTCCCAATGTTTCTCTTAACTAACGTACTGATTTTGGTGGTGGTAGATTAAAAATTACGAAAATATTGGAAGGATATACTAGCAAGCCTTGTTTACATACTATATAGCCCAATAATATCCCAAAGGGTGTTTTGAAGATGAACTTCTTGATATTTAATGATATCTGACACTGTATGCATCTTTCTAACATTATCCTCAACACCTCTACATGGCCTTTCAACAAACTATAGACTGTCCAATCATCCATATATACCTCTAGAAACGGGTGGATGAATTCTTTGAATGAAGCTATGACTACTCTGGAAAATATTGTTGGTGCATTCTTCAGTCCAAACGTCATGACTGTGTAGTAGTAGGATCCCCATTCTGTGGAAAAAGTGGTCTTGTACCTGTATTCTGGAGCTATCTTGATCTGATGGTAGCCTGAGAATCCGTCAGTGAACGAACAAGCTTCATGTCCTCCTGCAGACAACCTTGAAGCAACCTTAGAGAACCTCAACATCCATAAGGAAGCAAACATGAACCACCATGAACTACTGAAATCGTCAACTTGGATGAAATCCCTTCGCCCAATATAGAACCAGCGAGCCCCACACCAGTGGTGGAAGAAACCCAACAAACAACAACAGTGGGCATGGATATCGATATACTAGAAGTGGGACAAAGCCAGCAAGAGAAGGACGCATTAAATCCTCCATGCCCTGAGAACCCTGAGGAAGCCCCGAGGGTTAATGGGACAGTCCCAAACCAGACAGAAGTGGTCATGCCAGAAAGGTCACACACAATAGTACCATAGGAGAAATAAGAAGGAATAGTAGAATATGTCACTGGCCAGGATGAGGCATATATAGAGGAGAGAACAATGGTTGTTGGAATCTTGAGTCAACCAACATAGCGGAAGGGAAAGAAACTAGTAGCAAGATCACCATGCAGGCAATCTTCAACAACCATAGTCTTACCACACATTCTGGAAGGGGAGCGTATCATGGCTAACCTATTAGGCTGCATGGAAAACCTACGTTACTCGGATCACGATGTGATCGACATGGAAAAGTTTCTTGAATTTGCAAAGAAAGTTTAACTGGATACTGTGGGTATAGGAACCTTCGACGATCCAATTTTCCAACCGAAACGGTGGGAAGCCAGACTTGCCAACACTGAGATTCTAAGCTTGTTGGATATCCCACATTTTGGAAGGGGTCGTGACGTAAACAACTATGTCAAGTAGTTGATGGAAGTTACTCATCGAGGATACCTACGGGTGGACAATCCTGTCTCGATATACGTAGAGCTCATTGTGTTTATTATAGGGCTGCCATATTGGGGAGAGCCCCTCGTAGTTCCTCGATGACAAAAAAATGGAGAAGGAACTCACCAAGGAAATGAAGAAGACACATGGCACATAAAGAAGGTCATGCAAAATTGTCATTAAGCGCATCAATGATGCAACAATAAGGTTGGCCACCAAAATCATGGTGTGCAAGTTTCTCAGGAAGTGTCACAAGGAGGAAATCCCTGCCGGGGTCATTGAAGTTGCAACACAGTGTGCGGAGGGAACTATATTTAGCTGGGCCCCATAGTTGTTAAATATGTTCCTTGAATAGTGCAAGGACGCACATGACCTAGGGATAGAGTTCCACTACTCTTGGATACTCATCCTGATCACCTTGGTCGGATGGAGGGAGCCTAAATATACATACTTTTGAGGGAGATCCACTCGTTTCTGCATAGTGCAATACCTATCACTAGGGAGCACTTCAAACCCCAAAGACAAAAGTGCAAATGAAAGCATGTTCGTAGGGTATTACAATGACCTATAGGAAAGAATTGCCAGAACTTGGTAGATTACGCCAAAAGTGGTCATGCAATATTGGGGCATATCCAATTTTAAAGTGACTCAACATTTAGTATGGATCCAAGAATGAAAGGATCCCGAGAATGAATGGATACAACTGTGATACTGTGTTAAGGAATATAACTTAGAGATGGTCATCAAGAATTGGCAAGATGACTGGAGAGTTCCAGTTTTGAATCAAGAGATGGACACGGATAAAGAGGTTGATGCAGTAAAATAATAGACACCTATAGGATAAAAAACCCAGGCACCGCAGGAATAAAGCAGGTGCGCCAAAGAAAGGTACCTAGGCGGGGAAGAAGGACAACAACCAGGCATTGCAGGAATAGGAAAAATAGACTGAGACAAAATAGAGAACCACATCAAGTGCTACCCAACAGGAACAAGGAAAGACCAAGAGGCGAATCATACACACTGGGGGTGTGTGCAAGAAGGCTAAGGCACACAAAATGCCACCGAAATATACAATCCTTGAGGATGATGCAGACCTCGTGGATGAAAAATTCCATGACCGGAAAGTTGAGGAATTTGAATATTCCCAACACCAAAGGGACTAGATCTAGGACGAGCTGGCCGACATGAGGCAACTCCTAGAGAATATCAAAGAAACACAGAGGGTGGGCATAGGAATAGAGTCATTCCCCGCAACATCACAAGCAGGAGCCAAGGTTGTGCCCATCAATCAGGATATGATCCAAACGATAGCATATGCAAGCTCAAATTTTCACGTGACACTGAGCATGTTGCGCATGGATGAAATTGTGGGTCATACACCCTTGAAATATATGGCACAAATACAATTGGTAATGGGGTAGATACCAACCAAGGCATTGTATAAAATGAAAGTCAGCATCGCACAAGAGGTACAGTCGCATGCACACACAGACGCAACAGAATTGCAGCACACAAAGTACATCAGAGAAGAGTTGGAGTTGGTGCTCAAGTAGGTACATTTTTGCTCTTTAATAGAAAATTGTGTATTAATGTATATTTGTGTTTATGGTTGCATCTCTGATATATTTATGTTTTATTATTGGATATCTGAGATATCTCTGTACATTGATTGATTATATTTCCACTCTCATTTCATGTGGAAATTAATCTAGATCAATGGTATTAGAGCAGGCTGCTCTTGATCATTTTTTAGTGCACGTCCCCAATGAGATACAAGTATATCAAGTTGGGTCTTGAGATTGTCTCTCTTGAATACAATCACTCTCATATGTCCAAGAAACCCTCCATGGTGGAAGAAAATAAAAACGACAGAGAAGACGATTCTATTAATTTTTTGCTTGAGAAAGCTCTCACGTGATAGAGGGACAAAATGATGGATAATTTTTCCCACATCCTTCAACGCATGTTAATAAAAAAAGACACATCTTCATCAAGTGACCACTTGTGGAAAATGGTGTGATTTCCACAAAATTCCCTAGCACAACACCGATGAATGTCACTCAAAACAATCATTGGTGGATGAGATCAAAGAAAAGGAGTTGAACCCTGATTCGTAATCTAATTCTGAAAATACTGGTAAAAGACATATCATCGACATAGACCCCACTGCTATTGTCATGACCACAACAATTTAACCAGAAGAACCAACAGATACTAAATAGGGGGAGCACCTTTTTCATTCACTTATGTTGGTGAAGGGGACCCTGCTGCATTTTATTGTTGATAGCGGAAGCCAGAAGAACCTCATATCAGCAGAGGTCGTCAAACAATTGGGATTGTAGACAACACCATGCCCACCACCATACAACATCAGGTGGCTTCTACAGGGATGATATTTTTATGTCATCCAGTAGTGTCGATTGTCATACGACATCCATCCCTTCAAGGATGAGGTATTATGTGATGTTTCCCCACTGAATTTCTCTTATGTTCTCTTGGGCCAACCATATATGTGGATGTGCCATGAAATTTATGAGTCTTGACCTCGCAATGTCATTTTTTCTCTGGGGGACCATCTCTACAAAATACCATAGGTAGTTTTGACTACTGTTCAACCTAAACAATGTCGCAAGGTAGTATCTCATACTACAAAATTCAGCTTCTTCACAATCTATTCAAAAGGTGAATAGAAGAATACTGCAACCACTACAGCCTTGGCCTAAGCACCTTCTATCCAACATAAGAAGGTAAAAAATATTGCACCAAAGTGTAAATATTCCTTCTGTACACACGCATCTCATGTAGCTAGACTGGTTAAAAAGTTCCAACCCTTCTAGCCATAGGTTTGTGACAACCTTCAACAAGCTAAGCAACACAACTTCTCCAACAAGGCAAGCAGCTCATCAAGATGCAAATTCAAGAAACGCTTTTCCCTCTCCTGCGAGCACTCAACACAATGGATACCATTGCTTCCTAAGGAGGGAGGATTGATCTAGGTGGATATCGATGGCCACCCACCTTTTCCAACTAGCTCAAACCAGTTTTCTGGCAATTTTGGTAATTTACTATTTTTAGCCGTTTTTAACTTCCAGGGCCATTTTAAAGGCCTAAATGAAGGTTTTTTGAGATTTTTCTTCTCAATGATAGTCAAAGGCTCTGATTGAGCCCCCCCAAAATATACCCTTCTGTATTCAAGGCTCCAACTTCGTCTTCTTATCCACATGCACATGAATGTATATTGGACAACCATATATACTCAAATTTCCTATCTCTAGCCTCACTCTTGAAAATGCCTCTTCCAAATTCTTGGCCCCCAATATCATGTGAGGACTCATGTTTTGTGAATACACTATTGCTTTTCACTCCTCCACCCAAAGAAATATAGGAAACTCTTGTTCATGTATCATAGCCTTGGAAGAACTGATGATGGACCAATTCTTTCTCTCTGCAACCCCATTCTATTGAGGGTTGCATGAGATTGCCAACTCCCTCTTGATCCTTTCCACATTGCAAAAATCCTTGAATTCATTGGAGGTGTACTCTCCCCCATTATCTGAACTCAAGACCTTGATCTTCTTTCATGGATGAATTTTTCACCTGAACTCTAAACCCTTGAAACAGATTGAAGACCTCATCCTTGGTCTTCATAAAGAAGATACATTTTTACCTAAAAATTTCATCAATAAACACCACATAGTATGACAATACATATACTGATTCTACTGATATCATCCCACTCAAATATGAATGGATAATATCCAATATCCCCTTAGACCTACTCTCACTGCTTAGAAAAGAAACCTTGGCATTATTTCCAAGTGCACACCCTCTACACACTTCCTTCTTTTCAATATTGAACTCTAGAAGACCTATAACAATCTACCTCATAATCAACAATGCCCCGCAATGTAGGTGTCCCAAAGTCTTGTGCTACAACTTTGATATTATGTCACCATCATGTACCAAATCCCGAACAAGATTTCCCCACAACCTATATAAAGTGATCTCTCTAACCTCAAGGACCATTGTTGTGTCTTGGATATCTTTCTATAAAATTATGAGTACTTTCCCTCTCTGAAAAGAAACAAGAAAACCCCTATCCTCCATAGAAGAGTCTAATATAAAATTATTCTTCAAACTTGGTATGAAAAGCATATCTTGGGCATCCAACGAACCTCCTAACTCATGTTGGAATGTAAATTTTCCCTTTCCCTTGACTGCATAATTGGCATCATCACCAAGCTCCACATGAACATATAAGTCCCTCTCCATCAGAATGTTAAATATCTACCATGCTTATGTCATATGATGAGATGTTCCATTGTCTAAGAACCACACACTTGTGGTAGTTGTGCTATTAGAAAGGAAAGAAACTAGTGAGAAATCCTTTTTAAACTTCATTGCAAACTCATCAAGTTGTTTCTCTATCGATGTTGATGTCTGCGTATGTTTTTTACCCTTCTTGTTCTCCAGAAATTAAGATGCATAATTTCCATTCTCATGACATGAGAACCACTTGATTTTACTCAAGACCTTATTATTCCATGGCCATGATGATCATACATCACTGTTACCCTTCCTTCTAGAACTATTTCCTTTTCCCTCCTTTTTCTTACTGACAAGAGCCAAGTTTTCATTTCTACTTCTCTGCTTGCTACTTTTGGAATCCTCCCAAGTCTCTTCCTGAATGAAATCATCTCAAATTCTCTACCAATCTAGGATATGTTCCTGAGTGCAAAATCCGTTGACAAATGGTTCCCATGACCTGGGAAAACCATTCAATGGCACAATCATGAGATCTATGTCCTCCTTTTTCTCCCTTATGGATACAAGTTGATGACAGACCTCAGTGATCCTCATGAAATAACTGGTAACATTGTCATATCTAGACATTTTTATCGATCCGAGTCTATTTTTTAAGACCATCTTCCTATTCATGTTGGTGCCCTAGAATAAACCTCCCAAGGCATCAAACATCTCTTTTGGCCTTCTTCCTCTTAGATAAGTGAGAAATTAGATGATCCTTCACTGAATCCAAGATGATCCTCTATTCTTTGATATCCTTCTTCATGTGAGCTACCAAAGATATCAGATTTGTTGGTGGAATAACTACATTTTCCACTAAATTCCAAAGGTCCTACTCTTTTAACACAAAAATTACTCTTCCTTTCCAAGATATGTAGTTTTATGATCCATCCAATATATCTTCAAATCTAGAAGGTTTTGATGCCATCCCTTATAACCGATAAATGACCCCGAAAATAAAATGTTGCTAAAACTGCCCCTGTACTGACCTATAAAAATTTGTACGCACTTGTCACAACTCAACCCTGTGTATGCACGCTAATTTCCTTATTGAAACTCATGTATGTACACTACTTTCCTTCCTTAAAATTGTGTGCGTACACGTATGTTCCTACTGCAACATGCATACATGTGACTGTCTACAAATACACCCATGTATGTATAGACTTGTTCCTTCTACAACCTTCATACAACTATGTAAAACTGGAAAGCCTAGTTATACCTTAGTATGATTTTTTATGTTAAATCCATCCTTCCATTTCTTCTTGTTGGTTATGGATCTGCTAAGATATCCTTTAGATCTAATATATCTGCTATCAACTATTATGGATCTGAGGTTTGGCTTCCCTTAGAGCATGGGCTCTAATACTATGTTGAAATTCTTACTCTGAAACCTAGGTATCTTTTTATCTAGTGATTTCCTTACTGCAAGTTAAGTTAGTATCTCACAAAAAAAAAATACATTGTTGGAATATTCAACTAAAATAAAGATAGCTGAAGAAAAACTAGAAACCAAATCATGCACATAAACACCAATAGTTTTGGGAAAATACCCTTGGAAAAACTCCAGAGAGAAAAACAGTGCTAAGATGATTTTGATATGATAAAATTAGAGTTCTTGTAATAGAGATAGAGGCCCACTGAGAGAAACACAATTGTCGACAACCTAGCAAAGTTTGTTTCCTTGTAAAACTGATATATGGATTTATTTTTGAGGTGTATCCACCTTTCCTTAAGTAATCACGCGTATATGTGTATTTCTCCATTGACACCCACATACATGACCTCAAGGAATGTACAAAAAAATTCATACGACACAACCCTTTCTTGTGGCTTCACTTTGCTGAAACCTACTTGTGGATGCCTCTATTCTCTTTTCTCATTGACCTAACGTCTAGATGGATGTCCTTCTCCACCTATCCAAGATCTCCTTGAATCACATTCCTTCATGTTCCAATCCTCTTTTTGTCAACTATTTTCTCCTTCACTCTGGCCTTTCTTTTATAAGGTTGGGCTATAACCTAACCCTATTCTCCAAAGTGATTGATGATTGAGATTACTTCTCACCTCACTTGAGATCAATGGCTAATATTAAATGATAAATTTTTACATTTCCTTAAATAACTCAATTAATTAATAAAATCACTTTACTTTAATAATACCTTTGATTAAAGTAAAGTCTCAAGGTAGAAGGATTTAGATGATTTCCACATCTAGACACTTAGACCTATGTGAAAATACATGTCTGATGCTACATGTATTTTTCATAAGGAATGATAACTTAACTACTTGATTAAGAGGTATAGGTTCAATTAAATGTTATTTGAATCTTAGTAACATGTCTTCTCTTTCCACTAAAGACATAAACTATACAATAGTTATTTTTTTAGGATAGAAATGAATGCACTTTCAATGTTATTTTCTACATCCATAATATAATTGATATTTTGTTCATAAATATTCAAGTTATACCTAAATGAAATAACAATAATATCAAAGATAGTTGTATTTTTCAAAAAAATAAAATGATACACACCAAATAATGAACTTATCACAACTTACAACATAAGTATAATGAATGTATCATGATGCAAGAGCATTGCTCATTCATCAAGCGAGCCAGCGTGGAGCGGAAGATAGCTAGACAACGCCAACACAAATTTTGAAACACCTTGATATTGTTGCGCCAAACATTAATGTGTATAGTTAATGAAGCGCACTTGTATTGTAATGGACCTTGAGCCTTTAAGCTCTTGTCCTTAGGTAGATGAGGCATTTAATATAGTTAATGTAAAGTAGATAGAATATTAAATTCTAGATTTGATAGCCTAGAGTTCGACAGGGAAAATAGAATATAGACACCCTCACTTGTACATTGTAACATTAGTGAACAGGAGAGTAGAATAGAAGAGAAGAGAATTGTATGAAGAACACCCATGTACAGAGATTGAATTAATAGAAGAAATCTTTGATTCAATTCCATGGTTTTTGTGTCTATTATATGTGTATTGATACTATGCTCATGAATGTTTGCTTCCTATCATAAATTTTCTTTTATATGCTGTGTATGTAATTTCATGGTTAATTTGAAGTCTGAGAGGAAGAGTAAATGAGTTTCAATTGTTTCTCTAAGTGAGCCAGAAGATTCCTGCAAGGAGTACAGTTGAATTTGTCCGCAAGGAGTGCATGACTGCAGGGTTTACTTAGAGAAAGATTTTGTTCTCATTTCCTCTAAGAGTGTAGGTAGGCATAGTGTCGTGCAAAGAGTGCGCAGGCCAAGCAAAGTCTCAAAGTTGCGATTCTGAGAAAAGTATTGCAGACTGCTGCTGCAGGAGTGCGCAGGGTCGAAAGGCTTCAACACTTAGAGAAGATTGAAGATTTGTTGCAAGGAGTGCACGCAAGAAGTTCTCAGAAGGACTTGAGAAGAGTCGAGAGCAAGCTCAGGAAGGATAGGCCTTCGAGTTCATCGAAGGAGGATATAGACAAGTCGTGCTTGGAAGGCTTACAAGGAAATTGCAGGTTTGTACGCAGGGTGGTGAGTTGCGGAAGATCACCTCATCATTTCGTGGAGTTCAATTGGAAAGGACGGACGGTCGAAGTTCTGCAAGGAGATTTCGTGAAATATCGGTGGGTTGCTGGATCGCTTGGAGTTATAGGAAGGTTGCAGTGCAAGCGTGGAGAAAGGTTCTAAGCTCACGAGGGCATAAGCGTTGATCGGGATCACGAGGGCCATTAGTTCTACTCGAGGATCGGGATATCGGGAGTTCGCGAGGCGAGACTCCAAATCTACGCAGCGGAAGTTGCGATATAGCAATATGCGAAGTCTCGACGATTGCGTGGATCATGTGGGCCACAGGATATAGGGGAATATAGGTGGCATAACCCATCGGCGGGTCGGCATCTCGGGCATCGGGAGCCAACGGGGAAATTATTTGACCTCGCGAGCAGCGAAGTCGCGAGGTAGCGATATTGCGAATATCGGCGCCTCAAGCCTCGGAAGTCGAGGAGGAAATCATTTGATTTTGCGAGTGGCGAAGTCCCGAGGGAGAGAGATCGCGATAAGGACAGAGGTTCCGACAAGGCGAGAGCAAGTCAACAATTGATTGACACATCGGGTCTCGGGGACTCGAGAGTATAGAAATCGATTGTGACCTCGTGAAGCCGCGAAGTTCCGATCCTCCGAGTGCAGAAAGAGAGGATTGAAAGAAGTGAACTGTGGGTGTAGATTTCCCGATTGGGAAATAGAAGAACCGTTGAGTTCTTTGGGACGTGAGTGAAAGAAGGTCCTGAGAAGAGCGGTCGTGCTCTGAGGGGTGCGGTTGCGTCAAGTGTGGTATCAGAGTAGGAAGACTCTTTGTTTTCTGTAACAGAGAGAGACAGGATTCACCATGCCGCCCAGAAGAGAGAGACAGTCACCTGACCCAGAAGACAGGGAGGTGCAGAGAAGAGGTAGGCCGGCAGGAAATCCAGAAATGGAAAGGCAGATGAGAGATCTCCGAGCAAGGCTTGAAGAGATGGAGACAACACAAAGACGCAGAGTTGGTGCTGGGGATCTTAGTGATTCTGAGGTTGAAGAGGAAGCTGGAGATGAAGAAGAGGTCACAGCAGAGGATGCATCAACCGAGCGGTTGATTAAAGACATCGCCAGGATGGGCGCAAAGGCGAAGATGGACATTCTAGTCTATGAGGGAAGTCTAGATGCAGAGGAGCTGCTAGACTGGATTAGATCTCTTGACACCTACTTCGATTATGAAGATATCGAAGAGAACAAGAAGGTCAAGCATGTTGTTACGTGATTGAAAGGACATGCAGCATTGTGGTGCAACGATCTACAAGCTGATAGACGCTGCAAAGGGAAGCATAAGATCAAAAGATGGGATCGAATGATTGCGAAGATGAAAGCGAAGTTCATCCCAAGGGATTACCAAATTACTCTGTTCTGGAGAATGCAGAACCTGAGACAGAAACTGATGACAGTGAAAGAATACATTAAAGAATTCTATCAACTGAACATCAGAGCAGGTCATCGGGAGAGTGATGATGAAAAAGTCACCATATATCTGAATGGTTTGAGATATGACATTCAGGATGAATTAAGCATGGTAACCATCTGAACAGTTGAGGATGCTTATCAGATGGCTCTGAAAGCCGAGGAAAAACTGAGCTGTAAGCAAAGTCAGTGAGGGCAAGGCAGGAGTCATCCCAAAGGTAAGATAGTTGTTCAGGAGAAATACCAGAAGCCCAAGGAGGAATGGAAGAAGCCTTAGGGTAATATTGAGAGAGGTGGAACCTCGCAGAAGCAACCATATGTTGAGCCGAGAGGACAACAAAATGATCAGCGAGGAGATTATGCTGACGCAAATACTTTTCCTCATACCAGAGGCAGAGGAAGAGGCCGAGGAGGAGTAATCACATGTTTCACATGTGGGAAGAATGGGCACAGGTCATTCGAGTGTCTAGAGAAGAAAAAGGATGTTGGAGAAGCTCACATCACTGAAGTGCAGAGGCGTGATGTTAAGAGTGAAGACACCGAAGCAGGAAGGTCACTGACGGTGCATAAATTTCTCTTAACACCCAAGAAGGAGGTGGAGGACACAGCTCAGAGGACCAGACTTTTCAGAACCACATGCAAAACCAAAGACTGGAAATGCAAGGTCATTGTGGATAGTGGTAGCACTGATAATCTTGTTTCAACCGAGATGGTGGAAAAGCTGGAGCTAGAGACAACTAATCACCCGAGTCCATATAAAGTTTCATGGTTACAAAAAGGACATCAGGTGAGTGTCACTAAACAGTGTTTAGTTGAATTCAAGATGGGAGAATATAAGGATAAGATTTTATGTGATGTTATTCCTATGGATTTATGTCATTTATTGTTGGGTAGACCATGGCAATATGACAGAAATGTGGTTCATGATGGGAGAATGAACACATATACCCTGGACAAGGATGGGAGTACACACAGATTGCTTCCGATAAAGGATAAGGAGGTGAAACCGGAAGTAAGCAAAACGATACATCTCATGAGTGGGAAGGAACTTCTTACGGAGATGGAGAAGAAGGAAGATCCACAATTCTTTGTTGTCAGGAAGACGAGGATTGTTCTGACTAGCACAAGAGTGGATGACTTACCAGATGAAATTCAGGAACTGTTGGAAGAGTTCGCTGACATCATCGTGGGTGAATTAACTCATTCATTTCCACCGATGAGGAGTGTAAGTCACCATATTGACCTCATACCAGGAGCAAGTTTGCCAAATAAAGCTACGTACAGATTGATGCCGCAGGAGAATGAGGAGGTCAAGAACCAAGTACAGGATTTGCTGGACAAAGGATTGGTTAGGGAAAGCTTGAGTCCATGTGTCATTCCAACAATGCTCAGTCCGAAGAAGGATGGAGGTTGGAGAATGTGCACTGACTCCAGAGTGATAAATAAAATTACCATCAGGTACAGATTTCCGCTGCCGAGGATGGATGATCTGATGGATTGCCTGAGTGGGGCAAATTATTTTTCAAAGATTGATCTCAAGAGAGGATATCACCAGATTCGAATGAGGGAAGGTGATGAGTGGAAAACAGCATTCAAGACAAACGAAGGATTGTATGAATGGTTGGTCATGCCGTTTGGTTTGACAAACGCACCGAGCACATTCATGAGGCTGATGAATGAAGTCCTGAGAGAATTCATCGGGAAATTTGTAGTTGTATATCTGGATGATATACTGATCTTCAGTAAGACCAAGGCTGAACACTTGAGACATTTGGCCATTGTGATGAGGAAGCTACAGCAGGAGAAACTGTTGATCAATATGAAGAAGTCCTTATTTATGAAGACAGAGCTCATTTACTTGGGGTTCGTCATTTCGGCGAATGAGTTGAAAATGGATCCAAGTAAGGTGGAAGTGATCAAGAATTACCCATCACCGAGAAATGTTTTCGAGGTGAGGATTTTTCATGGATTGGCTAGTTTCTACCAAAAGTTCATCAGGAATTTCAGTGGAATTAGCGCAGCAATGATGGACACAGTAAAGAAGCGACACAAGTTTTTTCATTGGACAACAGAGGCTGAGAAGAGCTTCAATCTGTTGAAGCGAAAGATCACAGAGCAACCAGTACTGGTGTTGCCTGATTTCAAGAAGACATTTCAGGTGAAGTGTGATGCAAGCGGATATGCCATAGGAGCGGTCCTGAGTCAGGAAGACAGGCCTGTTGCATATTTCAGTGAGAAGCTAGATGAAG
>ML793482.1:33093-47347 GCA_009831015.1 Picea engelmannii | reverse complement strand
CTGCACTTCATCGTTGATAGTTATAGCCAGAAGAACCTCATCTCAGCATAGGTCATCAAGCAGTTGGACCCGCCAACAATGTCGCACCCACAACCCTACACCATTGGATGGCTCCACCAAGGAAGTGATCTCTGCGTCAGCCAACAGTGTCGACTGTCGTATGACATCAAGCCCTTCAAAGATGAGGTATTGTGTGATGTTTCTCCTCTCGAAGTTTGTGATGTTATTTTGGGCCAACCTTATTTATGGAAATGTCATGTTGTATATAAGTCTAGGCCTCGTAGTGTTATTATTAATTTGAAGAGGAAATTGTACAGGATACCCGAGGCAGTCCCACCTAATGCTATTTCCTTGATCTCTGCTAAGCAATGTGGGAAGGTCATCTCTCAGATGGGGAAGTTTGTCTTCTTCGTGATTTGTTCTTAGAATAAGAGAAAGATCATAGCCACATCCAGGGTCTCTGCGACCGACCTCTCCACATAGTAGAAGCAAGTAGATAAGGTTGTGGAAGAATACTCATATATCTTCTCCTCACCTACAGGGGCACCTCTACACTACCAGGTCAAACACCCCATCGATCTGACCCCCGATGCACCGCTTCCCAATGGGCAAGTCTATCATTTCTCTTTGTTAGATAATGAGGATATCAAGTGACAAATCTAAGAACTACTCCACAAGGGGTACATCTGCCCCAAATCATCACCTTGCGGGAGCCCAATCGTGATGGTACATAAGAAAGATGGAACCTGGTGACTCTGTATTGATTACCGGGCTTTGAATAAAATCACTGTCAGAAATCGGTACCCGATTCCCCGAATTGATGACCTCCTTTATCAACTCACGGGGGCCAAATACTTCAGTAAGATTGATTTGAAGTCTGGCTACCACCAGGTCCCGATAGAATAGACAGATGTATGGAAGACTGCCTTCAAGTCAAAGGAAGGAATTTTTGAATGGTTGGTCATGCCCTTTGGTTTGACAAATGCTCCAGCCACTTTCATGAGGATGATGAACAATATACTGCAACCATTCACCAATACTTTTGTAGTGGTGTATCTAGACGAAATTCTAATTTACAGCAAGACTTGGGCCAAACACTTGTAGCATATTCAACAGGTTCTACACACCTTGCGATAGCACAAGCTATACGACAACCTGGAAAAATGCTCCTTCGGCATGGACAGGTTCCATTACCTGGGCTACATCATTGATCAACATGGCATACATGTGGATCCAGCCAAGTTCCAAGTCATCTGTGACTGGCCAGCCCCAACAACACTCACTAAGCTTTGGAGCTTCTTAGGACTTTCTAATTTCTACCGCAGGTTCGTGTTGGGTTTCTCCCATATTGCATGGTCCCTCAACCAAATAAACAAGGGTGGTGGTAAGGCTAAATTTGCATGGGGTCGGTCCCAACAAAAAACGTTCAATGATTTGAAGAAGTGCTTGTGCTCAACCCCAGTACTTTCACTACCAGACCTGCAACATCCCTTTGAGATCGAGACAGATGCTTCAGACTATGTTGTGGGTGTCGTTCTCACTCATCATGGCCACCCCGTGGCCTATCATAGTGAGACACTGTCAGATACTATCTGTAAGTACCCTACTTATGAAAAAGAAATGTACTCCATTATGCAAGTATGCCTCCAATGGAGACATTACATTCTTGGGAAGGAGGTAGTCATCCACACTGATCATAAGCCACTACAGTTCATGCAAACCCAGGGAAAATTGTAGAATGACCACCATCAAAAGTGGTCCACACACTTCCAGCAATTCCACCTCAACATCAAGTATAAAAAAGGAAGCACCAATCACGTCGTTGATTGCCTTAGTAGACCACCAGTCGCGGCACTCACAACGGTTCTAGACTCTTGTGGACATGAGACATCTGGATGGCCCCAACTCTATAAGACAGACCCTGACTTCACCACCACCTACCAAATTTTGGGTGAAAATACAGTTGTTGATAATTTTCATCTTCAGGATGGGTTGTTGTGTCATTTGTTACATATCTGTGTTACATCAAGTGATTGAGCGAAGCAGATCTGGGAATCCCACTACAGTCGGGTGGTAGGACACTTCGGTGTCGAAAAGACAATGGTGATGCTACAAAACCATTTCTACTAGCCGAAACTTTGACAGGAGGTCGGCAAGTATATCAGGTCCTTCACTGCCTGCGCTATTGCCAAACCTACCACTAAGAAACATGGCCTATACACCCCTCTTCCTACTCCTGACAAGCCATGGGAATCCATCTCAATGGACTACATTTCGAGCCTCCCATCCACCAAGTAGGGAAATGACTGTGTTTTTGTGGTTGTTGATCACTTTTCTAAGATGGTGATTCTAGTTGCCTACAAGAAGAGCATCACAATAGAGGCCACTGCCAAGCTCTTCTTTGAACGAGTCTGGGCACATTTTGGAATCCCACAAACCATTGTCTCAGATTGGGGTAGTCGATTTCTCAGCACATTCTGGTCGAGCCTCTGGTCACTGCTAGACACCAAGCTCACCAAATCCATGGCCTTCAACCCCCAAACAGATGGCCAAACCGAGGTTGTAAATAAAATTATTGTGCATATCCTTTGCATGTATAATTCAAAGAACCCTCACACATGGGATGAGAGCCTTCACTATGTCCAACATAGCTACAACCGAGCCTTGCATAGCTCAACCAGCCACAATCCCCTTCAAGTGGGGTTGGGATTCCAACCATTGGGTCCCATAGATGTTGCACTTCCCCTTATGGTCACCTCGACTGACTCATCTCCTACTCCAGCTAAAGCTGACAAAGCCACCTGGTTCATTGAGTGGATCCAACACATTCACCAATAGGTTTAGGATATCCTACAAAAGTCCAATGAAAAGTACAAATAGCACCATGATCAACATCGGGTGCCGCATAAGTTTCAAGTGGATGACAAAGTTTGGTTGCACTTGTAGAAAGAATCCCTTACAGGACCCCATCGGAAGCTTCAACCACTTCATTATGGACCGTACATTATCACCAAGGTTGTGGGGGATAATTATTTTGAGCTCAACATTCCTCCTTTCCTTGGTCTGCACCCAGTGTTCAACCTGGATCTCCTTCGTCCTTATCTCCCACCATTATTGGACACCTTAGAAGTAGCAGAACAACTGACACCAACAGAGCTCAACCCCGACTGCATACAAAAGGAATCCAGTGATCAGATTGTGGACAGATAGATCAAGGGCGCTTGACAACAAAGGATCCATCTTTATCGAGTCATTAAAGTAGGGCAGCTCCAGCACCAAGGCAAGTGGCTCACCCAGGGACAAATTCAGTAGAAATTTCCTCATCTAATGGGGGACCTCAACGCAATGGAGGCCATTGATTCTTAAGGAGGGAGGATTGATCCAGATGGATATCGGTGGCCACACACATTTTCCAACTGGCTCAAAACAGTTTTCTGACATTTTTGGCAATTTACTATTTTTAGCAGTTTTTACTTATGGGGCCATTTTGAGGGCCTAAATGAAGGTTTTTCGGTATCGATATCCTCAATGATAGCCAAAGGAATGATTGATCCCCCTAAATGAATATCCTCGATGATACCTTTCGAACGGGCTATCACACACCTAAAACATAGATCGTATGCAAAAGCTACGACCCCGAGAAGTTGATGTACTAAGTTACCTAAACGGGGCCCACATGACTTTTGGCGCTTCATCTCCTAGGGATAGGTTTTTGGATGTATATGGTTTTTGGCATTCCTATTTATTGTAAAAAGGCCTTCAAATCCTCGTTGTAAGGATCTTCTTGTGAATGCGCATTGTCGTCACATCTCTTCTCAGAGATAAGCTGCCACCATTCCAACAAGCTTGTTTCCACTGCATTTTTACAGTTTCAGCTTATTTTGTTATTGAATAGAAAACTAGTTTTACTGTATCTCTGTTATTTTGTGTTAAGCACCTGTTAATAATCTGTATTCATTTCGTTCTGCTCATAAAATCCGGATCATCGCCTTTGACCGAAAAAACCACATGTGCAAACTCGTCGTGTGGTTGCCGAATAGGAGGGATAAATAATTTCATGGTAGATTAACTAGTTGTTTTTACAACTACTTAATCTACTAGTTTTCCCACCTTTTCTAACTCGCTCAAAACAATTTTTTGACAATTTTCACAATTTACTATTTTTAACAGTTTTTAAATTCCGGGGCCATTTTGAGGGCCTAAATGAAGGTTTTTCGGGATCAAGCTTCTAAATGAAATCCAAAGGATCTAATTGATCCCCCAAACTGAATCTCCTCGATGATACCTTTCCAATGGGCTATCATGTGCCTAAAACGAAGATCGTATGCAAAAATTACGACCCCAGAAAGTTGATGTACTAACTTACCCAAATGGGGACCACATGACTTTTGGCTCTTCATCTCCTAGGTTTAGGTTTTTGGATGTCTAGGGTTTTTCACATTCCTTTTTATTGTAAAAATTTCTTTAGAGCCTCATTGTAATCATCTTCTTGTGAATGAGTGCAGTCATCACATCTCTTCTCAGAGATAAGCCCCCACCATTCCAACAAGCTTGTTTTTCCACTGCATTTTACAATTTCATCTTATTTCCTTACTGAATAGAAAACCAGTTTTACTGAATCTCTATTATTATGTGTTAAGCATAATTTAATAATTTTTATTCATTTTTCTCTACTCATAAAATCCGTATCATCCTATCTCTCACTCAATCTATCTCTGACCAGGAATGTAGATCTAATATTCCATTGAAGATTCATTGTACCAAAAAATTGTACCTTTTCAACTTGAAGGGTCTAGCTTGGTCCTTTTCTCCTTGGGTACATGAATGTATAATGAACACCCAAATATCTTGACGTGTCAAACCTTATGCTTCACTCTAGTGAAGGCCTCCTCAGGATTCATGTTACTCAAGGACTTTTGTCCTGAACATACACTACAGTCATGGATGCCTCTGCCCACAGAAACATAGGTAAATGTTGATCATGAATCATCGCCTTGACTGTATCAACAATAGATATGTTCTTCCTCTCTGCTACCCCATTCAATTGAGGGTTGTGAGAAACAATGTACTCCGTCTTGATCCTTTCCTCAAACATCTCATGGGCTCTACCAGATCATCATGTGTATTGGTTCAGTGGCCTACAAATTGGCCCTTCCTGCTACTTCCAAAATCCATCCAGTGTTCCATGTTTCCTATCCAAATAAAGTGGTGGGATAGAATCAGAGGGTCCAAACCATCCTTCTAGAAATAGATGAAGAATTATCCCTTTGGCTCCAACTAGACACAATCCTCAATAACCGTTAATTTTAGTTGTGTGGAAGAACTATCAAGAAAGTGTTGATCAAGTGGAAGGACACATCACCAGAGGTTGCGACCTAGGAACCAACGACCATACTCCAGTAGTTTCCACACCTGCAGCCTTGAAGACAAGGATTATTTTGAAGTGGGACGGCATGTTAGGATCCAATCCTAACCCCTCTCCATGGACCATTAGTTAGTATGATATGTTTTCTATGTAATAAAGAAGGATATTAGTTAATAAGGCCTAATAAATAAAGGATAATAAGTCAATGTAAGAAGACCTAATAGAATCTTTTTGCTTCTATAAACATCTTAAGAGAATGGCTAGAATCGCAGGTCTAATGCACAATGATAATTTAGAGAATATCCATCGTCGATCACGATAAGATCAACGATGCTAAATCCTTGAAGGACATCATCGAATTATAAAAGGTGATCCAACTTGTTGGTTGTGGAGCCCGATTATCTTCCTGATTCAGAGGTCTTTTACTTTCAGTCGTGTTTATACCCCACAAAGTATTTACACCCCAGAAGTATGTACACTCTTCCATGCGAGGGAGTGCAGAGGGCAGGTACCCTCTCTGCAGGGTCCGGGGGCAGCATCCCCCGAAGGAAAAATTGTCGTGTAAATGTATATTGTAATTTCATTGTAAATATGGATCGTCATTATAAGGTCGCATATCTAACGGTAGAGATTATGTTAGGGTTTATTTCCCTAGAAGGAAACCCTCTTTTATGAGGGAAATGTATTGCGGCTATGGATGATGGTGAATATTGTATTCTGAGATAGGAGACTGTGAGGGAAAGAAGAGGAAGTTACAACAGGTTTTGTTGTAGGTTGTATCCCTTCATTTGATGGATAATAATAAATCAAGGACCTGAAAATTTCTCTGGTGGACGTAGCCCACACTGGGTGAACCACGTAAATATGTGTCTCTCTTGTATTGTGTATCTTCTGTGTTTTGTTTCCGCATTTGTTTTAGTTTATTGCTCTGCGGTCCTGTTTTTCTAACAAAACCCTCGAAATAGCTTGGTGAAATCATGATTGTCGCTCTATAGGATATTAAATCAGAGCCATGGGTCGAATCTGCAAAGGAGTTGAATAGCCAAAAAACTTTTATGGTAAATTAGACCGTTCGTTCAAAATAAATATCAACGGTCCTCATGAAATTGCGAGCGAATAACTAGCGTGAGGTTTAATTTGGAAGAACCCCCCCTGCAATTTCAACATATGCTAATTAAGAAATCCATGTGTGTTGGAAATATAACTGAGAGGGGGGGGTGAATTAGTTATATATATATATATATATATATATATATATATATAAGCTTGAAACTTTTCTTGTTATTTATGAATCATTCTAGATTATTATTAAATGTGTTGCATAGATATATAATATTTGATCAATCACAAAGAATACACAGAGACACTAATTTTCATGAGGAAACCCATAAAGGGAGAAAACCTCTTCTTTTTCGGATGTCAATCAAGCTCCAACTTTCATGTACATCACATTCTTTGAGAACCAACTCAAATATGAGGCTACAACCTCTGATAGCAAGATACAACTTGCAGAGAGCACCAACTCTCATATTTCTCTAGCACCTACTAGATGGAAGCACCAACTCCCAGAATATCTTCTAGCACCAATTAGAGCTTAGAGAACTACAATCCTCCCTAGCACCACTCTACCACCCTTATTGAATCTTAAAAAAATTACTTACTTGATATGTCTCTGATATGATCTGTTATAGCTCAATGTCACCTCTTCCTTCTTCAACTTATGTGCTATGTTCCACTTCTGCATATTTCTACTTCTATGCTCTACAGCTCCACTACACTTTTCTGTTCAGCGTTTCTTATGCATTTATTGCTCTGTGATCCATCTACATTTTATATGTTGCACCTCTTATGTTCTCTTCAACACATACATCCTTCTAAGTGCCTCAATGACTATGTAAAAAGAAAACAAAGCTTTTTCATCTTCTCTATGTTTTTCCTTTTCATTTCATGTCGAGTCCTCTGCCCCATCTCTAACGCCACATATCTTCGTAAAAACTAATTTTTGACCCTTTTGAGTCCCCTGTTAATCAATAATCGCGACCCTTCATCTTCTTTGGTGGTTATCCCAAGTCTCTTTGGATTATCTAACAGTTATAGACAATTGTTTTTATTCATTGATGGTAAATCATGAAATCACAAAGCGAAAATAACTACTTCAGATTCAACATAACTAGTCAAGAAATCATGAAGTGAAACAACAACCCTTCGATCAATTTGTCTATTTAATTAGCGCCATTGGATTATACACTCGGATAATTTTTTACTTTTCAAATGTGTAAAATATAGTGTCGACGTGCTTGAACGATAACACCGGGCACAAAGTCCTATCCACATGACCACTGGTTGTGACCACACGTCAATCAAAAAGGCACTTCATGACTTCACGGTTTGTATTTTCTACTACGAGTCACCTCAATTATCCCAACTCCCAAACTTTGAAGTAGAGCTTAGCAACGCTATCTCCTTCCCATATTCTCTCTCCACGTGACCACTGGTTGTGACTTGGGGCCAAGCACTTCGGGACTTCGCATTTTGCGAACTTGGATGTTCTGTTGTGAATGACCTCAATTCTCCCAAATCCTAAAACTACGAGGTAGAGCCTAGCGATGCTAGCTCCTTCCCCTATTTTCTGTTGATGTGACCATTGGTTGTGACTTGGGGTGAAGCACTTCGGGACTTTGCGTTTCACGAACTCGCAAGTTATCCCTTCTCCTTTCTCTGATGTCCAAACTTCACTCTGTTAGATCAACAGTCCACAATCCTTTGTGATCCGATGGCCCAAATCTCCTCTTCGCACTTTGGGTCTTTGCATTTCACGATGTCAGAAGTTATCCTTCTCAGATCAATGGTCCGCGACTCTCTGTGATTCAACGACCCATATCTCAACTTTGCACTTCGGGACTTCACGTTTCCCGATGTCGAAAGTTATTTCACCTCCTTTATTATGTTTTCCAATTCTCGATTCTCCTCTCTCACCTGACCAACGACCCATGACTTTCCTCAATCCAATGGTCCATATTTCATCTTCGCGAATCGGGACTTCACGACTTCGTGTTTCAGGACTTTGAAGATGGCCCCTTACTTCTCTTCATCATTCTTAGTTGAAATCAATAAAAACACATACATCACACCAAACAAAGTACTCGCCAACAATGTGTTGACATAATGTAGATTGTGGTACCTCCCTATCTCGATATTTAGATTGGAGCTCCAGGCCCCCGCAAAGTAATCTGTGGTTTCTGACATTGGGTCATATGAATAAGGATATTAAGCCCGTGAATGTAATCCCTTGGTTCCAATGTATGGTCGCATAGCAAGGAAAAGAGCTTGCACATGTTTTAGGTAATTTCCAAATTTTCTTTTAATTCAAATTTTTGTTCAATTAACGAACTATGCATAACTGTTTGAGTTAAGTACAAAGGAAATATGCATAACTATTTGAGTTAAGTAGATTTGAACTTGTGATCTCTTAGGAGGAAACACATGTTCTTAATGAATTTATACTTATCTGTATATATAGATAGGTTCAAATCTACATGGGGATAGGGTATGTATACCTTTGTAAAGATCGCTTGTCCTGCAAACAAAAGAGTCTCATATACCAATTTCATGTTTGGCTTGGTTGTGACCTTAAAAATAAATTAGTAGTAGTAGTAGTAGTTACATATTTCCCTAGATCTAAAACAAAGTAGTAGTAGTAGAAGATGATATGTATTTGATAAAGCTCAATCTATCTCTTAAAAACATCTTTGTAAATTTTGTGAAAAACAAAAAGAAAAAAAAAAGTTAATTTTAACAAATTTAAGTTAATCTTAGAGAAAACACTTCTACATAAAAACAAAGTTTAGAGAAAACAATTCTACATAAAAGAGAAAGTTTAGTTCATATGTAGATAACTTAGGTCATTTATAAATATATAGAGATTATCATAAAAGGTGCCTCCATGGTTAGAATGATTACTTACGCATGTAGAAATTCATGCATGGCCCTCCATCACACACTATTATCTAATTGTTCGTGAATTTTCTGATCTCATATACTCTTGATTCTTGATTCTAGTCAAAATAAAATGACATGTAATAGCGTGCATGTCAATCTTGATTCTAATTTAACTCTCAAACAAGCTCTTAGGTTTTTCAATCGGTCCCTGGAACTTGTTTTTTTTTTTAAATGATAACTCCTTGTCCAAAATAAAACAACATGCAACGGCGTGCATGCCGATCTAACTTATGTCCAAAAAATTATTCAATGTGTCCCTCGAACTTATACATTTATTCACCTCACAATTCCATCCCATTTCCACTCTCTGCTCTCCTTCCCTTTCCATAGTTTGATGATGCTTGATCAAAATTTCATGGCTTCTGGGAATACATTGAGGAACACCATGGAAAGCAATCTCACAGATTCTAGGAATTCATTCAAGAACACTATGGAAGGAAACCAATGGAACCGACTATTTCTTACCTTGGAGTGGAAGCTCTTGGTCCGTATAACCCTCTGATCACTAACTTGTCAGTGCCACTCTTGATACATATTTCCCCCCCAAGGGTAACACATCTTGAGCGCAAAATAGTCCTGCACGCAGCAATGGAAACAAATGCTACTACTTCGTCAGGGAGTCCTCATACTCCCTCTACAACTATCACAACAAGGGGCATTCCGCCTCCTAACTCAACTTCATAGGTCTAGGCCACCATGGTCTCGACTGCCTTACCTCGGGTAGTGGTCAGATTCCATCCATGGTAGCGATCACTGGACTTCTTACATAGAGTGCGACGGGTCCTCCTTTTTCATACAAGATTCCCAACTTCAGTACGAACTTGGTCCTATCCTACTCTTCCCTTCAAACCATGGAACTGGGGGTAGGGAGCTCTAACTTTCCTCTGTAAGGGTCTATGGGGGTAACCTTAGCCCCCTATAATAATTTCCTTATGGTGGGGGTCACATACCTCCATCGTCACCCTCGCTCGGTGGTGCTCCTCAACAGCCCGTCTGGATGACCATGAACTACAATTGGCTCAGAGCAGGTAGTCAAGGACCTTTTTCTAGTACCACACCGGTGGGTTCTTTGTCATTCTCTTTGTTTGATGCATTTGGTAACAACACATTCTCATCCACTACCATCTCGGTTGGGGCAACCCTATTTTTGGATCACAAAATCCCGCATAGGGTACTATTCCTTCACAAGGGGAAAACACTTCTCAAGGATCTTGGAATCCATGGCAAGGATTAAATCCCTTGTCAGGTATGTCGACCGGGGGAAACCCCATCCATGGTCAATGGAACCCCAGGAAAGGATCAACACCTATGCCTGTCAGATTGATAGAGGGCAACCCTTTCCAGAACCTTTGGAACACAACATCAGAAGAAATCCCTTCCAAGCCCTCAACATCCTACTATGGGAGTCAACCGATGACGTCTCAATAGGCGCAGTATTTGTACGCTGGCCACGACCATTTTTTTTACCAAAAACTAGGCCAACAACCTAACTTTTCTTGGCAACCTGGTGCCAGCCAAAAGCCAAACCCCTATCCTCCTGCACATATTCAACAACTGAAGCTACCTTTTCTGGCAACTTGCATTTTCCAGAATTGTCAAGATTATTAAATGACCCAATCTATCATGATCCACAATGGCCTCCTATACTGACCAAGTTGCCCTCAGACATTCGAAAATTTGAGGGCAATACTAATGAAGATCTAGGTGATCATGTGAATACCTTTCACTTATGGTGCTTTCCCAACTCATTAAGATATGACTTTGTACAATTTCATTTGTTTCAATGCACTCTCATTAGGAGTGCTACAAAATGGTACATTGATCTTGACGGCTCAAGATACTCTACGTTTAGCAAATTGGCATTAGTTTTCTTAAACCATTTTCAATTACCTATGAGATATTACATCGGCACAGAATTGTTGGCCAACTTTGAGAAAACAAAGGTAGACCATATCTCTGATCACATCTTAGAATGGAGATGCCGGAAGAGTTTGATAAAAGTACCAATCCCACTTGTTAGAGTCAGAAATCACTCCTGGATTGCAGTAGGAGCAGAGCCTGACACCCATCAGTTTTATGTCACGTATTTGTTTAAAGGTGTGATCAGATGGGAGTAAACTCATAACAATATTGTTTAACTCAGAAAACTAGGCCAAAAATGCACAGGGAAGTGAGGGCCACGACTATCTTCAGTCAGAAATTTGATTTAAAGTGAGAGTAGAGGGAAGACTTGGAAGAAAAGTAGAGGAGACTTCTCTGGGAATTAGGCCTTCCAGCAACTCGAGGAAGAAAAAAAGGACATTGAAATGTGCCTAAATGACACAGTCATCACTACACACTGATCAAACCTCCATCACACTATGCATCCGCTACCATTCAACTGGATCCTCCAATTTCGAATCATTCAGTGCAAGAAGGAAAAAGATAACATGGGAGACTGCTTAAAACTGGTGAAAATGTTACAGTGATCATACCTACATTATTCTATAACATCACACCCTCGACTGGATCCTCCAATTCTGAGTGTTAAAACAACTTGATAGACAAAATAAAGAAAAAAGAAGTTGATTTCCATTAATTTCATAGTTTCAAATCGAGATACATAACTAGAGCTTCTAAGAAAAATTTACAATTGGGATCATAGCTCAACCATCGATCCTTACAGGGAATGACTACTTAGGTAAATTGTAACTGAAAACAGTAGAAGAAACCCTAGCACGCAGCCCATGCGACTCACAGACCGATCACTACAGCATCTTCTCAGGCCACGAAATTCCACCGCTTCATCGTAAACCAGCTTCAGCGCTGATCCACGGCCATGAGCGCGGTGGAGGGGGGGAAACCCCCCTCATACAGTAATGTGGTAGCCAATGATAAATCTGGAACCAGGGCAAGACGACCTGCGTTTGAGCCGCCGCCGCAAATCTGAGAGCAGCTGCTCGCCAAAGAACAAGGCCTGCAACAGGAGATGGAGACGGAAGCTAGCACTTCCAATCCCAAACCACCTCGCAGCTAGGAACCTGGGAAATGCATCCCAAAGATGGAAAAGGCACCCCGATATCACATAAGCTCTGCCAGAGTGGGTGAACACACACAGTTTATGAAAGAACATGCCCTCATTGGAAAATTTCTGGGACTCTGGCCATCGGAAAGGGATCTGCAAAAATGGATAAAACATTGGTGGAACCCCAAAGGTGACTACGACGTCCAGCTCAGCTCAAAAGGTTTCTTCACCATTATACTCTATAATCTAGAGGACAAGGACCGCATCTTTGAAAATGGCCCTTACTTCTTCGACTCAGCAGGTATTTTCCTGAGGTACTGGACAGAGCGCTTTAGCCCAGACAAGGAGGACTTCACAATGGCATCGGTCTGGATCTGCCTCTACTCCCTCCCGCAAGAGTTCTGGCTGGAGGAGATCCTAATGGGAATAGGTAACACCATAGGTCAGTATGTGAAAGCCTCTGAAGCTACAAAGCAAAGAAAATATACTTCATATGCTCATATCTGTGTTTACATGAACATAGCCAAAGCCGTACCAGGAACTGTAATACGGGAATACTAGGATGAGGACTGGGCCCAAACCCTTGATTACGAGCACATCCCGTTCAGATGCAGAAAATGCCACGAACACGGCCATCTGTTTCGGGACTGCCCTTTGAACCAGCCAATGGCCAAACCCACCCCAAATCTGTAGAAAGATGGCTTCACCATGATTCAAACACGGAATAAAAATCCCACTCGAAGACAGATAGTTGACCCCAAACCCAAGATCCAAACCAAGAACTCCTACGATATTCTAAGCCAGCTCCCGGAAGAAGACAAACTCCAGGATCCCCATGCCGGTGTATAGGCAGGAAAAGCCTCGAGTACCACCACCCCACCTCCAGATCCACCCAAAGAAACCAACACAGAGGATGTAGGGGATGAAGATGGCGATATTCATATGCATATGAATGTCCAGAACCTAGCCGGCATAGATCTGGAGAAACTGGAGGAGGCCCTAGACCAGAAGGACCTGCAGGGTCTCCCGGAACAACAACTGTGCAAGGTTCACAAGATCTTCCTCAATTCAACGGCGGGCGCCACAACACGCCTAGGCATAGCCACAGAGTCCAGCTCTAGCTCCAAAAAAACCCTAAGAGAAGGCAAAAGACGAGGCAGGAAGCCAGTTCATCAGCTGATCAAAGAAGCCGGGAACCTAATGATCAACTCAGGGCAGATACAGAAGCTCTCGGAGGGATACCTCCACCCACACCCCTCCTCTTAATGATGAAGGTCATCTCCTGGAACATCAGAGGGCTCAATGGAAGATCCAAGCAAAGGATCCTCAGAGACTGTATCAAAGAGGAAACCCCAAATATTCTAATGTTACAGGAGACTAAATGCGTCGGCTCGGAAGCTGAGAACATAATTCAAAGAATATGGAAAGGCTGCCAGTCTTTTTATATGGATTCTGTAGGAGCAATGGGCGGCCTAGCAATTTTATGGGACCCCAACCACATGACTCTTAGTGGACCCTTCTCCACGGCAGGCACCTTGTCAGCACATTTTGCAATAATAGGATCAAGTCAAGAGGGGACCATTACTAGCGTCTATGGTCCACAAGGACAACGGGAAAAGAAGAAATTTTTGGAAAAGATGGTCCGAGTCAAATCTCTGGTGAATACGCCCAACTGGATCCTAGGCGACGACTTCAATATGATAATGTCACTGGAGGAAAAATCGGGAGGCAGCAAGCGACTCAAGCAAGACAGTGGTAAGTTCAAATCCCTCCCTGAGCAACTAAAACTAGTAGACATAGAGAATAGCAATGGCACTTTCACCTGGTCTAATCGCAGATCTGGTAGCCAACACATAGCCTGTAGACTCGATCGCTTTCCTGTAACA
>ML793482.1:0-32406 GCA_009831015.1 Picea engelmannii | reverse complement strand
AGATCGTCAGGACAAGTTCTCCAAGCTTTCAATGCCACCTTTCTCGCCCTCATCCCAAAGGAGGAAAGAGTCACGAACCCCAAACAGTTTAGACCCATCGCTCTATGCAATGTCATCTACAAGATCATCACCAAGGTCATTGCAAATCGACTCAAGCCAATTCTGCCTTTTATCATCTCTAAGGAACAAGCTGGATACGTAGAAGGCAGGCAGATTATGGACAGCATCATATTGGCTAATGAGGTGGTTAGCTCTCTCAAGACAACAAAAACACCAGGTATGTTGATCAAACTCGATCTCTCCAAGGCTTTTGATAGGGCCAACTGGTAGTACCTCCATGCTATTCTAAAATCCTTTGGTTTTGATCATGCCTGGGTCCACTGGATTTTGAACCTCACCTCCTCGGCGTTCTTCTCAATCCTTGTCAATGGAGTCCCTTCACACCCCTTCTCAGCCTCTCGAGGCATTAGACAAGGAGATCCACTTTCACCTTTCCTCTTTGTTCTAATGGTGGAAGGCCTAGGCCGCTATATTAAATCAGCAGTCCTGGAAGGTACCCTCCAAGGCCTACCCCTACACAACATAAGACCTGCCCCTTCACACAGCCAATTCATTGACGACACTCTTCTAATGAAATCCCCTACCGCTCAGGAAGCCCTTAAACTCAATTCCATCCTCTCAGACTTCACTGAAGCCTCGGGCATGACTCTGAATATTGAAAAGTCCAAGCTCTTCTTTTTCAATACCCCCACGATAGTCCAATTGCATATCTCCATAATCCTGGGCATCCCCAGGAGCTCCCTTCCGTCCAATTACCTGGGTATTCCCCTCACTGGAGCACCCGTGAAAACCATCTCCTGGGACAGCCTCCTCCTCTCCATCTCCAACAGATTGTGCAATTGGACTTTCATACCTCTAAACCTTGCAGCCAGACTTGTCCTGCTAAAGTCGGTCCTCCAAACTCTTCCCACCTATCTCTTCACGGCACTTGCTGCCCCTAAACATATCATCAAAGCAATCAGAAACATCCAATGGAATTTCCTCTGGCAAGGAGTGCAAGCCAAGAAGAAATGGGCCCTAGTAAGCTAGGAAAAGGTGTGCACACCAAAAGACAAAGGAGGCCTAGGACTACAGGACCCTGAAAAGCTTAATCAGATAATGGGAGCCAAAATATGGTGGAGGTGGCTGAAAACACCAGATGCCTTATGGGCTCAAATCTGGAAGAGAAAATATGCCCCTACAATGCAACTGGACCAGATAATCAGAGACAACATCAAAATTCATGGGTCGAACATATGGAACACCGCTTGGCAAAATAGGGCCATGATACAGAAACATGCCTTTTGGGAAATACGCAATGGAGACAGCGCAAGGTTCTGGCAAGATTCCTGGCAACAGCTTAAGCCTTTACAGGACTCAGAAGAACTCGCACCCCTCCACTTGGCCCTCAACCAGCTCCCCGCACTTAAGGTACGTGACCTCTGGAAATCCGAGGACGCAGAACACACCTGGCGACAATGGAAAACCTCCAACCATGAGCTAGGCATTCCCCCTGAAATAAACCTAACTGCCTGGCAGCAAGAGGCTGGACGCAAGAAAATTCCCCAGAGAGAAGGGCTCGACATGCTCAAATGGGGACACTCAGCTTCTGGCAACTTCTCGGTAAAAGAGTCCTATGGCACATACTACCATCAAAACAATCAGCAAGGGGACAACATCTGGAGCAAAATATGGTGCAAGGAATTATGGCCCAAGATATCTACCTTCCTCTGGTTAATCATCCACAATAGAATCTTAACATGGGACAACCTCAGGAAAAGAGGATTCACTGGACCATCTATGTGCACACTCTGCCAATCCCAAGAGGAAACCAAAGAGAACCTCTTCAATGGATGCGGCTACAGCCAGGTAATCTGGGATCAGGGAGCACAAATCATGCGACGATCCAACCAAAATCGTGGCAGCATCAAAGATACCATAGAAAACTGGGATTCAATCACCTACAATAACCCCATTCTGAATCAAATCTATCTCTTACTACCCGGCTTCATTCTTTGGCAGATATGGAAGGAGAGGAACAAACACATCTTTCACTCCAAGCATTCTCCAGCAGAGGCAACCTGGAAATCAGTTGCAAAACTCATCAGAGAAACTATTCAGAGCAAGAATTGGAAACCTAGGGACAAAGAGTGTACCCGAGACGAGACACACATCTTTCAAAGTTGGACACTCAGCCTCAAAGACTCGAGGATTCCTCGACCCCCTAAGGGCCACTTCTCCAGTTCCTCCCTTTGGACCCCCCCTCCTGCTGGATTCATAAAAATCAACTTCGATGGAGCTTCAAAAGGCAACCCCGGACCAGCTGGCTATGGAGCGGTCATCAGGAACTCTACTGGGGAACTCCTAACTCGGAGTGCAGGATATTTGGGAGAAACCACCAACAATGTAGCGGAACTCACAGGCCTTCTGCAGGGTCTCCAACAAGCTCTTGCCCTTACCAGTCACAACATCATCTTGGAAGGGGATTCTCAAATAGTCATCCAGCGCATCACAAAAATCCTGCATGGGGGACACCCACACAAAATCTCTCCTAGTTGGTGTTTAGCAGGACTGTTAGAAGACTTCCAAAATTTACTCAGGCATAACATCAGTGTCATCCCCTCACATATCAAAAGGAAGGCAAACACAGTAGCCGATATCCTCGCTAATGAGGGCATTTACAGGGAAAGGGAGAACATAACCTGGCACACCAGTAGCACAGAGCCCTCAGATCTCTACCATCGCTGTAAGATATTGGCCAGCAAAGATTTCCCTACCCTGAATGGGGTGACACGCGTCGAGGATGGTGAGGGGAGGTGGCAAGGGGAGGTGGCGAGGGGAGGCGGGGGGCCTTTAATACCCGTCCTCCCCACACACTCCGCAATTCATTCTGTGCGTCAGCGCCATCCATCTCCATAACCTGATGCAACTCAGCACAAGCGCCATCAGTCCAGCCAGCCAGAGCATTAAGCTCATGGCTTTAATGGCATTAATTGTGGTTTATTTTCCCATCAACCTTCTCGAGAGCTCCATTGTGCTCGAACAATCTTCTACGCAGTGAGGCTGCCATCTAGTTCCTGGCGACTCGGCTCTCACCTCCGTTCCAGTTATGCCACGTTTGAGGGGACAACCACGCAGAGGGGCTGGCTGGTATGCAGCCACCTCCAGATGGAAAAGACACCGAGAATTCCAGAGCGCAGTGACTCTAGCTAGACGGCATCGACGACAGGCAATTCGGGCAGCAAGTTCACCTCCTGGCACAATCGTGGAAGAGGATTCGAGCATTCAGCGCCCACCGGATGTTTCAGACAAGAAAATGGTCACCTTCCCGGATGATTGGGACCCGCACACCCGTGTCTTCCGCTCTGGAATTACTCCCCCCGGCAAGACCTCTTCCGACTCCTGCGCTAAAGCCTCCTCAGACCCAGGCACAAAACCTTGCATCATAGAAGAGGAGCAGTGGATGGACGTCGGTGCAGCCCAGGATGCAGAATTTCTGGGACGTGATGACAAGTAGATGGAGCCTCCCTCGCCACCTCTTTTTCTCCCGGAGCAGCTGCAGCTTATATTTGAAGTCAAAATCCTAGTTGAAGACCTAATCTTCCGAGCGGTCTGCGCAAGCCAGCGCCTGGACATGTTGTATGCAGCTTATTCCAACGACTCACCCAAGAGACTATGTCCCACCTGTGCACAGACATTTGCCATACCAGTTCGTGCACCAGAAGTGCAGGACGATAAGGCGAGCCCAGGATAACAGGTCTTAGAGTCTGCATGCTCTTCTTCATGTTTGTTGTTGTATTTTCTCAGGACAATAGTCCTCTAGTTGTTAGACTGGATAGCCTTAGAAACTCCATTATCAAACTGTTGTTAGTTAAGAATATACCCCCTGGTTTCCTACGGGCAGGGTGGCTCTATGTTTTTCATAATTTTTTGGACCTGTTACAGGGTGATAGCCAGGTGTCCTGGTTTCCTTCATAGGAAGGACACCTGGCTCCTATGTGTCATGTATCCTCTTTTTGAATGAATCTATAATAGGAAAGGTCCCACTTTTACTTAAAAAAAAAAAAAAACCATCGATCCTTACAAAAATACAAAAAATGAGTCTATATACTCAGAGCCATTCGCCCCCTTGGCAGAAGGAGGGTAGTTGAGCCATTAAAGACCAAAATAGCATGTGCAGGCTCTTCTGATCAGATAAGGATGTCAGATCAACATGACTTCTTCAGGAAAGCCTGCACACAGGGAGACCTTGGGCAGACCGTCTTCCAGAAATTCCATGCCTTACATTCATGGATTGAGCTGAAGTTTTAGCTACCTGCTCAAACTCCATTAATTACTTTTCTTCAGGGGCAGTAGACGAGACCTCGTGTGCAGGGAATGACAATGCTTCTAGGGATCTTTCATTTCACGTTTTGGCGAATCCAAATGCAATATAGGGATGCCCCCCTGACTTTTGGAGTCTCGATAGTCGAAAAGGTGATCGAACTTAATCTCATGCCATGTAGACGGAAGCCGGACAGACCAGATTTCTCCTTAATCAATGGCTCTGACTATTTCGGGACTCCCTATACTAGGGATCCGTGATGCGACTCTTTTCCTTTTCCCTGGTGACCAATCCACAAAAACATGGATCTGTGCCATGTGTCCTTTGGTTGAATGACTCTGATAAAAAACTAGTGCTTTGGGATTTCATTTCCATGTGATAAACGCTAGCGCACTTCCTGTACCTGTATTCTTTGTGACCAGAGGCTAGGATTGTGGACCTAAGTCCTGGGGCTTCACGTTTCGGGTTTTGGGGTTTTCCCTGGCAATGCGATACACTTGTTGTCGAGAACCCCAAAACAACAACTCCCGAAATGTCGACTAAGTGCCACTTATTCCCCTTATTTAGGACTTGATTCTCCATACAACCCTGGGTTATGACCATGGGCCCGCACTGAAAGGCGCCTTCACATTTCGTGTATCGAGGATGGAAGGGAATCGACCCTTTCATTTCGAAGTCGTGGTTGTCGAAATGTGTCCTAGATGGATTAGATGGCCATAATCCTTTTGTGACTTTAGTCATAAGGGATGAGCCCAGGCGCTAAACCTCATACAACTCCATGGCTCTGGCTTACCCGATGACTGTTGATCTGCCCTGTGGATGGGTCCTTACCACTGAAAAATTCTCTTTGACTGCTTACTTGATTTTAAGCCCGAAATGGAATTTTCTGTGTGTTGTGCATGTGCTCATGGTTGTGGCCTTTGATAACTTCATTTGATGGGTTTTTTAAGCCCCATTTCTCGCATTTTACACCAAGCACCTGAATCCAGAGAGAAACTACCCCCCCTTCTTACAAGAATTGGTGATAACATTAGGCTCCATGGGGGATAGAGTCATCCCTATGATTCTCTAAGGACTCATTTGCAGTTCCAGTGCCTTGCTATTGGGCTAAGGAGGCATATATTAATCCAAAAATGAATAGCAAAAAAATATTTACAAAATGGATGAGCCACCTATGAGTCAAACAAAACATTTTTTTAGGAAACTCCCATTTACTGGGCCATTAAAAACTTCTTTGCCCTCTAAATCTTGCAACCTGTAGGTATTGTTCAAAAACACCTCAGATATTTTGAAGGGCCCAATCCAGAGGGAATCAAACTTGTTGTGTTTGCCTCTATCCTACCTAGGCACATCCCACTTAAGCACCAAATATCCCAGCTCAAATTCCTTTTTTCTAACCTTCCTGTCAAAGGCCTGCTTGATCTTCTGCTGATGACTGTGAGCTCTGTCCATTACCTGTTCTCTGGTCTTCTGTACTTCCACCAGTTGATGAATTCTTCTAACCATATGGTCTGTCTCTCCTTCATAATCTTGAAATAATTTTTCTACAGGCAGAGCTAGCTGAGTGGGAAATGCAGCTTCTGTCCCATAAACTAGCTGAAAAGGGGAGGTCCCAAGGGACCTCTTTGTTGTCACTCAATCAACCCACATAGTGAATTTTAGCTTTGAGTCCCAAGCCTTCTTATTTTCTTCCAACAATATTTTAATGAGCTTGATTAAGATTTTGTTGGAAGGCTCTTCCATTCCATTGCCTTGGGGATAATAGGGAGTGGAGTGAACTAGTGAAATTCCAAATTAATCACAGAACCTGACCAAAGGCTCAGACTTGAAGGATGCAGCATTATCAGTGACAATTTTGATGGGACAGCCAAACCTTGATATGATATCCTCCAGGAACCTGATGATTACCTTGCATGAAGCACTCCTGGTGGGGATAACTTCTATTCACTTGATGAAATAGTCCATTGCAGTCAGGATCCATCTGTGTTGGATTCTTGAGGGAGGATGAATTTATCCAATGAATTCCAACCCCGATTGTTGAAAGGGTGTTGAAGCTATTACAGGATTTAGTGGTAGATATTTGAGCTGTTGCTTTCCTGAGAATTTTTTACATTCGATGCAAGATCTAACTTCTTTGTAGACATCAGTGAATAAGGAGTGATAACATTTGGATTGCTTCTTTCCTGGAACTTGGGAGTGATAATTTTTGGATCACTTCCACCCTATTGGGATCGATATTGACCCCTTCAGTTGATACTATGTGGCCCAACAACTTTCCCTCCTTCATGGCAAACAAAGATTTTTTGGGGTTTAAGGAAAGACCAAACTTTCTACATTTTGAGAAAATCTTCCTCAGATGACAACAATGCTCTTTATCAGATATGGAAAAGATTGTTATGTCATCCAGATAGATGACCACAAACTTATCCTTCTCCCTAATGAAGGTGATATCCATGTCTCGCTGAAAGGTTTCCCATGCGTTCATCAGTGCAAAGGGAATTTTGGCATACATGAACGTGCCCCAAGGAGTGGTAAAGGTATTTTTTTATCTATCCTCGGGTAGGACTGATATTTGTTTGTAGCCAAAGAATCCATCAATCATGGAAATCCTGGAGGTTCCTGTTACTCTTTGCAATATGTGTTCCATTTTTTTCAAAGGGTAATTGTCCTTCTTTGAGCTTCTGTTTAGGTTCCTAAAATCGACACAAATTTTGATTTCCCTGCTCTTATTTCCCACCGGGACTAGGTTGGCAACCCACTCTGAGTACCTCAAAGGAACAATGATCTGAGAATTTAGTATCTTCTTCACCTCTCTCTCCATGATAGAAAGCAACATAGGATTTATTGCTCTCAACTTCTGCCTAAATGGTTTGGCCTCCTATTTCAGTGGAATCTTGTGCTCGATGACGCCTGTATCATATGTTTTGAGATATTCATATGTCTAGGTGAAAACATCAGCGAATTCCCTCAAAAGATCAACATATTCGGTCCTCTTCTCCTCTATGAAGCTACTTGACAATTCGACAAACTTTGGCTCCTTCTCTGTGCCAATGTTGCACTCAATGGTATCAGCATTATCATTTGAGATTTTACTCACTATTGCCACAACATTGCTGACAAATAATATTTCCAAAGGAACCAACCCTTTAGGGATATGATTTCTAGGTAATTGGATGATGTGATGATCATAAATATTATTCAGAAAAATACCAGCAATGGGGTCAGATCTAGAAGCAGGGTCTTGATCAATGTGCAATGTTGAAAAATCCTCAACAGTCTCCATAAATATTTTGATCTCAAGATCATCCTCAAACACCTTCCAATGTTTGACATTGTCAGGTATGGAGGGCCTATAATTTACCTCTACATCATATCTAAGTTTGGGTAGCATAGGAATTCTAAAATGTCTTGCTGAAACATCCAGAGAATCAGCCTCAGTGCTTTCTTCTCTTGGAATAAATGATATGTTGAAATCTAAGAAAAAACTATCAATGAGGTCCCATACTTCATTCCTATAGCTCTTGAGCTGAGGGTGTTTGGAATAATAGATATTTCTGACCTATTGTATGATCAACTTAGCATCTTAATTCCCATGTCCTTTGCAGCCCTCAAGCCTAACACAAGAGCTTCATACTCTTCCACATTGTTGGTAGCTTCCTACTATAATTTGTATGACATAGATATGGTTTCTTGAGCAGGGGAAACAAAAACTATTCCAGTCCCTGCTCCATCTTTGGAAGAAGCTCCATCAAAGAAAATTATCCATACATAAGTAAGTGGGGAAGAATCTTCATGGGTGGTAATTGGCTGCTTTATGAGTTGGAGGGGAGTCTTAGGGGTGTCAGTGAGCTGCAACAAGTTGGATCCCAAATCAGTGTCAAGGGAAAAGATGGGATGATTGGTGGGGTTTGCCTCATCAATGACAATGTAGGCCAGCTGAGCTTCTCTATATAATCTTCTGTGTTCCCCTCCAAATACAAGAACGATAGCATATGTGAGGTCCATATGCAATGCTCCCCCAATATTTTTAATCCAAGATCTTGACAACAACATGCCAAACTTGGGGGGGACGTCAGCCACTATGATGTCCATGACCACGCTCTTCATGGGTAGCTGGAATAGAGTCACCACCAGATCTTTGATCAACCCGAGACACTGCACCCTCCTTGAATCGAAAGAGTAGAAGTCGTGATAGGATTTCGTGACTTCCAATCTATGTTCTTCCATGACAAGTTTGGGCATGAGATTATGGGATTCCCCACAATCCATCAGACAATTATTCATCACCTTGTCATGTATGTTCAGGGATGTGTAGAAGGGAGGAGACAAATCATTTCTATCTTCTACCATGGGACCTAGGATGACTGTTGGCTTTTCATCTTCCAAGTAAATTGAGTCTGTGGGGTTGTATGATGGCTCGAGATGAAAAATCTTAGAGAGGCTCTTCTTGAAATCCTCATGCTTAACCAGCTCAGAGAGGGGTACAGGGATTCTGATTTTCTAAATTTTATGCTCAAAATTAAAAGAGGATGGGAGTTTTGGAGATTCTTTACTTCAGGAAAAGGGGTCTAGACTGCGGGAGGAAGGGTTTGGGTTTTCTTACCTCTATTTTTGTCTGCTATATGTTTACCAGGCTTCTCTTCCCTGGTGGACTTCTGAAGAACGTCAGGAATTCCAACCTTTTTCTTTGATCTGAGATTATATTTATTTTGGCTACTGCTAGCCTTGTCTCCCTTGCTTAGCTCATTAAGTTGATTGTCCATGAGAGATTCCTCATATGATTATTGAGTCAAATGAGGAAAAGGGGAGGTGTCTCCAAAAAAATGGATTTCAAGATCCAGTTCATCTATCTCCTCTCCTTCCTCACCAGCAACCAGGTTATTTTGTAGTGTATATTGGATTCTCTGATCCTCTTTATCTCTGTTCTTGGGCATAATTTGAGGAGGATTATTATTCGGCCCCCTGAAGTTGCCTCTATTTTCCATATTTTGATGATTTATGTATGTCAGTTTCCCTTCCATTTTCATTTTCTCCATCTTAGTAGACAAAGTCTTTACCATTTTCGCTAATCCATCCACTTAAGGGTAAGGTGTAGGGGAATCAGAGGTTGAGGCCTCAACGCTTCCCTTTTTCCTGTCTATATCGGATTTATTTCTGAGTCTGTCAACCGCCAACACATTAGATTCAACTTCCATGGATGCATCTTGCATTTGAGATAGGGAAGCGACTCTTCTTTCTCTTAGTAGGAGGCAAAAATTAGGGTCGAATGCATTATCATAAGAGATCTTAGCAGAGGCTTCTGAGGGCTTAATCTCAGCAGGGATTTTATTGTACATTCTATCGAATCTCTTGGAGAAGTCAAAAACAGACTCTCTTTCATTTTTCTTTAAGGACCCAAAATCTGTCATATAATACATGATTTTTTTTTTATTCCCCCACTATCTCAAGAAAGTGTTATCTAGATCTTTAATCCCAGCAATAAATTGAAGGTTCAATCCCCTAAACCATTTCCTAACCTCACCATCAAGGCTTTGGGCAAAGACTCTCATCCAGACGTATTCATTTTCAATGTTCAGGTTGTCTGCATAGTTGTAAAAGGCAACAAGGTGATCTTCAGCAGTTATGTCCTCCTCTCCAATGAATTTAGGCATATATTTCAAGTAATCTCCAATAGGGATAGAATTTAAAGGTTGAGGTAAAATGAGAGGAGCAAATATGGCCGCTACTATAGTGTCCATCATGTTTCTAGGTGGATTGGCTCCTGCCATAGGAATGCGAGGTGGAGGAGAACTAGGAGGAGAAGATGTTCAAACAGGGGAGACTATAACTGAGCTTGCAGGAGGAAAGGGGAATAGTAAGGTATTTGGAAAAAAGGCCAACGGGCTTGAGGCAGAAGAGGCTTCTTTTTCTGTGAAACCAAAAACTCTAATAGGAGGAGGTGTGGTAAATATTAGAGTGGGAAAATATTCTGAGGCCCCGGGTTTAAACCAAGGTACAACTTCAGGGGAGAGGGGAGTGAAAAGGATTTCTCCCTCCAAACCCAGACCAGGAGGGGAAAACTAAGTAGGGGCACTCCTGAATTTTAAAGCTCAAGAAACTCCAGCAGAAGGTATTACCGGGAAATAAGAAGCAAAAAATGGAGCTTCTACAGAAGGAGATGGAAAATTATCAGAAATACCTAGTTGAGCAGTAGAATCTCCTTCATCAAAGGGTATTTCCCTTTTTGATAACTTTTCGTGAATCATCTTCAGGCGTAGCTAGACGCTGTTGTGGATGAGACCGCATTTGTCTGCCTTTTGGAGCTAGATGAACAATGGGTTCAGACCAGTGGAGTCGTCACAATGGAGTCACCAGGTGCACAGTAGAAATATCATAGGGCTCTGATGCCCAATGAACCTTGAGAATCATAAGCTCAATGTCGTTCAATCCCGGGGAAAATCTTCAACTTCGTCCCTAGCAGCGGCGCCATAAATGTTAGAGTCAGAAGTCACTCCTAGATTGTAGGAGGAGCAGAGCCTGACACCCATCAGTTTTATGTTATGTATTTGTTTAAAGGTGTGATAATATGGGATTAAACTTAGAACAATATCGTTTAACTCAAAAAACTAGGCGAGAAATGCACAGGGAAGTGAGGGCCACAACTATCTTCAGTCAGAAATTTGAGTTAAAGTGAGAGTAGAGGGAAGACTTGTAAGAAAAGTGGAGGTGACTTCTCTGGGAATTAGGCTTTCCAACAACTCGGGGAAGAAAAACAAGACATTGAAATGTTCCTAAATGATAGAGTCACAGCTGCACACTGATCAAACCTCCATCACACTATGCAGTTGTGACCATTCGACTAGATCCTCCAATTCTGAATCATTCAGTGCAAGAAGGAAAAAGATAACACGGGAGACTACTTAAAATTGGTGAAAATGTTGCAGTGATCAAACCTACATCATTCTACAACATCACACCCTCGACTGGATCCTCCAATTTTGAGTGTTAAAATAGCTTGACAGACAAAATAAAGAAAATAGAAGTTGACTTCCATTAATTTGACAGTCTCAAATTGAGATACATAACCAGAGCTTATGAGAAAACTTTACAGTTGGGAGCATAGCTCAACCATTGATCCTTACAAAAATACAAAAAGGGAGTCTATATACTCAGAGCCATTCTCCCCCTTGGCAGCAAGAGGGTAGTTGATCCATTAAATACCAAACTAGCATGTGCAGGCTCTTCTGATCAAATGAGGACGCCAGATCAACATGACTTCTTCATGAAAGCCTGCACACAGGGCGACCTTGGGTAGACCGTCTACCAGAACTTCCATGCCTTACATTCATGGCTTGAGCTAAATTTTCAGCTACCTACTCAATCTCCATTAATTACTTTTATTCATGGGCAGTGGCCGAGACCTCATGCATAGGGAATGACTATGCTCCTGGGGCTTTCACATTTTGTGTTTTGGTGAATCCAATTACAACAGAGGGATGCCCCCCTGACTTTCGGAGTCCTGATAGATGAAAAAGAGGCCAAACTTAATCACATTCCATGTAGCTCGAGGTCAGACAACCCAGTTACTCCTTAATCAATGACCCTGACTATTTCGGGACTCCCTGCACTGGGGATCCATGATGCGACTCTTTTCCTTTTCCCTGGTGACCAATCTGCAAAAACACAGATCTGTGCCATGTGTCATTTGGTTGAGTGACTCTGATAAAAAACCAGCACTTCAAGACTTCATTTCCACATGATAAACACTAGTGCCCTTCCCCTACCTATATTCTTTGTGACCATAGGCTAGGACCGTGGACCTAACTCCTGGGGCTTCACGTTTCAGGTTTCAGGGTTTTCCCTGGCAATGCAATACACTTGTTGTCGAGAACATCAAAACGCCAACTCCTGAAATGTTGACTAACTACCACCTATTCCCTTTCTTTAGGACCCGTCTCTTCATACGACCGTGGGCCCACACCCAAAGGCACCTTCGCATTTCGTGTATTGGGGATGGAAGGGAATCGAACCTTACATTTTGAGGTCCTGGTTGTCGAAATCGTGACCAACCTGATCAGGTGTTATGTGTTCTGGCTGGATCGGATGACCACAATCCTTTCATGACTTTAGTCATAAGGGATGATCCCAGGTGCTAAACCTCATGAAACTCTATGGCTCTGGCTTACTCGATGATCATCGATCTGCCCCGCCGATGGGTCTTTACCGTTGAAAAATGCTCTTTGCTCGCTTTCTTGATTTTAACCCTGAAATGGAATTTTCTGTGTGTTGCGCATGGGCTCATGGCTGTGGCCTTGGATAACTTCAATTGATGGGTTTTTTAAGCCCCATTTCTCACATTTTACATCAAGCGTCTGAATCCGGAGAGAAACTACCCCCCCTCCTTACAAGAATAGGTGATAACAACACCAACATTTTTGATAGAGTGGTCCCTTAATTCTTTTATCCAAATACGTAGCAACGTCGAGGGTCTTTTTAGAAGAAGAAGTGATAATGAGAGCTCAACATCTAGAGTTAATTTACTCTCAGTCTGCTTACTTTACAAAAATTTTCCAGATGCACTGAGGTCCATACTTGACAAGACCAGACAGTAGTCTGGATCACATGCCAATGGAATTGTAGGTTCAACACAAATGAAGCTCGTTGATCCGTTGTCAAATCAATTGCAACAATTGTCAATACAGCAGACAGTGGCTAGCCAGACCACTGGTTCGGTTGCTCCCCCTACCCAAATGTCGGATGTACACAGTGTGAAATTGACAAACCTGAAGGCCACCCAACAACCTGAAGGGAAGAAGAAACAATGAAATAAGGGTAAAGGGGATAAGAAAACCACCAACAATGCTAGCAGGGGCAACAAAAAAATGAAGAAATCAAAGTATTTGGGTAGCCTTTGCACGGAAGATCACTCGACTCACCTGTGCCCTCGGATCAGAGAGGCATAAACGTTTTTGGTGCAGCAACAACCTATTGTTTTAATGAACCCATTTCCACATGGGAAAAATTTAACTCAAGCTTCTTCGGGCACAGATGGGGGCAGTCAAGGACCCCCTCCATCTTCGAGTAATCCTTCATCTACAAATGTGTATATGTTGAAAGGTGATTCCCACATAGCAACTAGGACACACAACTATGAAATTCCTAACACCTCCGAGAAGGGTAAAGAAACTGAAAACCCAACTCTTCCTCTCCAGATTGAGAAAACATTGGGAGAAACAATGACACACATCCCAAATGGTGCATTCAAGAAATCTTCCCACAATCCAAATGCAAGGGTCGCCCAAAACTATTCTGTGGTGGAGGATTTGTCACAAACCCCTTGCGCAATGTCCACTTTGGAGGTCCTCCAGAGCTTCTCTTCTCAGAGAAAGGATCTATTATATGCCTTAGGATCTACTGAGACTTGTAATCTGGGAATGATCACACTTGATACGACTAAATTAAAACCTCATCTCCCCTACCACATGGCATTTCAGATTGTAGTGGCTTACACCACGAAAACTTTTACTTGGAACATTTTCCTCACGGTGGTTGATGAGGATGCCTCGACATGCGTGATGTCGTTGGCGTGTTGGAAGGCCATTGGCCAACCCGTTTCATCCTTGTCACCTACTCTTCTTACCGCTTTTGATGATCGTTCATTCTGACCACATGGAATCATTCCATATTTCGTCGTGCAGCTGGGAGGAAAGACCGTGTGCATCGAGGTTGAAGTGGTTGATGTGCCTCTCAACTACAAACTTTTGTTAGGAAAGAGTTGGACCTATGCTATGAATTCAGTGGTCATGATAGTTTTCTGGGTCTTGTTGTTTCTACAAAAGGTTTGGATCATGTCAATTGATCAATTATCCTTCTCCTGTCCTGACCCTTCATCGGGGGCATCCATGGTCCCAATGATTGATAACCCTCAGCCCAACATCGTCAATGTAGGGGTTGGTTTGTGCCCACCTTTGATGGCTACTTTTGACTACCCACCTCCAGCCGGCAATGCCAAATACATATCAGTTGTCCTCGACCAGCCTAGGGTTGAAATTTTTCAAGTCTCGTCACTTCGCACGACTTAATTTAACGATCTATGGACTCTTCCTTCCCCATCAACCACGATGGAAGGGATAGGGAACCATGGCATGTCCATTCACTTGTCTGCGGCAGAAGTTTCATACTCTATAGTCCAACAAGATTCCGTCGACCCTAATCTGACTCTCGCACAGGAGTTAGATATGGTTCTCAAGCCTATTTGGGCTCAGGGTTTACTCGCCGATATTGATTATTTATAATTAGTATTTACCTTAGATGAGGTGATTATAGAGGTAATTACTGGTCCAGACAAACCCTGGGACAATATCCATCACAGATCGTATATTCTACCAAAGTTAAGAAGAATTGAAGTAGGTGAATTCACTTTGACTATGACTTGAGATAGGTCTTTTCCTATCAATTCTTTGGCTATGCACGCATTTTATGCTGAAGGTAATATGTAAAAAATCACTAAAACAATACCTATTGATATCTCCAAAACCCCTGGCATCATGGAGAATGTCTTCATCGGAGAGGACTGCTCCCTCGAGGAGATTCAAATCTACACAGGTTTATTTAAATAATTTTGTGATGCATTTTCCTGGTCTATGAGGAAATTATAGGAATTGATCCTGTTAGTGTCAGAAGTCACTCCTAGATTGCTTGCAGGAGAAGAACCCAATGCCCATCAGTTTTATTTCACGATAAGTTTAATGGGTGATCAAATGGGTAGAGACTCGGGAAGATATCGCTCTAACTTGGGAACTGAGCCTGGTATGTAAGGAACAAAGGAGGCCTTGATCTAACTTCAGTCAGTGATTTGATTAAAAGATGAGCAAGTGGAAGACTTGGTAAGAAGAGTGAGCAAACTATCCCAGGCAATAGGCCTTTCAGCAGTTTGTAGAAGAAAAACTTTGAATGCAAGATCCTCTTGGTTCAGGGCTTCAAGAAACTGAAAGGGGGACTTGACAGGATCCTCCAATTCCAAGTCATTCAGCGCTAAGAAAATCACAGGAACTAATTAGAACAATGCAACTATTACAGTGATCCAACCTACATCATCCTATAACAGTTATGATTCGACTGGATCCTCCAATTTCGAGCTGTTCTAACACAGTGTAAACAAAGACGTGAAGAAAACTGACATTCATAAGGCAAGAAGTTTCAAGAGTCCATGCATAACCAGAATAACAGTGCTTCATTAAAGTTTTTTACAACCAGGAGCCTCGCTCAACCATTGATAATTACAAAAATACAAGGATTGAGTCTATATACTCAAGAAAATTCACCCAACAGAGGCGTGCTTAGTCATCCAAGGCTTGGTGTCCCTTCAACCAAATTCGGATGTATATTCTTCGTCAGACGCCACCTTAAATGCGCATGGCTCATGTAAGGGGAGTAGCTGAGCCATTAAGTGCAGAGTTAGCATGTGCAAACTCCTCTGGCTAGTCGAGGACTTCGGCATGGCGTCTTTTAAGAAGACGGTACACAGGATCCTCTTGGACAGACAACCTACCAAATCCTCCATACCTTACACTTAATGAGTGAGGAGAGGTTTCAACCACCCCCTCTCACTTACATTTAGTCCAGGCGAGAAACAGGACTGAGATCGGATCTGATGGCACTTGGAGTTCGTGATGACCCCTTCTGTGACTGAACTTGATGCCTTTGTCCCCTCTTGCACAACTCTTTTTATTTTCCAATTGACCACAGGTTGTGACCCTGCGTTTATTCTTAAAGACGCTTTCGGCGTTCGTGAATAGGAAGGGGTTGATCCTTGCTCATCACATTCACGATGAGAGAAATGATGAGATGGTTTAGTTTGGCACCACGCGTCCCTCTCAGATCTGACGGTCCTAAACTCACTCGACGATATTGTGGACCCGAGTCCTGGACACTCCTGGCACTTCGCGTTTCGAGGATATGAAAGAGAAACTCTTTGTGCGTCGGAGTCGTGATGGGAGAAAAGTCGAGGGTCCTAATCGTACACCACGTGTCCCTTTTGGATGGATGACTGAGACTGCTCTGTGATGCTGCAGGCCCAACTTTGGGTGCTTTCGATGCTTTGGGGTTCAAGGTTTCAAGATGTAGAATGACATGGAACTCTCACCCTTCAAAGTCTCGAATGCCGAAATGCTGACTTGACTAGATCTCGCGCCACGCATCCTTTGGATGGACGACTGCTCCTTTCCTGCATACAATATAGGCGCTATCCATCATGCTAATCTCGGCGCAACTCTGCTAACAACGATTTCCTGCCGATCGCCGATCTGCTCCTATGGATGAATCTGGACCGTTGACAATATAATTTTGCCCGCTTGCTTGCTTGGAAGCCCGAAACGGGATTTTTCCGTGCCGCGCTTGGGCGCTTCTCACACAACTTGCAGACTTGAATACTCTCGTGTCCGGGACAAGAAATGTTACTATCATTAGGATCCATGGGGGATAGAGTCGTCCCTGTGATGCTCTAAGGACTCATTTTCAGCTCCAGTGCCTTGCTGTTGGGCTATGGGGTCATTTATTTAAAACTTAAAGACAGAAACAGAAACAATATTTACAACCGCAAAGGAACCAAGTGTGTCTCACAAGAAAAATATTTTTAGGAAATGCCCATTCACAGGGCCATTGAAAACTTCTTGATCCTTCACATCCCGTATCCTATAGGTGTTATTCGAGAATACTTCGGATACTTTGAAAGGCCTGATCCACAGGGCTTCGAATTTTCCGTGCTTGCCTTTATCTTGCTTAGGAGCATCCCATTTCATTACCAGGTCTCCTATCTGAAACTCTTCCTTCTTTACCTTCTTATCAAAAACCTGCTTGATCTTCTGCTGACGGTCCTGAATCCTGCTCATTACCTATTCTCCGGCCTGCTGAACTTCCACTAGCTGATAAATCCTCCTGATCATGTCATCAGGCTCTTCTTGATGATCCTGGAGGAATTTTGCTACAGGGATGGCTAGCTGAGAAGGAAAAACAACCTTCTCTCCATAGACTAATTGGAAAGGGGAGATTCCTATAGATCTCTTAGGGGTCACTCGATTGGCCCATAGAGAAAATTTCAACCTTGAATGTCAGGCCTTCTGTTTATCCTCCAATAGTCTTTTGATGATCCTTATCAAGATTTTGTTGGAGGACTCTGCTAAACCATTTCCTTGGGGATAGTATGGGGTGGAATGAATCAGCTTGATCCCAAAATGATCACAGAATTGGGCTAATGGCTCATCCATGAAGGAGGCTGCATTATCAATGACAATTTTACTTGGGTAGTTGAACCTTGTGATGAGATATTCCAGGAATCCAATCACTACCTTGTGGGAAGCATTCCTGGTGGGGATAGCTTCAGTCCACTTGGTAAAGAAATTTGTAGAAGTCGGGATCCATTTGTGCTTCCCACTAGAAGCGGGGTGAATTTCTCCAATGAAATCTAGGCCCCATTGCTGGAAAGGTCTCGAAAAAACCACAGGATTTAACGACAAGGACTTGAGTTGTTGTTTTCCTACAAATATTTGACATTTGATGCAGGCTCTGACCCTTCTGCAGATGTCAGTGAACATGGTGGGCCAGTAGTATCCAGCCCTGAGGATTTTGTAGGCTGTGGTTTTCCAGAAATGATGCCCTCCACATAGGCTGTCGTGAAATTCAACCATGATCCTGTCAGCCTCTTGCAGATCTACACATTTCAAAAGAAACCCCAGGGGGTCTTTCCAGTACAAAAGTTGATCGATGAGTCAGTATCTGATCGCTTTGAGCTTCAGATCTTTTACCTTGTTCCTTTGCAGGCCGTCTGGAGGCCGCAACTCTTGTAGAAAATATATGACATCCTTATACCAGGGACATCGAGCCAATGGGGGCTCCCTTTGAGGGTCTATTTCAGACTGTCGATCCTACTGAGTTCTTGAGCATTCGTTGATGAAACTTACCCCCAAAGCTTGGAAATTATCTTTGGCCAACAGCTTGGCTAAACCTTGACCTTTGCTCAATTTGGTAGGTTTTATTTCCAGGCCAACTTCCAGAATCGTGGCTATCCACTTGCTCCTCCTCCCATCTATGTTAGGAAGAATAAGAATGTCTTTAATAGCAGCTGAGGGGATATAGGCAATGATTTTTGACTGTAGGACATAGGTTCTAAAGGCCTTGAGATCCTTTACCAGGCATAGGCCTGCTTCTCCATAGCGTCATACCTGACTTCGAGATCCCTCAGTGCTTGGATGAAATAGGAAATAGGATGCTCTAGCCCAACCTCATTTGTTTGTAATAAAACAGCAGCCACCGTGTCAGGTGAGGCAAAGGAGAAAATAAGGAAATCCTTTGATTAATCAGGACTGATAAGCACATAGGCTTCATCCAAGGCCTTCTTTATTTTCTCAAAGGACTTTTGCGATTCCGAAGTCCACCTTACTTCGTTTCCCTTCCTTAACATGGTTGTTATAAGTTTTACCTCCTCAACAAAGTTAGGAACAAACCTCCTCAGAAAATTAATCTTACCAAAGAAAGATTGGACTTCCTTCCTGGATCTCGGGATTGATAAGGCTCATATTTCCTCAACTCTGCTAGGATCGATCCTGACTCCTTCCACTAATACTATGTGGCCTAGTAGATTTCCCTCCTGCATGGCGAACAGAGATTTCTTGGGGTTTAATGAAATGCCAAAACTCTTGCATTTCAGGAAAACCTTTCTGATATGACCACAGTGTTCTTTATCAAAATTTTAAAATATTGTTATGTCATCCAGATAGATGACCACAAATTTATCATTTTCCCCAATGAAAGCTATATCCATGGCACATTGAAACGTTGCCCGTGCATTCATTAATCCAAAAGGCATTTTGGCATACATGAATGTACCCCATGGAGTGGTGAATGTTGTCTTTTCCCTGTCCTAAGGCAGAACAGAGATTTGGTTGTAGCTAGAGAAGCCATCGATCATAGATATCCTGGATGCTCCTGTTACCCTCTGCAATATATGTTTCATCTTTGGTAAGGGGTAGTTATCCTTTCATGAGCTGTTGTTCAGGTTTTTGAAGTCTACACAGAGTCTGATTTCTCCATTCTTCTTCCTTACTGGGACCAAGTTGGCCACCCACTCAGAGTATCTCAGTGTCACGGTGATCTGGGCTTGTAGAAACTTCTTCACTTCACTCTCCATGATAGGCAGCAGCATAGGATTGATCTGTCTTAGCTTCTGCCTAAATGGCTTTGCCTCCCTTTTCAACGAGATTTTATGCTCAATGACAGAAGTGTCATATGTTTTGAGATCTTCATAGGTCCAGGAAAAAATGTCAGCAAATTCCCTCAACAGTCCAACGTATTCAGACCTATGCTTCTTTGTCAGACTTCTTGACAATTTGACAAACCTAGGTTCACTCTCAGTGCCAATGTTGCACTGAATAGTATCAACATCATCCTCTGAGCTTTTTCCTTTTAATGACACGTCATTTCTATCAAAAGTCCTTTCCAAAGGAACCAGTCCCCTTGGAATATGGTTGCTGGGGAGTTGCACAATGTTTCGCTCTGCAATTTTACTCAAAAACCTACCCCCATCAAGCTCTTCTTTAGAGACAGAGTCTTGGTCGATATGAATCTCCAAAAATTCTTCGACGGTCTCCAAGACCCTCTTGATTTCAAGATCATCCTCGAATACCTTCCAATGTTTGACGTTATCAGGTATGGAGGGCCTGTATTTTACTTCTACATCGTATCTAAATTTGGGCGGCAAGGGCACTTTGAAATTACTTGCTGATGTAGCCAAGGAATTTTCCACTGTGTTCTTCTCTCTTGGGATGAAGGAAATGTTGAATGCTGAGAAGAAACTGTCAATTAAGTCCCATACCTCATTTCTGTAGCTTCTAAGCCGAGGATGCTTAGCTTGATAAGCATTTCTGATCTGCTGGACCACCAACTCTGCATCTTCGAACACTGCTACCTCCCGAATTCCCATTTCCCTTGCTACTCTTAATCCCAGGAAAAGAGATTCATATTCTTCCACGTTGTTGGTAGCTTCAAATTCTAGTTTGTATGACAGAGATATGTTTTCCTGGGTAGGTGACACAAAAAACACCCCAGCACCAACGCTCTCCCTGGAACAGGCTCCATCAAAGAACATTTTCCAGATGGGGGTGATGGAGGGAGGAAATTTATGGGAAGTGGTGGGTGACTTTCTGAGTTTCAAAGGAGTCTCAGGAGCATTAGTGAGTTGTAGTACACTGGAACTTAAATCAGTGTCCAAGGAAAAAATGGGATGGTTGGTAGGGTTGGCTTCATCACTGATTATATAGGCCAGTTGGGCTTCCCTGTATAGCCTCCTATGTTCTCCTCCAAACACTGGGATAGTAGCATATGTGAGGTCCATCTGTAAAGTTCCCCCCAGTATTTTTATCCAATATCTTGACAACAACATACCGAACTTGGGGGGGACATCAACCACTACAACATCCATGACCACACTTTTCATGGGCAATTGAAACAAGGTGATGACCAGGTCTTTGTTAACTCCTAGACATTGAACTTGCCTGGAGTCAAAGGAATAGAGGTCATGATAGGCTTGGGTGACTTCTAGCCCTAACTCTTCCATGACAGTTTTGGGCATGAGGTTGTGAGAAGCCCATGAATCCATCAAGCAGTTGTGCAGTACCTTGTCATATATGTTCAAGGAAGTGTAGAAGGGAGGGGATGAGTCATTCCTGTCTTCTACCATAGGACCTAGAATTACTGCAGGATTTTCATCTTGCAAATTGATGGAGTCTGTGAGAGTGCATGAGACCTCAGAATGTAGAATCTCAGAGAAGCGTTTCTTGAATCCTTCATGTTTAATTAATTCGGTCAGGAGCATAGGGATTCTGATCTTTTGAATTTCATGCTCGAAATTAAAAGAAGATGTAAGCTTCAGGATTTCCCTTATTTTGAGAACATGACTTTGGACTATGGGAGAGAGGGGTCGGGTCTTCTTACCTCTACGACTATCTGCTACTTCATTAGCAGGTTTTTCTAACCTAGTGAGTTGCTCAGGAACATCAGGTGCCACTATCTTTTTCTTGGACCTTAGGTCACACCTGCCTTGGCTGCCATTAGCCTTGTCTCCCTTGCTCAATTCATTTAGTTGACTATCCATGAGAGAATCCTCGTATGATGATTGAGTGAGATGAGGAAAAGGAGGAGTGTCTCCGAAGAAATGGATTTTAGGATCAAGCTCATCTGTTCCCCCCTTTTCCTCCTCGGCCACAATTTTTTTTTGAAAAGGGGTCTGAATTTTTTGGTCTTCTCTGTCTCTTCCCCTCTCTCTTTGCATAGTTGGGGGAGCAATATTGTTTGGCCTCCTGAAACTTCCTTTTTTTCGGTGCTTTGAGGGCCCTTGTATGCTTTCCTCCCCTCCACCTTCATTCTCTCCATCTCTGCAGACAGAGACTTCACCATCTTGGTCAGTTCATCCACTTGAGGGTGGGGCACCGATGGGCCAGAAGTCGAGGCTTCAGATCTTCCCCTTCTCTTGTCTGCATCAGCCTTGTTCCTCAGTCTATCAACTAATAATACATTGGATTCCACCTCTATGGCCACATCTTTCATTTGAGCTAAGGAGGTGGCTCTTCTTGCTCTCAATAGAAGACAGAAATCGGGGCCAAACGCACTAGCATAAGAAATTTTTGTCGAGGCTTCTGAGGGTTTTATTTCAGCAGGAATTTTATTATACATATTATTGAATATTTTAGAGAATTCAGAGACAGACTCTCCTTCCATCTTCTTCAAATACCCGAACTCTGTCATGTAATACATGAAATCCTTCCTATCCCCTCACTACCTCAGGAAAGCACTATCCAGAGCTTCAATTCTAGCAATAGATCTGGGAGTCAATCCTCTAAACCACTTCCTCACCTCGCCATCCAGACTCTGGATGAAAAATCTCATCCAGACATCTTCATTTTCAATTTTCAGGTTGTCTGCATAACTGTAGAAAGCAGCCAAGTGCTCTTCTATAGTTATACCTCCTTCCCCAGTGAACTTTGGCATATACTTCAAGTAATCTCCAGTAGGGAGAGGATTCATAGGATGGAGTAGGATTAAGGGGGCATATCGGGCATCAACTATGGAATCCATTCTATTTAGAGGGGGATTAGCACCAGACATAGGAATATTAGGTGGAGGAGAACTTGGGGGAGAAGGAGTGCGAACGAAGGATATCGAGAATGAGCCTCTGAGTGGAATGGGAAACAATAAGGGATTTAGGGAGGAGGCTAACGAGCTTAAGATAGCATACGCTCTTCTTTGTGCAGAAGCAGAAATAGTAACAAGAGGAGGAGTGGGGAAATATTTTGTGGTCCCGAGTCTATGCCAAGGTACATTTTCAGGGGAGAGGGGAGTGACAAGAATTTGTCCTTTCGATTCGAGACCAGGGGAGGAATACTCAATAGGAACACTCCTGAAATTTAGGAAACGGGAAACTTTAGAAACAGGTCTGTCAATAACATGAGGAGGAGAAAATGGAGTTCCTATAGAAGGATATGGCGGATTACTTGGTTTGGCAGTGGAAGCTTCTCCTTCAGAGGTATTTCCTTTTCTAAGAACCACCTCCGGATCAGTTTCAGGTGCAACTAGAGGCAACTGTGGATGGGACCGTGTGTGCCTGCCTCTAAAAGCCACAATTAACATGACAGGTTTTCCAAAGTGGAGTCGTCACAATGGAGTCGCCAGGTGCACAGTAGCAATATTAAAGGGATCCAATACCTGATGCACCTTCAGAATCAGAGGCTCAATGTCGTTCAATCCCGGGGAAAATTTTCAACTTTGTCCTCGGCAATGGTGCTAGAAATGTTAGCATCAAAAGTCACTCCTGGATTGCTTGCAGGAGCAGATCCCAATTCCGATCAGTTTTATGTCACGATAAGTTTAATGGGTGATCAAATGGGTAGAGACTCGGGAAGATATCGCTCTAACTCGGGAACTGAGTCTGGTATGTAAGGAACAAAGGAGGTCTTGATCTAACTTCAGTCAGTGAGTTGATTAAAAGATGAGCAGGTGGAAGACTTGGTAAGAAGAGTGAGCAAACTACCCCAGGCAATAGACATTTCAACAATTTGTAGAAGAAAAACTCTGAATGCAAGATCCTCTTGGTTCAGGGCTTCGAGAAACTGAAAGGGGGACTTGACTGGATCCTCCAATTCCAAGTCGTTCAGCGCTAAGAAAATCACAGGAACTGATTAGAACAATGCAACAGTTACAGTGATCCAACCTACATCATCCTATAATAGTTACGACTCGACTGGATCCTCCAATTCTGAGGTGTTCTAACACAGTGTAAACAAAGACGTGAAGAAAATTGACATTCATAAGGCAAGAAGTCTCAAGAGTCCATGCATAACCAGAATAACAGTGCTTCATTAAAAAAATTTACAACCGAGAGCCTCGCTCAACCATTGATAATTACAAAAATACAAGGACTGAGTCTATATACTCAGGAAAATTCACCCAACAGAGGCGTGCTTAGTCATCCAAGGCTTGGTGTCCCTTCAACCAAATTCAGACAGATATTCTTTGTCAGACACCACCTTAACTGTGCATGGCTCTTGTAAGGGGAGTAGTTGATCCATTAAGTGTCGAGTTAACATGTGCAGAATCCTCTGGCTAGTCGAGGACTTTGGCATGGCTTATTTGAAGAAGACGATACACAGGACCCTATCAGACAGACAACTTGCCAGATCCTCCATACCTTACACTTAATGAGTGAGGAGAGGTTTCAACCACCCCCTCTCACTTACATTTAGTCCAGGCGAGAAACAGGACTGAGATCGGATCTGATGGCACTTGGAGATCGCGATGACCCCTTTTGTGACTGAACTTGATGCCTTTGGCCCCTCTTGCACAACTCTTTTTATTTTCCAAGTGACCACGGGTTGTGACCCTGCGTTTATTCTTAAAGACACTTTCGACATTCGTGAATAGGAAGGGGTTGATCCTTGCTCATCACATTCGCGATGAGAGAAATGCCAATATGGTTTAGTTTGTCACCATGGATCCCTCTCAGATCTAATGGTCCTGAACTCACTTGGCGATATTGTGGACCCGAGTCCTGGACGCTCGCTCCTGGCACTTTGCATTTCGTGGATATGAAAGAGCCGCTCTTTATGCGTCGGAGTCGCATTGGGCGAAAAGCCGAGGGGCCTAATCGCGCACCACGTGTCCCTTTTGGATGGACAGCTGAGACTGCTCCGTGATGCTGTGGGCCTAAATTTGGCTACTTTTGGCGCTTCGGGGTTCGGGGTTTCAAGATGTAGAACGACATGGAACTCTCACCCTTCGAAGTCTCGAATTCTGAAATGCTGACGTGACTAGATCTTGTGCCATGCATCCTTTGGATGGGCGACTGCTCCTTTCCTGCATACAATATAGGTGCTATCCATCGCGCTAATCTCATCGCAACTCTGCTAACAATGATTTCCCGCCGACTATCGATCTGCTCCTATGGATGAATTTGGACCATCGACAATATAATTTTTCCCGCTTGCTTGCTTGGAAGCCCGAAACGGTATTTTTTCGTGCCGCGCTTGGGCACTTCTCGCGCAACTTGCAGACTTGAATACTGTCGTTTCTGGGACAAGAAACGTTACTAACAGATCCAAGAATCATCGAACAAAAAATCAAGACATATATTGATGGTAAGTCGTTCCAGCATAAGCTTCATCCAGTTAATCCTAAGAAAGAAACAACTATTAAGGGTGAAGTAGAGAAACTGCTCAAGGCTGGTTTCATCTACCCTGTTCAATTGAATCAATGGGTGTCAAATTCCATTCCAGTCAACAAAAAGTAGGGTATGATTCATTTATGTATGGAATTCTGTGATTTGAACAAGGCCTGTCCAAAGGAAAGTTTCCCCACTCCATTCATTGACCAGATTGTCGATGAATGCGCATGCTATGAGGTATTTTATTTCATGGATGGTTTCTCGGGATATAATCAGAAACAGATCAAACCCAAAGACCAACAAAAAACCTATTTCATTTGTCCGTCAGGTAAATTCGCTTATCGGAAGATACCTTTTGGTCTGAAAAATGCTGGAGCTACTTTTCAGCAGGCCATGTCTTTTTATTTCCACAATCTCAAACATATAGTCTAGGCTTATCTCGATGATTTAGCATCATGATCTCATAAGAGAGATGATCATCCCACACACCTCCGAATTATCTTTGAATGATGTCACTACTACTGGATTCGCTTGAATCCAAAAAAATGTAGATTTTGCGTGATGTTGGGTCATCTACTAGGTTACATAGTTTTTACAATAGGGATCATCGTCGATCCTCTAAAGGTTGAGGTGATATTTCAGTTGCCTCCCCCGTGCACAGTCCCTCAGCTTTAGATTTTACAGGGAAAAGAAAACTTTTTATGGCGTTTCATCACAAACTATGCCGATATCACAAAGGGTTTCATGCGTTTACTGAAGAAGGATGTTCCTTTCCATTTGGACGAAGTTTCTCATCACTCTTTCGAAGCATTGAAACGTTCCCTTACGTCTTCCCCTCTACTTCGTCGACCCAATTATAATATAGATTTCTTATTGTACTTGGCCGCTACGGAGTCGACCATCGGTATGGTATTGGTTGAGGAGGATGATTTTCTCAAAGAACATGTGATTTATTACCTTATTTGAGGCCTGGTTGGACCGGAACCCAATTATTCCCACGTTCAAAAACTTGGGTTGGCAACAGTTCATGATGTCCAACGGTTCTATCATTATATCTTGTTTCGCAAGACCACCGTCATTTCCATTGTGAATCCATTTCAATACATGTTGACACGACGTGTAATCGGTGGAAATATCAGTAGATGGATAGTTATCCTCCAATAATTTGACTTGAATTTTGTTTCGGCGAAATCCAAAAAGGGTTTGGTATTTGTGGAACTCATCTCGGAACTTCTGGTCAAATCGGGTGATGTTATACCCGAGGAGTCGCCTATTAAAGGAGACATGTTTTTGATCGCGTCTTCAGACCCCTGGTATGGAGATATACTAGTCTATCTCCAGACTTTGAAGTGCCCCACCTCTGCTTCTCATGATGAGCATCACCATATATGCCATTAGGCCAAGAACTATCTCATACTCGAGGACACTTTGTATCGTCGAGGTGTATATTGCATCCTTCGTCGATGTCTCACCCATGAAGAAGTAGAAATCATGCTTAATGATTTCCACATTGGAGCATGTGGTGGTCATTTGTTTGGGTTGGCAACAACTCAGAAAATCCTACAAGCCGGTTACTATTGGCCGATGTTAATCAAATATTGCATTGAACTGGTCAAGAAGTGCCACCCGTTTCATATCTTCCCTTGGAAGATGAGGGAACACCCCATTCCTATGTTTCCTGTCATCACAGTTGGACCCTTCACCAAGTGGGGGATTGATTATACTACATGTAAACCCCCTTCAGCCAGGGGGCACTTCTATATCATCGTAGCAGTAGACTACTTCACGAAGTGGGTCAAGGCTATGCCAACGTTTAAAGATGATGGTGATACAACAACTCTCTTTTTGTTTAACCAGATAATAGAAAGGTTTGGTGTCCCAAGGGAGATTGTCACTAACCATGGAAGTCACTTTCAGAATAAAATGATGTCCCAGTTAACATCAAATCTTGGGTTGAGTCAAGAACATTCATCACCCTACTACCCACAAGCGAATGGTGAGGTGGAAGCTGTGAATAAGTCCCTTAAGACTATTATACAATGAACGATCAATTTGGCCAAACCAAATTGGCATTTGATGTTGTACTCAGCATTATGGGCCTACCAAATGTATGTTAAGACTGCAACTGATTTCTCACCTTTTCAACTCGTTTACGGGATGGAATCAGTCTTGCCTATAGAGTGTCAAATCCCATCTCTAAAGTTGGTAGTATAGTTATTGCCAGACACTTCACCACTTTAAGAGAGTTTATTATATATTGAGAAACGTCGGGATGCAGCCTTGGCCGATGAGGCTCACAAACAAAAATTCAAGTGTCATTATGATCGGTTCGTTCGTCCTCGGATTTTTTCCGAAGGAGACCTTGTCCTCATCTATGACCAAGATAAGGATCCCCTGGGGGCAGGCAATTTCAAACCCATGTGGTTCGGACCTTTCATTGTGAAAGAGGTTCTAAAGAAGGGCGCTTATCATCTGGTGGAATTTGAAGGGAATTCTTTAGCGGAGAATAGAAATGGGCTCTACCTCAAGAAGTATTACTCATAGGTGGGTTTCCTTAGGTGACTTCTTGTACATATGTATAGTTTTTATACAGTTATTTTTTGTCTTTTTGGTTTTATGGACGTGTCGTTTTTGATGTCATATTTTTCACTGTGGCAGATGTCAAGTGAATCATAGGTGTTTGTTGGGTTTGTGGATGGCGCTAGCCAACACACTCAGAGGCTTGCTTCCACAGCTTGGGTGATTTTCACACCTCAGGGCCAGTTGCTATCTTCAGGAGGTGTCTCTTTAGGTGACGCCACAAACAATGTTTCTGAATACAACGTAGTTTTAGAGTTTCTTGATGACGCTTTGTCGCATGGTATCTCTCACCTTCAAGTCTACTTAGATGCTCAGCTAGTTGTGTCCCAGTTAAATGGAGTTTATCGCGTTTACGATCCTACTCTACATCGACGGTTCCTTAGGGTACGTCTCTTAGAATGAAGCTTTGATTACATTACATATATCCATGTTCCTAGGATATTGAATTAAATCATAGATACTCTAGCTAATCATGTATTAGATTGGCATATTGCACACATGTAAGAAAAATCACACACATGCACAGGTAAAAGCATTTGTAAATAAATGTATTCCATAAGATATAAAAAGATGTAAATACGCATATATATATCAAAAATATCAGAGTACATAGGTGGGAACAAGCGCCTCAAAAATATATGTCCAATAAGAGTCATGGGGCTTATGCCCTCAAAAATATACAAAAGGTTCCCTCAGCACGTAAGTAGTCCATCCTATCTAAGGGTGGGGCCTGTTGGCCCTGTCGTAGTGAACAACGACGTTTTCCAAACGTTGGAAGATTTGGACCTAGGCCCATGGTACCCCAACTATGTGAGGTTGCATTGATGGTGGGAGATCCTCGATCTCTACCATAGGGACTATACGAGTGAGTGCGGTGAGGTTCCGCTCCACTTGTCTCAATACTCTCTCAGCCTCTCTAGTTGGAGGTCCCCTTACTGCTGTTGCTGGTCCGACAGTTGTGGTTGGTCCTACCTTTGGTCAAGGATGCCACCTGGTATTCGAGAAGTCTGTTGGACGCACTGGTCCCACATATGTACATAACATATACATAGTTGTAAGATACTTTGGTACACATAAAAATGATATATGTAAAAAATAAAGAAATAAAAATTGAATAACTTTAAAAAACAAACGTACCTATCTCTCCTCTATCACCTTCAGGAGGTACAGGCATGTCCGGATCTCTGGAAAAGTTGATTCCGTCATAGCGATAGTCCTCTATTGCCAGAATATGTTGTGCCCACCAGTAAAAAAAACTTATCGTCGAAGGCCTCTATGGTCCCTCTGTCCCCTTTCGTTGTAGCAATGTTGCCCATCTACATAATGATGGGAGGGAGGCCTCATGCCTCTGCACTGTATCTCGTGGACGAAGAATGGGTACCCTCTCGAAGAAGAAAGAGCACATAATGGTCCCAAACTCGAATTTTTTGGTTTCTTGCCCGCGACACTCGGTGATTTGTCTCTTCATGCAGTCCAGCATGGTTGCACTCCAATCAAAAATCTGTGTGTTTAAGCACTGCACTGCACAATGCATGTGCACCCAGGAGGCCTGATGTAAAGCTACGGATCCAGTAATATACCCAATGAGTAGAACTATCACTTTCAGTGATAGATTGTTGATCTTGTTTATCGACACCTGAGAACCTACTTTCTCAGTACCAACCTCGCAATGGAATCCAATCAACTCCTCAATGTTGTGAGGCCCCGGGGGAAAGTATGCAAGTTAACTAGATCACCTCTCCTCAATATACCAGTCATAAAGTAAATGTCTTCAATCATTGGAGTCAATGACAGCCCCTCGATCATAAACTCCTTAGCATCAGGATATCAGTAATCTACCAAGGCATTCAGCAGCCTGGGTTGCGCCCTCATAAATGGACACCGAAAAAAATTCCACAAACGACATTGTCTCAATGCAGCCATAGCTACGGGGTCCTCATCGACCAAAATATCCACGTCCTCATGCTCCCTCTCTCTCCATTGGACATACATCCTACAAAATGATAAGTTCATGGAGGATTAAATCTTGCATTTTTTACAAATATTCCACATATTTGAGGGTGTATGCGGGTTGTATTGGATACAGTCGCGTATGCACGCAGGTAGACTATTTTCTGCTGACATGTATATAGGGTTTGTCCTACGACATCCTACGTACATGTAGGGCCGACCTTTTTTAGAGGTGCGTGCCTTCCCAAAAACTAAAATAAAAGCAAAAAGAAAGTATGAAAATGCAAGAGGAGCTAGTTTGTACTTACTTGGTTCAAGCGGAAGTTTGTTTCATTCTCTAAAGCTCCCAGAATAAACTCTTTTATAAAAGGGGTGTTTTTGACTTTTTGGTCAATTCTCAATTTACAATGGTGATAATGAGCTGTCAACTTCTATTTATATACTTTTTGGCCCCTTTTTGTCATTTTTTTGGACCCTTTTGTCATTTTTTCTAGCTTGAAAATCATTTAGCATGGTTCTTGAGTTTCTTACGGGATGTTACGATACACTTCACTTTTGGTCTTGGGAATTTTTTTTAGAGTTGGGTCATTTTTAAAGGTCCTTTGGTGAAATTTCGTGTTTCCAACTTTTTGCATCTAAGTTAGGATTCCACCTCCACTTTCTGCATCTCGTTTTCATTTTCGCTTTGCCATAGGATCAACCCCACCGAGTTGTGACACAGAATCATCATTACTGCTTTATAAGTGTCGTAATTTAGTGGTATAGCCTGCCTCTACATGGACTCCCTAGTTAGATCCTCATTGTTTTTGGCATCCATGTCGTTGGTAATAACCTTAGGCTCGAGAGTCCTTGTTATTCTTGTCCTGATTAAGAGTTTGAGCCTCATTTTCCTGATTCATCATCACTCTTGACCTCACCCTCAGGACTCTCAAACAATGATGAGTCTTCTTTAAGCCCTTTTCAGACTCTTTAAACATGAAAGGATTGTCGAGTGATCTTGTTTCCCTTCACGCTCACCAAACTAAAACTTGAAGGCATGTCTGTCTGGCAATAGTTTACCCTTTTTTTGGTTTGGATGGTCAATTGTATGAACAAAGTTATACTCTAGGAGATTCGGTTTGCTAGAAGAGTATTCTTAGGTATAATTTTAATCCTTTTTTGGGCCCGATGGACTAAATTTACCAAAATGAAACCCCCACAGAGTCCATAGTTAAGCTCTTTTCAGACTCCCTAAAATTGAAAATATTGTCGAGTGACCTTGTTTCTTCACACTCATTAAACTAGTCCAGAATAACATCCCTTACATAGTCCATAGTTAAGCTCTTTTCAGACTCCTTAAAAGTGAAAAGATCGTCGAGTGACCTTGTTTCTCCACACTTGTTAATTGGTTTAGAAAAACATCTACTGGCATGAGTTTACCCCTTTTTCCGACCTGTAGATTAAGGAGGAAAAAGGTACACCTCAGGAGATTCATCTCACTCGGAGATTTATCCTTAGTAAATTTCACTTTTTCGAGCTAAGGAGACTAAATCTAGAAAAAGACAGTGAGTCCATAGTTAATCTCTTTTCAGACTCCTTAAAATTGAAAATATTGTCGAGTGATCTTGTCTTTGTCACACTCGTTAAAATGGTTTTAAATACATGTCTCTTCGGTGCTAGTTTACCCCTTTTTTGAACCGACTAGAATACCTTCGAAAAAGGTACCCCAGTGGACTCTTCTTTTATGTTTTTTTAGACACTCTAAAAATGAAAAACCGTCGAGATTACCTTCTCTGGGATCGTTAAAATTACATTGAAGGACGTTATCATTGTGTCCTGTTAATCACATTTTCATGTCTGTGTATTTTTCCCTAATGTCGGCTCCATGTTTCTTTCAACTGAACCATCTGAAACATGCCTTATACGCAAGCCTTGTAGCACTTTGTTGTTGTGTCTTGACACCTTGACCCATGGAGGAATTTTCCCGAGTGTCCTTTTCCTACATATATATTCTTTCTCTAAGCATCAGTGTGTTCCTTGCACTTGGAACTAGTATGTTTGAGACACTTGTTCCTCCTTTGTAACATATAATTCTTTTATTCTTTTTCAAGCTTTCCAAAATTATTGAAAAAGACAAAAAAAAAATATATATACCCCAAAAACAGGAAGGGAAAATTGTTTTCTTTTGTTGGCAGCATAATCAGTTGCCCTTGGAAAAATCACATCCTTTTGTTTGTTCATCAAGCTCTGGTATTAATATGACCTTAGTAAGTTGTTCTCGCTACATAGTGTTGTGTCCTCCTCTGTTTGGTTATTCTTCCAAACACATGGAGAGTTTGTGTTACTTCTTCCATCGTAAACTTATGTCAATTCCATGTTGCCCGAGTCTCATAATTTGTCGTGCTATTTTCCAAGGGAATTTTTATCCAGCTTGAGTTGGCCCTTCTGTAATTTGTCTCGTGTCCTCATGCCCGGCCATCCCAAAGTCCAATCAAGTCCTTGTTCAAAATCAGTGAAGTTCTCTGCCTAATCACCGAGATCCTCTTGTATATTCTCGACGAGCCATCGAAGACCTCTGGGTAGTGAAGTCATACACTCATATTACACTCCTACCTAAGTTTTGAAGATCTTGAAGTTGTTGCTCAAGTTCTGAAGGCCTCATATCCAGCCATCAGGCATCATTGGCTTCTTGAATATGGGTACTATACATGTATATCTTTTGATTTTGAGATGTAAATCCATTATGTATTTCTCATGGATACACTTTATATAGTTATATGACATGGATATGTAGTGTATTTGATTGGAAACCATGATTTTATTTCATTCTGAGCATGGGTATGCTCAC
>ML793481.1:220671-239011 GCA_009831015.1 Picea engelmannii | reverse complement strand
CCCAAGCACACTTGAAAAGGGTTATGGAAAATAAAGCTATGGAGGGATCTATTGTAGCTATGTTGAACACATGGAAGGATTTCATCCCATGTGTGTGGATTCTTGAAGTTGTACATGCACATGATATGCACAATCATATTGTTGATCATCTTTGTTTTCCCATATGTTTGGGGATGGATGGAAGTCGATTTTGTCAACTCGGTGTCCATTAGAGACCATAGGTTGGACCAAAAGGTACTAAGGAACCTACTATTCATGTATGAAATAATGGTTTATGGTAGCCTAAAATGAACCCAAACACACTCAAAGAAGATATTAGAAATGGATTTTGTTATGATACTCTACTTGCATGGTACCAAAATGACCATATTATAGAACCGATTGACAACCACAAAGACACAACCATTACCATGCTTGCTAGAGGGAAAACATGACTTGTAATCCATGGAGACTAACTCCTAGGTATTTTCTAGGGTAGGTATAGGAGTGTACAAACCCTAATTTTTAAAGGTAGGTTTAGCTATAGAACTAGCAATGTATGATCTCATAACTTACTAAGGGTCCATCAGATTTTTGTCCCACATAAATGATTCTAAAGTATTTCTACTATATTTTCCACACTGAAGTGCCCTACCACCCAACTATAATGTGCCTCTCAAATTATCTTTGCATGCTCACTTGAAGGAACACAAAGATGGCCCAAATAAAACAAAAGTGCATCCTAGAGGTGAAAGTTTTGAACTTGTTTACTTGCATCTAATGTCTAATATGTAGAAAAAAAATCAAGGTCGTTGTCATACAATTGTGGCCACCTGAAGGTCTCATGCCCACATAATTTAAGAATTATGGTTAGCACCACAACTGGGGTCCAAATGAGGCAATCTACAACATGTTTTGTGCTTCCCTTCTTGTACTTATCATTCAAATGGAATTGTTGCAAGTACAATGACCACTTCTGATGGTGCTCATTTTGTAACTTTCCCTATTTTTGCATTAATTGAAGGGATTATGATTAGTGTGTATGATCATTTCCTTTCCCATAATATAACGCTTCCACTGTCGGCACACTTACAAAATGGAGTATGTATGCTTTTCATAGGTGGGATACTTGTGAACAACATCATAGAGTGTCCCACTGCGATAGGCCACCAGATGTCCATTCTAAGTGAGGATTACATTTAAGGTATAGTTAGAGGCATATGTTTCAATCTCAAATGGTTGTTGCAAGTCTAACAAAGTTAGGACTAGTGCCAAGCAAAGGTGTATTTTATTATTCTCAAATGCTTTCTGTTGTGACTCAGACTAGGAAAACTTGACTTTAGATCCACCCTTGGTCACTTGGCTTAATGGATAAGTGACATGAGAGAACCCCAACATGAACCTATGGTAGAATTTTGCAAGGCCCAAGACATTGTGGATCTATGCTAGAGTTATCCAAGCTAGACAATTGTGAATGAATTAGATCTTGGTTGGGTCCACATGCACCCCATGTTCATCCATGCTGTATCCTAGATATTGAATTCTCCAAATGACAAATAATAATTTCTCCAAATTGGCATATAAATTGTGTTTCCATAGGGTGCTCATGATATATTGAATGTGTTGCAAATGTTCTACTCAATTTCTACTGAATATGAGGATGTCATCCAAATATACAACCACAAAAGAGTTTGTGAATGACCATAATATATCATCCGTCATCCTCATGAATTTTTTCGTCGCATTAGTCAATCCAAAAGTAATGACCAACCACTCAAAAAGACCTTCTTTGGACTTGAAGGTGGTCTTCCATACATCAGTTTGTTCAATAAGGAATTGGTGGTATCCCAACTTCAAATCAATCTTACTAAAGAAATTGGCACAATTACGCTGTTCAAGAATATCGTCAATCTGGGGGATTGGGTATTTGTTATTGACAGTGATTTTTTTCATGGATTTATAATCAATACAAAGTCACCATGTCCCATCCTTCTTCTACACCAATACAATTGGGCTCCCATAAGGTGACTTTTTGATGAGTTCATGAATTTGACGCTTTATTTGCTCATTCTCTAGAGGAGAGCATCTGTATATTATTCCATTAGGTAAAGGAGCATAAGGTATGTAGTCAATTAAATTTTTGACTTGGTAGTGCAAAGGCACCCCCGCAGGCGAAGTGAATATATCTTTTTATTCCTCTACAACCTTGTCCACCTACTTTTTTTGTGTAGAGGGACCCTGTGCTGAGGTGGTGGTGGTCACAGTGACCTTTCATTCACCTTTCAACCAAACCATGAAGAGGACAAATTTTCCAGTCAAAGAGATTACCTTTCAACACTACATTGTTGAGATCAAGGAAGCTCCAGTAGTTAGAATTTCCTTTGGTACCCTGTATATATGGCCTCCCAAAGTAACAATGACACTACGAGGCCTGGACTAATAAACAACATGATGTTTCCACAAACAAGGTTGTCCTAGATGAACATCACAAACTTCAAGTGGGGGAACATCACAAAAATTCAAGTGGGGGAACATCACACAACAATTCATCTTTGAAGGGCTTAATGTTGTAGGACATGCGACATTGTTGGATGACGCGGATGTCTCATCCTTGGTTCAACCAATCAATGTTGTATGGTGGGGGTGTGACATTGTTAGAAAAAAAACAATCTCTTGATGACCTCAGTTGAAATTAGGTTCTTTTGGCTACCATTGTCAACAATGAAATGTAGTGGAGTCCCCTTCACCCACTTTTGTGAATGGAAGAGATACTCCCCCTTCTTAGGCTCCTTTGACTCTTCTAGTTGGATCTTTGTGGTTGTGATGGTAGCACTAGGTTCTGTACCAATGATCTTCTTTTATTTATCCTCCTCAAAATCATAGTTCGATATAGAGTCTAATTCTTTTTCTTTCAACTCAACCAATAATGTTTGTTTCAAGCAACATCTATCAATGTTGTGTCAGGGGATTTTGTGGTGCTCATACTATTTTCTAGTGTCTTTCTTAGAGTTCATGTTACCCTTCTTTGCCTACAACTTGGATTGGTTGTCTTGAGGTTGGCTATCCTTTCTTTGTTCCTTGTTTTGTGAGTTAGGACCACCTTTACCATGCTTCTATTGCAGTGGGATTGAATACCCAAACTCCTACTTATTCCTCTGCTTAAATTTATACTTGATTTTGATAGCATATCAATAAGTGGCCCAGTGAGGATATGCTCGAGAAATCCATCTATGTTCAAATGTACCTATGTAAGCCACTGTGGTATTTCAAAACTAGGTGTCACTTAGAGTCTCTAATACCCAACTTTGAGCACAAGGTATGGAAGATATTGTTGTACTCTAACACCTTATAGTCTCTCCCTTGTCATAGCATTGTCCATCTCATGTATTGGTCATAATAGTTTCCAATAGGGTAGAATTCCTCCTTGAGGGCATTAACAAAAGTTTCCCATATGGGTTATATCCTAGTTTTTGTAGACTCATCTCCATCATGTCTCTCCTAGTAACTCTCTCGCCAATCTTTAACATGGGGAAGGACCTTAAGGAGAGCAAAAGTGATCTTTTTGTAAAATGTATAAACTCTCTAATAAATTTAACCATTTCTCCAAAGCATCTACATTTAGCTTTCCTTCAAATAAAGGAATGTCAAAATTAACTTATACCTTGAAGGGTGTCACACCTCCAAAATGGTTTCTTATTGAAGGTGTCTCAACTATCATTCATAGTTGTTGAAGAATGTAGGTGAAATTATCCATCATCTCATTCCTATGTCGCACGAGGGCTTCCTAAAGTAAATTTTTTATAGGATCTCTTGCTTCGTCATCTCTCTTTTCATCCACCATGTGAGGTCACTTGGGCTGGTGAGAGTGCTCTTCCCCAAGTGAAATTAATAGCTTGAGATCCAACTCTCTATACCCTGACCTCACCAGGGACATGCATCGAGAAAGAACAAAGAGCAGATTGCTCTAATACCACTAATCTGGATTATATAAGAAAATAAATGAAAGGAAGGAATATTAATGGAAATACACAGAAAAAAATATTACAAAGAGCGCAATACTATAGTGAGAACCAAATTCTATTAATAAATGAAATAGGAAAAGACCGTGAAATGTAAAGCAATACAAAATTTCTAGATTAGTGGTAGCTTATATCTAAAGAGAGAGGTGTTGGCTACACTCATTTACAAGTAGACCATTACAAGAGGCCAAAATGGACTTTTAACATAAATTACTAAACCCTAAGAGTAAAATACCCTAACCCTAGGAGATGAAGTGGAAAAATAAATGTGGGCCCCGAGGAGTCTAATTGATATGACAACTTCCCAAGGTTGTAGCCTCCACATACAAACTCAATTTGGGAAAACAATAGACTGTTGGAAAGACCTTGATGAGAAGAAAAATTTTGATCAAGGATTAGGCATGCCATGGTAACCCTAAACCATTGTAGGGCCAAAAACATTGTTTAGGGCCTCAAAACACGGTGAAAGTTTGGGATTTGAAAAACAACCAAGATGGGAAATTGTTTTGAGTCAATGAACGAGGTGGGTGGCCACCAATATCCACCCAGATCAAGAGATTGTATCTTTAAGAATATCATTCCAAACTCAATTATACACATATTCCTACCATGTCCAATTCATATCCATATCACAATCCATGGAAAACCATAAACTAAATCCTTTCCCAAGAACAATTAGCTACACTAAAAAAAGAAAATACTACCCATGGAACCTATGGCCAATATTTCCATGATATACTAGAAAATTTTGGACAATTATTAACATATCATAAAACAAGACATCCTATTCAAGATATCATTTCATTAACAACAACCCACTTACCTAATTAAATCATTATTGAGTTTTCATTCTTGATCCATATTATTTTCGACACGAAATGAGAGTGGATATATAACACAGAAATATACAAAGATATTGAAGAGAGAAAATAACACACACACACACACACACACACACACACACACACACACACACACACACACACATCAGATGTATATCAAGAGGCATTGTTGGCACAGGGGCAGACCCAGGTTTCAATGCTTCAACAATGCACCAACAAAACCCTAACTACCGTCCCTTTCGACAACACTTGCGAAGCAGATGAAGTCTCACCTGAGGTAGAGGCAGGGGTGGTTGTAGGACTCAAGTGTCTTCAACCTAGCCGAGACACAAATCTGTGATTACAACACTAACAAAGCATTTAGCAGTTAACATTCATCAGTATTTAACTCTTATTCACATCGTAGGTCGAAACCCTAGTTACAGAGCAACGTAGTATTTTAACAAGATCTAATACATATAGCACTTAGCATATAGAAATAGATCAGATATAAGATTCATTCCCATTACTAAGCATTAAGCTACTATATCAGATGCATCTAACATATATCATTGCACTAAGCATAAATCACATCAATAACAGAACAACTATAATGCACAAAGAAACCATAACACATGATATACGTGGTTCACCCTAGTGTGGGGCTACATCCACCAACTCTTCTCTTTCTTTATTGTCTTCTTTCAATATTCTACAAGCATAGAGCCACACGAACCCACTTCGCATAGGATAGGATATCTGCATGCACCTCGCCATATCCTCCTTCCCCGAGCTAGGTCCAAGCACAAATCCTTCTTACAATCACTTGCACTTATCTCTACAAGTTATTAACATACAGTATGCATGAAGCATCCACAACCGTTCACACTTAGCTCACCGACCACTATAAACATCTAGGTCTCTCCTTCTTACATCGCCTAGCTTTCTATTTATACATCACAAAAGGGCCTAAACATGGGTAAACCCATGGGCCGACATCCCATACCCGTTACATAAACACTAAACCCAAAAATTTCCTAAGAAGGGGCCGAGATTCTGCGATCTCCGCTTTGCCTTGTGCTCCACCTTTGACCAGCCTGTCGAAGTCCCACAAATTGGTCAAACACGACCAAGGTTCTCCAAAACTTGGTCAAGGGCCAACAGGCCCCCAACACTCACCCGTGACTCGTCCCGAGTCACTATGATATGGGTAACTCTACCTCAAATGCATCAATCTTGACTTGAGCTACTTCGACCTGTTGCTTCGCCAGAGCCTCCTTCTCGATGAATTCTTGAATAACCTTCTCCATCATAGGTCCTTCCAAGCATTGTTCCACTGTGGTGACCACTTGTTCCAGTTCTTCACCTCATCCTTCAATTGCCTCAAAAAGTATGCAAGCTGCATCTTGCACTAGATGGAGTTGTTGAGTCACTTCCATGACCTTGCTCTGGATGGCATGGACTTGTTGTTGAGCTATGCGTTGTTCCTGGGATCGTTTCATCCTCTCGTCCATTGGTAGTGGCTTCAACTGCGCTTGCACTGTTGCTTCTTACTGCTTGGCCTCCTGAAGCTATGACTCTAGTGTCCTTATTTCAGGGTCCTCTGAAAGGTGCTCGTAAGTATGCGCACATCGACTATTGAGCTGTTTACATTCTAAGGCCAATACCTTGATTATTTGGACTGCGCTTCAGGCTATTTCTTCTCTCTGGTATCTCACTTCTTGTGGAGTGCTTGCCACTTCTTGTAACTCTAGTTCTGCTATCCTCTATTGGAGCTACTGAATGGATTCAACAAGCTTCCCTACTTGGATTTCCACTGGATCTTCTTCCATCTGTTCTAAGCTCGTCACAGAGAGAATTGCTCTCGCGAATGCTTCTTTAACTCCAATATGATTTACGAGCAACTGTTCCTTCTCCTTCTGTATCTGTGCTCTATCCTCTGCGAACTTGGATTGGATGTCATCTTTTTCCTGTTGCGCAACCCGACGTTGTTCTCTGGCTTCCTCTTTTTCATGCTTTAAGGCCTCTGTGGCCTATTATTTTTCTTCCTGAACATGACGAAGGTGAGCTTTGGTTGCATTTATTATTCGGTGTAACTGGGCAGGTTCATCTACCAACTTTGTTCCTTCTGATGATGGGGGTGCAATAGACATTGCGCGGCTAGAGTAGAGGGATTATTGTACCCATTTCATCTCTGTTTCAATTCTTTCATACATGGTCTCTTGTTTGGATTCATTGCACTGTAAGATGTCTTCTGAGGTATCTGAGACAACGACGATGATGAAATATATGTCATCCATTGTTAGCAGAGTCTGCATATGTGGTTTAGTAGCTTTGGACTTCTTCCACAATGTAGGTTTCATGGGGGAAACTTTTATTTTCTTGGAGGTATCAGCATCGCCAATAGGGTCCCTAGGCGGTGTTACTTCACCTTATTTCTACTTGTCTTCTTCTCTTTTGTCCTCTTCTTTGTCTACTTCATCATCACCTCCCCCTCCAGGTGAGTTTGAAGCAGTCTCTTTTGATGCGCTGTTCAGGTCCTGTACCTCTTCCTTTTTCTTCCTTATGCTACTACCGGGTACATCATACTCTTCGCGAATAAAAACCAGACTTCCAATGAGGTTTCTATCTGGTTGACTGGGATAAGGAAATCTGCATGCCATTCCTTAGTGATTTCTTCCATGTCCTCCTCTGTGAGTTTATAGTAACTCTGCAACTCTTCTTTGTGTTTGTCTCCACACGGAGTGATATAAATAAAATGTCTATCTACGCGGAACTTCACAAATGGTCTGAACCTATGCAGGGTGTTCGACATCATCCAATGGAAAGACTCAATAGCCCTCTTCAACTGCATGTAGTAGGTGTGGAACACCATGTTTGATTTCCATTGTTTCACCATGTCTCTTGAATACCGGAGCGTGGTGAACTTCTCAGCTAAGGGTTCTAATGGCTCAATGGTCCAGATCCACGAGCAGTCGATAGGGATGCTTTCACTCCTCTTGTCGATGAGGCTTGGACTCCTGTAGACATGACCTTTTCAGCCATGAGGTCTATGAGGATCTCTTTGACAGATTTATCTACTTCGCTGAAGTCACCCAACATGCATGCTCAAAATTAGGGATCTCAGGTCGGTGATCAAATACTCAATGTAACAGAATGGGTTGCAAGCTCTCAATAGGCACTGTGCAAAAGAAACTAGTTCTTTGTGGGCTCGAATAATCACAATTGGCAAAAAGTGTTCTCGGTGCAACGCACGATGGGATAAATAGAAAATGTCATAACGAACTCTTCCAATGGGCAGGAATTCTTCAATCAATGCAATTCCATCCGTCATGGCGTAGTCCCAATGGTCTAATGGCGATATTTCAGGCCATAACTACGGTTCAAGCCATTCTAGAGTGTCGGGCTAACGGTTAGGACACCTCCAATGGTCATATTGCTTCTCTGTGGTAAAGTGCCAATATTCTCTTTTCTAATATCTCGACGAACTTCCAGTTCTGCAAGCCTTCCTTCTGTGAATTTCTTCCTGGAACTTCCTGTAAATTTTCTAACTTTGCTTTCTTCTTGCTGAGCTTTCTGGCTTTCTTTCCTGTAATCTGAGTCACTGGTTTCCTCTTTCCTTTATTGTTCTTATCTCCTCTTGGCATAGTAAATTTTCATTTTGGAGGGTCTTTAAAGGGTTCTAAGAGTAATACTTCTTCTGTTTTTGGGGTAGGTGCTCAACTCTCTTGTAAAGACAGTTGTTTCAAGTCTTCCTGTGTTATTTCGGCTTAAACATCCAGATCTCTGGTCCTCAGTAGCTTCGATTGGTCCTCTTGTACTTTCAGTGAGTGCACTATTCTCCTAGCCATGAAATCCCTTAGTTCTTGCTTTTTCTGTTCTAGATCCTCCTCTTCTTGTTTCCTTCATGTCTGATCTTTCTCAATCTATGTTTTTCCTAGCAAAATAGAAAATGGGGCATTGTTCTCAACAAATTTAACAATCTCAAATTCTTCTTCTGTCAAAGTTCCATGAGCACTCATAGATGTCTGGGTAAGTCTTCCACATAGGGTTATCAAATTTCCTCTAAATAATCCTATTCCTCCTAATGAAGGAACCATAACAGGCTTTCCCAAAATTTCCCAAGTTCTTTCTATCATGATATTCATCTAGGTTTCCTCATCTAGAACATAGTCTATGTCGAAGTCTCCTATTCTTGTTTCTATGCACTCGTTCTCTTTTAAGATCTTTGATAAGTTGATATCTCTGTGATCATTCAGGGTTTCTTTTATCTGTAATAATACAGTCTCTGATTCTTTTTGGGGTTTTATCATATCCTTAGTTTCTTGGCCTGTCTCATGGTTTTCTTGTCTCATATTCATCTTTTCAACTTTAGCAATCATTCTAGGGAAATCCAAAACTTCATGGTCCATAGATTTACAACAAAGACAACTAGGACCTCTACAAGGTAATTCCTTATCAAGATGTCCCAGTCTTCTGCAACTATAACAAAGAGTTAATCCTCTCTTTCTTTTAAATGATCCACAACCTTTCATGTACTGTGCACTGGGATCACAGTAACTAACCTGCAAAAAATTCTTTCTATGATCCTGCATCCATTTGTTAGTCCAAACATTCTTTCCATGAATAGGAATAACATATCCTTCACTATTCTTATCAGATATACTCATATCCAATATTCTTTCTTCTAGATCTGCCCTAGTTTTCAGACTAGGAGAAAATATATTAGACATACCTAGATCCATTCTTTCAAAACAAAAATTTTCACTTATCTTACCTTTATCAGAGCACAAATCTTTAAAATATTACCTCTTTTCTTCAGGTCTGGCTCCCTTCTTAGCACAGAGCTTCGCAAGTCAAGTAGAATATTTTACATTAGATCTGTATATCTACACACAAAGATTTCTTTTCTTCAATTCTCAACAATCATAGTTTCAGATCCCAGCACCGGTACCATTTGTTGGCATAGGGGTAGACCCAGGGTTCGATGCTTCAACAACGCACCAACAAAACCCTAACTACCGACCCTTTCGACAACACTTGCGAAGCAGATGAAGTCTCACTTGAGGTAGATGGACTCAAGTGTATACAACCTATATGGGGCACATATATGTGATTACAACACTAAAATAGCACTTAACAGTTAACATTCATCAGTATTTAACTCTAATTCACATCGCAGGTCGAAAGCCTAGTTACATAGCAACACATTATTTTAACAAGATCTAATACATCTAGCACTTAGCATATAGAAATAGATCAGATCTAGCATTCATTCTCATTACTAAGAATTATGCTACTATATCAGATGCATCTAACATATATCATTTCAATAAGCATAAATCACATCAATAACATAACAACTATAATGAACAAAGCAACCATAACATAGGATATACGTGGTTCACCCCAGTGTGGGGCTACGTCTACCAACTCTTCTCTTTCTTTATTGTCTTTTTTCAATATTATACAAGCACAGAGCCACAAGAATCCACTCTGCATAGGACAGGAGATCTGCACGCACCTCGCCATATCCTCCTTCTCCAATCTAGGTCCAAGAACAAAGCCTTCTTACAATCTGCATACAAGCTTCTTACAATCACCTGCACTTAGCTCTACAAGTTATTAACATACAATATGCACGAAGCATCCACAACCGTTCGCACTTAGCTCACCGACCACATTACACATCTAGGTCTCTCCTACTTACATCGCCTAACTTTCTATTTATACATTACAAAAGGGCCTAAGCATGGGTAAAACCATGGGTCGACATCCCATACCCATTATATAAACCCTAAACCCAAAAATTCCCTAAGAAGGGGTCGAGATTCCGTGATCTCCACTTCGCCTTGTGCTCCGCCTTCGACCAGCCTGTTGAAGTCCCAAAAATTGGTCAAACATGACCAAGGTTCTCCAAAACTTGGTCAAGGTCCAAAAGGCAAAAATATACAATAATACACAATTTCTATTAATGAGCAAAATGAACAAAATTGTAGAAATACATAGTGAAAGACTTGCTAGAATGGTGGCAGCTTATCTCTGAGAAGATATATGACGACTACTCACATTCACAATAAGATGGTTACAATGAGGCTCTAAAAACATTTTTAACATAAGTAAAATCCAAAACCCTAACCCTCGAAGATGAAAAGCCAACAATTTTGTGGACCCCGTTTTGGGTAGTTTGGTGTATCAACTTCCCGGGGGCGTAACTTTGGCATACGATCTCCGTTTGGGGCACACGATAGCCCGCTGGAAAGGTATCGTCGAGGATATTAATTTTTTGTCTCAATTAGAGCCTTTTGCGATCATTGAGGTGATTGATCCCGAAAAAACTTCGTTTAGGCCCTCAAAATGGCCCCAGAAGTTTAGGAACCGAAAAATTGCTAAAAAATAGTAAATTTCCAAAAGACTGTTTTGAGCCAGTTGGAATAGGTGGGTGGTCATCGATACCCACCTGGATCAATCCTCCCTCCTTAGGAATAAATTTTCTTCATTGCATTGAGTGTCCAAGGGAGAGGGAAAATCGTTTACTGAATCTGCATCTTGATGAGCTGCTTGCCTTGCTAGAGAAGGTGCATTGCTTAGCTTGTTGAAGGTTGTCACAAACTTGTGGCTGGAAGGGTTGTACCTTTTTAACCAGTCTAGCTACATGAGATTCCTATGTTTAGAAGGAATCCTTACGCTTTGCTGCAATATTTTCGGCATGCTTCTGTTGGATAGAAGGTGCTTGGATCGAGGCTGCAATGGTTGTAGTTTCCTTTTGTTCACCTTTTTAACAGATTGTGAAGAAGCTGAATTTTGTAGTATGAGATACTACCTTGTGGCACTGTTTAGGTGGGATAATAATTGGAACTACCTTTGGTATCCTATAGAGATGACCCCCAAGAGTAACAATAACACTATGAGGTTGAGTCTCATAAATAACATCATGCTTCCACATATATGGCTGGCCCAAAAGAACATCACAGACATCCAATGGGGAAACATCACATAATATCTCATCCTTGAAGGGTTGGATTTCATATGAAAATCGACATTGTTGGCTGACATGAAGATCTCGTCCTTGGCAAAGCAACCCGATGTTGTATGGTTGTGGGTGTGGTGTTGTCAACAATCCCAAGTATTTGACGACCTCTACTAAGATGAGGTTCTTCTAACTTCCACTATCAACAATAAAATGCATTCGGGTCCCCTTCACGCACATCCGTGAATGAAAAATTCATTCCCCCTCTTCAAGATCTGTTGGTTCTTCTAGTTGAATTGTTGCGGTCATGACAATAAAAATGGGGTCTACGTCGATGATCTGTATTCTGCTAGTGTTTTCTAAATTATATTCTGAATCCAGGTTCAGATCTTTATCTTTGATATTGGCCACCAATGACTGTTTCGAGCGACATTCATCAGTGTTGTGCAAGGGGATTTTTTGGAAATCACACCACTTTTTAGTGTCCCTCTTCGTCTTCCTGTGACCATTCTTTTCCTATGGCTTGGACTGGTTTTCGAGAGGCTGTTTATTAGGGTTGTCTTTATCATACTTTGGTTGTTGCAGATTTATAGATGTGAACTCCTATTTGTTCTGATGCCTAAATTTATGCTTGATTTTGACTGCATATCGATAGGAAGCTCCCAACGATGATATGTCTGGAAACTCCATTTCAGTTTGGATGTATCTGTGTAGATCCCCACGGTATTTCAGAACCAAATTCCTCTCAGGATCTTTGATACCTAGATTGGTGCACAAGGTATGGAATATATTAGTGAAATTTGAAACTGCTTGGCCCCTCTCTTGACGTAATGTGGTCCATCTCATGTAATGGTCATCATAGTTACCAATAGGGTAATATTGTTTCTTGACAGCATCCACAAAAAAATCCTAAGTAGGCTCTGCCCCATATATTCCATAATCCTATGTGAAAATTTTCTCCCAGTAAGTTTCCCGCCAATGTTTGACAAGGGGGAGATATTTAAGGAGTGCAGAGGTGATCGTTTCCCTATCAGATAAATTGTGAACAGAGAAATAATCTTCTAGCAGATTTAACCATTTTTCTAGAGCATCCGCATCGATCTGACATTCAAATACGAGAATATCAAAATTTACTTGTACCTTGAAAGGAGAGGTTCCTCCAAAGTGGTCTTTTGATGAAGAGGCACCTATTGCTATCGACATGTGTTGAAGGATGTGGGAAAAATTCTCCATCATTTTGTCCCTCTGTTGCGTGAGAGCTTGCTCAAGCAACAAATTAATAGAATATTCTGCTCCTTTGTTTTTATTTTCTTCCACCATAGAGGGTTTCTTGGGTGTGCAAGAGTGATTTTCCTTAAGCGAGACAATCTTGAGACCCAACTTTATATACTCGGACCTCGTCGGGGACATGCACTGAAAAACGATCAAGAGTAGCCTGCTCTGATACCACTGATCCAGATTATTTTCGACACAAAATGAGAGCGGAGATATAACACATAAATATACAGAGATATTGCAAGAGAGCCAATAATATAATAGAGATATATTAGATATATAACAAGAGGCATATATATATAGTAATACACAATTTCTATTGATGAGCGAAATGTACAAAATTGTAGAAATATAGAGTGAAAGACTCGCTAGAATGGTGGAAACTTATCTCTGAGAAGAGATGTGATGGATACTCACATTCGCGAGAAGAAGGTTACAATGAGGCTCTAAAGGCCTTTTTAACATAAATAAAATCCAAAACCCTAACCCCAGAATATGAAAAGCCAATAGTTTTTTGGACCTCGTTTTGGGTAGTTTGGTGTATCAACTTCCCGGGGGTGTAATTTTGGCATACGATCTCCATTTGGGGTGCATGATATCTCATTCGAAAGGTATCATTGAGGAGATTCATTTTGGGGGCTCAATTAGAGCATATGGCTATCATTGAGGTGCTCAATCCCGAACAAAATTCATTTAGGCCCTCAAAATGTCCTCGGAAGTTTAGGAACTGAAAGACTGCTAAAAATAGTAAGTTGCTAGAAGACTATTTTGAGCCAGTTGGAATAGATGGGTGGCCATCGATATCCACCTGGATCAGTTCTGCATATTGATCATTACTTTTATTTGAAGCATCAATTATCAACTTCCCTTCTTGTTTCCATAGATTACCATATCATTCTTGTGCATTCCAAACCTTACCAAGCTACAACTAGTCCTATGTTAACTTCATTGACAACCATAAATAGCCATCAAATCCTATATCAATATTTGTAGAATTACATACAAAACAACATGCTTAACATTTTCAATTTACATGAATCAACCATATATGTTAGTCTTCACATTCACACAATGAAAAACCATTCTTGCATTCCCCTATCCCACTTTTTTTCACAATCCTATTGCATATTTTCATTCCACGAGAATTTTTTTAAAAATTTAGTTATGGGTATCACATATAGTCTTAACTCTAAGTTCAAAGCTTATATGTACAATTCAATAGGATAAGGTTAAATAAAAAAATCCTTTTTTTTTCTTCTACTTTCATAACACAAACCTTTCCTTAACAACCTATCCCTAAGGTAATCAAGCATGCATACATGCACGAACACAAGAGAATAACCCATTGTTCTCACAATAATATGACAATCAAAATATGTCAAGTAGTTCTTATTACATTTAGATTGTGATTCAGAAGTGAGATAAGTAGAGCATCCGAGAATCCAAATCTTAACCAAATTCATATGGTGAATCTATATTCCACTTAATCCTCAAGTATACACCAAACCATATTAATTACTATAACTATTATTTGATATTCATCAACACAAATTCTTCAACATATACATATATATAGAGTTACTTCCATAAATTACATGACAATATGGAATTATCATCCATAAGACAACTACGTCCTCCATACCTTCCTTCATATGGTTTCCACAACCATCCAATACAATTGATTCATTATACCTTTTTTCTTTAATACTTAATATGTACAAATATGTATCACTCTTGCTACCTCAAATAATCTTAGGGAAGACATAATTTCTAAAGCCAACTCATGCACACCTTTAAATATTGTCAAGGAATACACCAAAAATCCATCTTAACTAGCATTCCACAATAAAAATGGGTAACACTCTATAGGTGACACAATGATCCAAATGGATATTGGTGGCCACCCACCTTTTCCAACTGGCTCAAAACAATTTTCTGACATTTTTGGCAATTTACTATTTTTAGCAGTTTTAACTTCCAGGGCCATTTTGAGGGCCTAAATGAAGGTTTTTCGGTATTGAGCTCCTCAATGATATGCAAAGGAATAATTGAGCACCAAAAATGAATCTCCTCGACGATACCTTTCTAACAGTCTATCACATGCCTAAAACGAAGATCTTATGCAAAAGTTACGACCCCGAGAAGTTGATGTATTAACTTACCCAAACGGGGCCCACATGACTTTTGACGCTTCATCTCCTAGGGTTAGGTTTTTGGATGTGTAGGGTTTTTGGCATTCTTGCTTATTGTAAAAAGGCCTTCAGATCCTTATTGTAACCTTCTTCTTGCGAATGCGCCCTACTGTCGCATCTCCTCAGAGATAAGTCACCACCATTCTAGCAAGCTTGTTTCCGCTGCATTTTACAGTTTCAACTTATTTCGTTATTGAATAGAAAACTAGTTTTACTTTATCTCTATTATTTTGTGTTAAGAACCTGTTAATAAACTGTATTCATTTCGTTCTGCTCATAAAATCCAGATCAATGGTATCAGAGCGGTCTGCTCCTTGTCGTCTTAATGCATGTCCCCAACGAGGTCGGACTACAAAGAGTTGGGTCTTGAGCTTGTTTCTCTTGAGGACAGAAGCTCTCACACGCCCAAGAAACCTCCCATGGCAGGAGAAAAGAAAGATGACAGGACAAGAGATCTTTTCAAACTGTTGATTGAGGAAGCCCTCATGTAACAGAGGAACGAGATGATGGATAGTTTCGCGCAAATCCTTCGGCGACTACCAATAGGTGACACATCTTCTTCAAATGGAGGCGCCTCCCCCTTCAAGGTACAAATAAACTTTGATATTCCTATATTTGAAGGTCAGATAGACACAGATGCTGTAGATAAGTGGTTGAATCTAATAGAAGGGTATTTTTCTGTTCATAAATTTTTGAATAGAGAAAATATTACTTTTGCTCTCCTCAAAGCCCTTCCCCATGTCAAAGATTGGTGGGAAAATTTCTGTGAGCAAAAGGAAACAGAGGAAACCTCATTATTTTTAGTCACGACCACCTAGGAATCCTTCAGGGATGCTATTAAGGAACAATACTACCCTGTCGCAAGTTATGACGACCTGTATACCAAATGGACCACACTGCGGCAAGAAAGAGACCAAGCAGTGCCAGATTTCACAAATATCTTCCATACCTTGTGCACCAAGTTGGGTATCAAAGATTCAGAGTGACATCTGGTGCTCAAGTATCATGGTGCTCTACATATATACATCTAGACCGAAATGGAATTTATGGACATCTCATCCTCGGGGGCGGCCTACCAATATGCCATCAAAATTGAGCAGAAGATCAAACAAAAGACGCGAAAATTTGGGCCTGGGAACCCCTCACAACAAAAGATAGGAAAGGGCGGCCCCAACCCACTGAACAAAGGACAGAGAAAAGATGGACAGTATCAGGACAACCAGTACAAGCCACAAGAAAAGAAGGACACTGGAAAGACAAAGAAAGATACTGGGAAGTGGTGCGACTTCCATAAGAGCCCTTTGCATAACACTGTTGAATGTCGCTCAAAGCAGGCGCTGGTGGTCGAAGTGAAAGCCTCTGAATCAAATGCAGATTCTGACTCCGAGACAGAACTAGAAATGGGAATATGGATCATTGACACAGAACCCAGTGCCGCCGTTGCTACCACTAAGCTCCAACCTGATGAACCAGACGAGCTAGAAGAAGGAGAGCACCTCTTCCATTCATAGATGTGGGTAAAAGGCACCCCGCTACACTTCATCGTTGATAGTGGTAGCTAGAAGAACCTCATCTCAGTAGAGGTTGTCAAGTAGATGGCCCTGCCAACAATGCCGCACCCACAACCCTACACCATTGGATGGCTCCGCCAAGGAAGCGATCTCCGCGTTAGCCAACAGTGACGACTGTCGTACGACATCAAACCCTTCAAAGATGAGGTATTGTGTGATGTTTCTCCTCTCAAAGTTTGTGATGTTCTTTTGGGCCAACATTATTTATGGAAACATCATGCTGTATATGAGTCTAGGCCTCGTAGTGTTATTATTACTTTGAACAGGAAATTGTACAGGATACCCGAGGCAGTCCCACCTAGTGCCATTTCCTTGATCTCTGCTAAGCAATGCAGGAAGGTCATCTCTCATATGGGGAAGTTTGTCTTCTTCGTGATTCGCTCTCAGAATAAGAGAAAGATCACAACCACATCCAGGGTCTCTACGGATGACCTCTCCACACAGCAGAAGCAAGTAGATAAGGTCGTGGAAGAATACTCTGATATCTTCTCCTCACCTACAGGAGTACCTCTACACTGCCAGGTCAAGCACCCCATCTATCTGACCCCCAGCGCACCACTGCCCAATGGGCCAGTCTATCGTTTCTCTTTGTTAGAGAATGAGGAGATCAAGTGAAAGATCCAATAACTGCTCCACAAGGGGCACATCTGCCCCATCTCATCACCTTAAGGGAGCCCAATTGTTCTGGTACAGAAGAAAGATGGAACCTGGCGACTTTGTATTGATTACCGGGCTCTGAATAAAATCACTGTCAGAAACCGGTAGCCGATTCCCCGAATCGATGATCTCCTTGATCAACTCATGGGGGCCAAATACTTCAGTAAGATTGATCTGAAGTCTGGCTACCACCAGGTCCCGATAGAACAGACAGATGTATGGAAGACCGCCTTCAAGTCAAAGGAAAGGCTTTTTGAATGGTTGGTCATGCCCTTTGGTTTGACAAATGCTCCAACCACTTTCATGAGGATGATGGACGATATCCTGCGACCATTCACCAATACTTTGTTAATGTTTATGCCATTATTATAGTTCTTTTCATTTCATAAGATAAGAGCATAATAAGAACAAGATCACTGAGAAATACACATCCACAATAGACACAACATTTATCCTAGGAAACCCTCTAGGGGAAGAAAACCCAACAAAAACTTCCTTATCATAAATAGCTTATACAATGTTCAAGAGATAACTCAACCAATACAGAAAATCCTCCTCCAAGATATGCGCCACCCTTCTTCTCCTCTCTCCAACTTGAAAATGCAACTTTCCTCATAAGAGAATGAGCAAGTGAAGTGTGTGTTAGAAGTGAGGCGCTAGCCTCTTATTTATATCAATCTGGCATGTGTGAAGAGTCACCATCTGGCAGGCCTGACCTCTCACACTGGGTGGGTAAATCCACCAATAATTAAATCTAGCCCTTTCATTATAACTGCTGGGGCCGACTTCTTATTCTGCACATTATAATTGTCCGATGACCAATCCGCAAAAGGGGATTTGGTCCTTATACAATTAC
>ML793481.1:193550-211159 GCA_009831015.1 Picea engelmannii | reverse complement strand
TCTGCATACAAAGGACTACCAACCATAGGCATTGTTGTTCATTATCTCTCAACAATAGGCCACCCCCAAGTTGAGGCTATGAGTACACAAGGAGATCTGGACCTCCTAACTATCCACACTCCACACTTAGTAGCCCAAAACCCAGGTTCTACTACAACAACAGTTCCAACCCACCAACTCTCTTCCTCATAACCTATAGAACCCAAGGAATGTACCCCATTCAATGCTCTCAGTCCATTGAACTGTACCATTCATTTATCATGGCTTCTAGTGCACTCGGTTGGATAAGAAATATCTCAGTTGGGGACTCTAGTAACTCTCAACTGCTCTAAGAGTGCTCATAACAACCTTCACAAGGCTTTGGAGCTATTTCCTCAACAAGAAAATGTACTACAAGCTTATATCCCATTTTACATGCACACATGCCACATATCTGGCATAAAACCTAGCCAAACAATAGATTCCTTCAAGCATACCATGGTTGGTTCTCTTCCGAGGACTCAACTCTCATATCGCTATCCAAAAATTGTCTGTAAAAATCGTCCCCTTTCTGCATATGAATTTTCTTCTTCTCCCTTGCTTGCTTGAATCTCACTCTTTCCAAAGATGATTGTACTTCAAACCCCTGCTCCCAATAACTATGGGATGTGACTCCTCACACCCACCCTCTTACATGAGTTTATTGATTGGATTTGGGAATAATAAAAAAAAATAGAAGGTTATGCACAAGGATAATAAAAATTATAGGAAATGTAGATTGGATTAATACCCATGAATATTCCCCTCTTTGACGCCTCTCTCTTGTGGAATCATAGCCCCATGTTGTTTTCATCCCTCTTGTATCACAACCGATGATTACTACTTTTATTAATCATTTCAAAGTACATCATACATAGTTTGTCCCTCGCCCATTTTAATCAATACAGGCTCTTCACCCCAACAAATCATCTCACCAACCTAATTCACATTTATACAATTACATTATAATTTGTGGGAATTAAAACTGGGATGTTACAAGGTGCTGAATTTCTTAGTCCATTATCTCATGTAACTTTAGATGATGTAAATAAGAAAGTTATTGATACATATTTATGTAATAAATACCAATACTCCTATGTTAACAGAAGGATTTTGTAAGTCTAGGAAAACAATTAGAAGAAAAGTTGCAAAACTTGTATAGTCTCATATTTCTGCAACATAGATGAATAAAATGGAGAGATGTATCCTTTACACTTTAATGTATGAATCGATACTCGATCCAATAAAATAAAAATTGATGAAGGATTGTACTTTGGAGTCCGCTAATGCATTCTGGCATAGGGAAAAACATTTTGTATCATTACCTTGCAATCCTCTGGTCAACATTTCTTCGTAGAAGGATTTTGCAGCCTTAATGAGTCCCTCAAAAATAAAGGTTTGTTAGGAAGAAATTCATGACCTCTTGAAGAAAGTATTAATAGAACCATCCAAGAGTTCTTGGGCCTACAAAAGGTTCTATGTAAATAAACATTCAGAGTAGAAGAGAGGGAAAATGAGACTCGTAGTCAACTACAAGCCTCTGAATAAATCTTTGAACCCAATTATATATCCTCTTCCAAACAAAGCATCATTATTGCAAAGGATAAGAAGAAACACCATATTCAACAAGTTCAACCTCAAGTCCGACTTTTGCAATATTGGCATTATTCCTGAAGATAGGCACAAAAAAATCTTTTTTGTTCCACATGGTCATTACTAGTGGAAAGTGATGTCATTTGGCCTAAAAACTGCGTCGAGCTAGTTTCAAAAGAGAATGGAAGATGTCTTCAGAGAGTGCCCTTGGATTATCATTTAAATTGATGACATATTAGTTTTCTCCAAGAACATTCGTGAGCATTTAAAGCACCTACAAAAATTCTACGAGCTTGTTTTCCAGCATGGTCTTGTTTTGTCTACATCTAAAATGGAAATAGGGAAAACTGAGATTGAATTTCTAGGAATGAAGATTCCTAAAGGCCAAGTGTTATTGTAGGATCATATACTGAAAAGATTCAACAACTTCCTGGATGTAATTACAAATACAACTCATCTTTAAATAGTTATGGGATGTTTAAACTGTGTTCAACCTTTCTACAGTGGGAAAGGTGAAGACATACTCATTTTGCAACATCGTTCAAATAAAGCACCACCAGTCCAGGGATGATTTTAGGGGCTAAATTTCGCTCATGGGATAATTTTCCATGGTTTTTCCCAAAACAAGATTCACTATTCTAAAAATGATTCGCCAAAATTCTATATGATTAAATTATTTTACCTTAAAATCGCCAAAATTCTATACAAACTATATAAAATCCTTAGAAATTTGAATACTTTTACAAAAATATCGCCAAGCATTTATAGTTGGCATATGAAGGATTAGTCAGATTGGCCAAGGTTTCCACATTTTAAAATAAATTTCCATCCTTAAAATCATCCCTGAACACCACCTTGGACACCACAAATGATAGAATCTATGAAAACGATCAAGCAAAAGGTCCAAGATTTGCCTCCATTTTCTCTGCCAACTGAACAAGGATCCTACACCATATAAACTGACGCATCTCGGCACACACAGGGATGAGTGTTGATACAAAATATTGAAGGCATAGAAGAAGTATGTGGGTATGCCTTTGGCTCTTTCAAACGATCAGAGTTATACTACCCATCTAGTCACACAAAGCTTGTGATAGTTAAGAAGTTAATCTAACATTTCAAATTATATCTAAAGCCTTCTAAATTTTTTATAACAATGGATCTCAAAGTTTTTCCAGGCATGCTTAAAGTTGGGAGAGATCTGATAGACAACAATACTAATATTTAGAAGTGGGCAATATGGATTGACAACTTCAAATCTGAAGTTGAGTTTAAGCCATGCCATATAAATTACATGGTCGATATGTTGACAAGGGAAGCAAAGCCATTATACTTTGTTATGTTCTCAAATAGAAGAATGAGCAACATAAAGACATCAATATGGTAGTCCTAGATTTTTTCAAGTTTCATGAAGGACAAGAACTTCTATAGAGCATCAACAAAGAAAATGTGGAGCGATATCTCTCAAAAACCCCAATTGAAGAAACTAAAGAAAGTCCATTGAATTTTTTTTTTTTCGAGAAGTGGAAAAATAAGGCATTCTATGGCCTTACTCGTGCAAAAGAAAGACTCAAAATGAATAACTTTGAGGCTATAATAGATTTTGATGAATATAAAATTTTTTATTGTGATATTGGTGCAGGTATTTTGACAGGTGAAGCTTATCAATTAATCTTGCAATTAACATAATAAAAACAAGAAATAGTCATGTGTGGAGATCCCTGCAACTTGATGATGCATCCATGGATAGGCTAGAATAAGGTCCTCCTAAATAGATTATTTCCCTGAGATGACTGGACATAAATAAATTCATAATTCATTCTTCATCTCCAGTCAAACCTGATAATTATAGCTCATGAAAATTTATGGTTCAAATTAAAGTTGAAAGATGAAAGTACAAAAAATGAAAAGTTGGATACTCCTAAATACATTTGAGTAGTAAAATCAATAAAGGAACAATAGGGAAATATTCTTTGGATAATAAATGAAGAGATTGAATTAAATCTCAAAGTTAGATCTATATTCATGGGTGAATTCATTTTCCCCCCAAATTACAGATTATAAGGATTTGATGTAGCCAAGTGTTTCATGAATTTCATGTACCCACTCCTGTAATTTGTTGAAAATTGGGATGATTTGTATGAGAGAAAATATTCTCTCATGGAGGAAGAGTTGCAAAATCTCATCAACATGATGGAGGATTAGCCACGTAAGCATGTGGTTTGAACATCCCTATATTCTATCGACCATCCAATGAGTATAGAATTTCTACTAGTTATATTGTTGGCCATTTCTTTGATACGTCTCATGGGAAACGAGATGCTCCACTATGTATTGTCTTGTTTTGTTGGCCCCGTAGGTTGAGTTATGTTGTACCATGTACATTTGTGTCATTTGAGTTAGTAACTATTTGGTATCTCCTCAATCCTGGTGAAGGGACGAGATAACATGAGGTTGTCCCCTCATGTCCCGAAAAGGTGATAGGTTAGTGCCATTCGTCTATCACTAGAAAATTGGATGTGAATGCTATAAATAAAGGCCCTGAGGTTCATTTAGATAAATGGGTCTTATATTTTGAGCGTTGCGTGTGTGATCTCCAGTCACACCCCTACGGTGAAATTCTAGATTAGAAACATAGATAAGAATTAAGAGTGTGAGGTCTATAAGACAATAAGTATTTTCTGCTCTTGCACTTGCTGGTGTTCTTGAGGATAAAAAAAAAATGTCTCTTTATGTCTATAATTCATGTTTTCTTCAATTTTATATGAGATTTTTGTATAAGTATCATGTCTATTATATGGTGCTTGGTTCAACATCACGTTGGTCATATTGTCATGGTATTGGAGCCCAATAGTCAGCTTAGTTGCTAAGTGTAATGCTTATGTAAGTGGTTTCTACAATCTTCATAATATAAAATTTCAATTGACTACAAATGTGTTTTTTTTCGACTTCTGGTTGATTGCATATTTATTGTACTTCAACTTTGCAAGATTATTGTATCTTGGATTCTAGTTTAAATATCTGTGCATTTTTTAAATGAGAAGTATTTTGTTTAAGTGCTTCTAGGTATTCATATGATTTAGGAATACTTGCATTCAATAGGGATATAAGACTAAGTGGATGTGAGGTATTTTATGTCCATGTTATCCTGAGATTAGGATTGAAAGGACCATTGGCCTTTCCACATTTAAGACTAGTGTTATTTTCCCTTAAACCCCATGAAGTGTACTATATGATTAATCCAATCCATTTATAGATTATGGATCCCTCCATGGATACTATTAGCTTCAAAAATATTAGCACAGACCCATCTCTTGTACAAGTTGCTTCTCATAGAACCTCTTCCTTAGAATCTTTGACCTCTAATCACAACATCATTTCTGTTCGAGAAACTGACAACACTGCTCATTGGAAGCTCCCATATATCTCATACAAAGGTGTGTATAAACTACGATGATGGTACCGATGAAGGGATGAGATAACATGAGTTTGTCCCCTCATTCCCTGAAAAGGTGATAGGTTAGTGCTAGTCATCTATCATTGGGAAACCATATGTGAATGTTATAAATAAAGGCCCCGAGGTTCATTTGGATCATCGGGTCTTAGAGTTTGATATCTGCATGTATTCTCTCTGGTCACACCCCTATGGTGAACTTCCAGATTAGAAACATATATCAGAACTAAGAGTGTGAGGTATGTAAGATGGGAAGTATGCTCTCCTATAGCACCTATTGGTGATCTTGAGGATCATAAAATCTGTCTTTGTATGCCTGTAATTCTTGTCTTTTGAAAGTTTGTATGAGATTTCTATATAAGGTTCTCGTCGATTCTATGGCACTTGGTGCAACATCATGTCGGTCCTATTTTCATGGTATCGGAACCTAGTAGTCAACTCAATTATTAAGTGTGATGCTTCTCTAAGTATTGTCTACAATATTCATAATATAAAGTTTTAGTTTTCTACAAATTTATTGTTCTTCGACTTCTAATTGACTGCATATTTGTTGTACATTGTCTCTATAAGATTACTCTAGCTCGACATTCGGTTTGAATATCTATGCATTTCTGAAATGAGAAGTATTTTGTTAAAGTGATTTTGGGTATTCATATGAATGAGGAATACTTGCATTTTGTAGGGGTATAACACTGAGTGGATGTGAGGAATTTTATTTCCGTGTAAGCTTGAGATTAGCATTGAAAGGACTGTTGACCATTCCACATTTAAGACTTGTGTTCCTTTCCTTTAAACCTTGTGAAGTGTACTATATACTTAACTTGATCCATTTATAGATTATGGATCCCTCCATGTGTTAGAAATAATAGGTGTGCTCGTATAACCATAGACAATATAGCAATATTGTCACCCAACCATAGGCCAAAGCCACCCCCGAGCACCTTAATCTTGATAGAGAGAATAATTTTGGAAGCAAACCCTAGGTCCAAAATCCAATCAAGGTAGCGTACCAATCTCTAGAGCTAGCGTACCAAGCATAAATTCCAAACCATAACCAAGAGAAAGTCCAAGCCTAAAATTGAAAATACTAGTTGCAGTAGCTGCAGCTACAAATACTCTCCAAACTTGTGCACTTACTAAATTTCTGCAGTGCCCAGTAAATTTATGCAGTTGCGATATGTTTGTGTCCAAATGAGCTCTGACACCTGTATTTATACTACTCTTCCTTAGTTGTCTGGGCCAAATTCTCTTTCTGGAGGCTAAAAACTCAATATTAATTATTTTCTTTAGCCGACTTGTCTTCTAGGGTTATGTCCAATGCTTTAGGGTTTCTTCTTGCTTCCTGAAATATTCTATTATTTTTAGGGTTACAAGTGGAGGTTTAATACCTACCGCAACTACCTTAATATCAACACTGCCTCCTATCTAGGGAGGTATTTAAAGGTAATGGTCTTGAGAACACACATACCATTCAATGGGTAGCATCATCATAGCCACACAAGCTATCTCATGATCAAATCACAAGCACCATCATCACTATCAATATCATCTGATAGCATCAACTATATCATTTCTCAAATTCATTCTCCATCTGAGTAATCGGGCATGATGTTGGATAAGTCCCTCACTCCACAAAGTGATACAAGAATCATTCTTCTAATCCAGACATATGTCCTAGAAGAATAACTATTCCAACAAATGTTGGAAGCCACACGATGGGCTACAAGGACTATTCTTCTAATCTAGACATATGTCCTAGAAGAATAAATGTCCTAGACCATTTTCCTCCTAGAGAATGTCTGTCCACCAACACACTGAATATCCATCTAGCTGATAATCATTTCCAACACTACTGCCAGTCTTCATGGCAATCCAAACAATGTCATTCAATAGAACACAACTGTGTCTATCCATAGTAGTACACAACTACTATCCAGTGGTACACAACCATACCAAGTAGCACATAACTACTTAATTAGTGACGCATAGTAACAACCAGTGGAACACATCCACCACAGTAGCATACATCTATTGTCTAGAGATATACAATCTCCACAACAATCTTATCATCTTATATCAACCCGCATAAAACAATATCATGATATAAAATGAGTCATCTGGGCCATTCTTCCACTCACATCTATGAGATATGGAAGAGCATCTGCCCTCAGTAAGTAAAACATCAGCCATGGGCTATCTGGACTATTCTTCTCAAGCACAGAAGAATAAATTTCCATGATTTCTGAGCCTGGACCATTCACCTAATTGGGCCATTTCTTCGACACTAATCATAGTGCAACCTGGAGAAAATGAGTCTGCCCTAGGGAATGCATGTCCATGATTGTTGAAACTGAGCCATTCACCTAAATGGGTCATTCCTCTGACACTAATCATAGTGCAACATGGATAGAATGAGTCTACCCTGGGCAATGACTGTCTGAACCATTTCCCAATGGAAATGACTGTCCTGCACCAACCTCCATAACAAACCATTCTTCGAAACTGCTCACAACTGTGAACTTCGAAAGAATGACTTCATGGCAAGGAAAACCATTCTACTTGACCACTACTCAGAGTGATTGCCAAGAAAAATGATTTTCCTAGACCATTACTCCACATTGGACATAAGGGGAATCACTGTATATGGTACATCAACAATCTATCAGACCATTTTCATTACGAAAATGATTGTCTGATTTGGACCATTTTTTGAACTGGAAAATGCCTATCCGTCAGAAATCTCAAACCACTTTCCGAAATTGAAAGGAACTACTCATCCTGGACCATTTTTCAAATTGAAAAATAACTATCCTTAAATCAATAACATATCAGTGCTCCCTCCCAACATGGGAGTAATCTCTTCCTTTTTTTTCAATAAGGAATTGGTCTCCATGAGCCCCATCTTGTTTCTTAAGTACACAAACTTTTCATCTTGGACAGAGGAATTACCAAAATATCTGCTATCTGATCATATGTGTAGATATATTGGAGAACCACGTATTGGCCCTCGACTAAGTTTTGTGGAAACGTTGGTCATGTTCAACCATTTTTGGGACTTCGACAGGCTGGTCGAAGACGAAGAGCCCAGGCGAAGCAGAGATCGCGGAATCTTGCCCATTTTGTAGGATTTTTGGGTTTTAGGGTTTATGTAACAGATATTGGATGTCGTCCCATGGGTTTACCCATGCTTAGGCATTTTGTAATGTATAAATAAGTAGCTAAGTGATGTAATAAGTAGTTACGAGTACTTGTAATTGGCTTAGTGAATAACCAATTGGCTTTGTGCAAGAAGATGTGTTAAGGCTTGTAGAGCTAAGTGAAAGTGATTGCAAGAGGCTTTGTGCTATCTAGGAGTTGTATTTGTGATCCATATGGATATCGGTGGCCACCCACCTTTTCCAACTGGCTCAAAACAACTTTCTGACATTTTTGGCAATTTACTATTTTTAGCAGTTTTTACTTTCGGGGCCATTTTGAGGGCCTAAATGAAGGTTTTTCAGTATCAAGATCCTCAATGATAGTCAAAGGCATGATTGAGCCCCAAAAATGAATCTCCTTGATGATACCTTTCCAACGGGCTATCACATGCCTAAAATGGAGATCGTATGCAAAAGTTATGACCCCGGGAAGTTGATGTACCTGCTTACCCAAACGTGGCCCACATGACTTTTGGTGCTTCATCTCCTAGGGTTAGGTTTTTGGATGTCTAGGGTTTTTGGAATTCTTGCTTATTGTAAAAAGGACTTCAGATCCTCATTGTAATTTTCTTCTAGCGAATGCATGCTACCATCACATCTCTTCTCAGAGATAAGCCACCACCATTCCAACAAGCTTGTTTCCGCTGCATTTTACAGTTTCAACTTATTTCGTTATTGAATAGAAAACCAATTTTACTGTATCTCTATTATTTTGTGTTAGGCACCTATTAATAATATGTGTTCATTTTGTTCTGCTCATAAAATCCAGATCAATGGTATCAAGTGGTTTGCTCCTTGTCGTCTTAATGCATGTCCCCAACGAGGTCGGAGTATAAAGAGTTGGGTCTCGAGCTTGTTTCTCTTGAGGACAGAAGCTCTCGCATGTCCAAACGACCTCCCATAGTAGGAGAAAATACAGATGATGGGATAGGAGATCCTTTCAAACTGTTGATTGAGGAATCCCTCACGCAACAGAGGAACGAGATGATGGATAGTTTCGTGCAAATCCTTCGACGACTACCAACAGGTGACACATCTACTTTGAACGGAGGCACTGCCCCCTTCAAGGTACAAATAAACTTTGATATTCCTATATTTGAAGGTCATATAGGTGCAGATGCTGTAGACAAGTGGTTGAATCTACTAGAAGGGTATTTTTCTGTTCATAAATTTTCGAATAGAGAAAATATTACTTTTGCGCTCCTCAAAGTCGTTCCCCATGTCAAAGATTGGTGGGAAACTTTCTGTGAGTAAAAGGAAACAGAGGAAACCTCATTATTTTCAGTCATGGCCACCTGGGAATCCTTTAGGGATGCTATTAAGGAACAATACTACCCTGTCGGAAGTTATGATGACCTATATACCAAATGGACCACACTGCGGCAAGAAAGAGACCAAACAGTGCGAGATTTCACAAATATATTTCATACCTTGCGCACCAAGCTATGTATCAAAGATTCAGAGCGACATCTGGTGCTCAAGTATCGCAGTGCTCTGCATAGATACATCTAGACCAAAATGGAATTTCTAGACATCTCATCCTTGGGCGTGGCCTACCGATATGCCGTCAAAATTGAGCAGAAGATTAAACAAAAGACACGACAATTTGGGCCTGGGAACCCCTGACAACAAAAGCCAAGAAAGGGTAGCCCCAACCCACCGAACAAAGGACAGAGAAAAGATGGACAATATCAAGACAACAGGTACAAGCCGCAAGCAAAGAAGGACACCAGAAAGACAAAGAAAGATATCGGGAAGTGGTGCGACTTCCATAAGAGCCCTTGGCATAACACTGTTGACTGTCGCTCAAAGCAGTCGCTGGTGGACGAAGTGAAAGCCTCTGAATCAAATGCAGATTCTGACTCTGAGAAAGAACTAGAATGGGGAAGAAGGATCATTTACGTAGAACCTAGTGCCACCGTTGCTACCACCTAGCTCCATCCTGGTGAACTAGATGAGCCGGAAGAAGGAGAGCACCTCTTCCATTCACAGATGTGGGTAAAAGGCATCCCACTACACTTCATCATTGATAGCGGTAGCCAGAAGAACCTCATCTCAGCAGAGGTTGTCAAGTAGTTGGCCCTGCCAACAATGCCGCACCCACAACCCTACACCATTGGATGGCTTCGCCAAGGAAGCGATCTCTGTGTCAACCAACAGTGTCGACTGTCGTATGACATCAAGCCCTTCAAAGATGAGGTATTGTGTGATGTTTCTCCTCTCGAAGTTTGTGATGTTCTTTTGGGCCAACCTTATTTATGGAAATGTCATGTTGTATATGAGTCTAGGTCTCGTAGTGTTATTATTACTTTGAACAGGAAATTGTACAAGATACCCGAGAGAGTTCCATCTAGTGCTATTTCCTTGATCTCTACTAAGCAATGCAGGAAGGTCATATCGTAGATGAGGAAGTTTGTATTCTTCATGATTCACTCTCAGAATAAGTGAAAGATCACAGCCACATCCAGGGTCTCTGTGGCCAACCTCTCCACACAACAGAAGCAAGTAAATAAGGTTGTGGAAGAATACTCAAATATCTTATCCTCACCCAGAGGGGTACCTCTGCACTACCAGGTCAAGCACCCCATCGATATGACCCCCGACGCACCGCTGCCCAATGGGCCAATCTATTGTCGCTCTTTTTTAGAAAATGAGGAGATCAAGCGACACATCCAAGAACTGCTCCACAAGGGGCACATCTTCCCTAGCTCATCACCTTGCGGGAGCCTAATTGTGCTGGTACAGAAGAAAGATGGAACTTGGAGACACTATATTGATTACTGGGCTCTGAATAAAATCACTGTCAGAAACTGGTACCCGATTCCCCGAATCGATGACCTCCTTGATAAACTCACGGGGGCCAAATACTTCAATAAGATTGATCTGAATTCTGGCTACCACCAGGTCCCGATAGAACAGACAGATGTATGGAAGACCACCTTCAAGTCAAAGGAAGGACTTTTTGAATGGTTGGTCATGATCTTTGGTTTGACAAATGCTCCAACCACTTTCATGAGGATGATGGACTATATACTACAACCATTCACCAATACTTTTGTAGTGGTGTATCTGGATGACATTCTAATTTATAGCAAGACTTGGGTCAAACACTTGCAGCATATTCAGCAGGTTCTGCACACCCTGCGGCAGCACAAGCTATATGCCAACTTGGAAAAATGCTCCTTTGGCATGGATAGGGTCCATTACCTAGGCTACATCATTGATCAACATGGCGTACATGTGGATCCAACCAAGATCCAAGTCATCCATGACTAGCCAGCCCCAACAACATCACTGAGATTCAGAGCTTCTTGGGACTTGCTAATTTCTATCGCAGGTTCATGTTGGGTTTCTCCCATATTGCATGGGCCCTCAACCAAATAAACAGGGGTGGTGGTAAGGAAAAATTTGCGTGGGTCCGGTCCCAACAACAAGCGTTCGATGATTTGAAGTAGCGCTTGTGCTCAGCCCCAGTACTTTCACTACTGGACCTGCAACATCCCTTTAAGATTGAGACAGATGCTTCAGAGTACGCTGTGGGCACCTTTCTCACTTAGCACGACCAACCCCATGGACTATCATAGTGAGACACTATCCGATACTGTCTGTAAGTACCCTAATTACAACAAAGAAATGTACTCCATTGTGCAATCATGCCGCCAGTGGAGACATTACATTCTTGGGAAGGAGACAGTCATCCACACTGATCATAAGCCACTGCAGTTCATACAGACACAGGGAAAAATGCAGAATGACTACCATCAAAAGTGGTCCACATACTTGCAGCAATTCCACCTCAATATCAAGTATAAAACAGGAAGCACCAATTGCGTCGCTGATTGCCTCAGCAGACCGCCAGTCGTGGCACTCACCACGGTCTAGAATCTTGTGGCCATGAGACATATGGATGGCCCCAACTCTATGAGACAGACCCTGACTTCACCACCACCTACCAAATGTTGGGTACAAATGCAGTTGTCGATAATTTCCATCTTCAGGATGGGTTTTTGTGTCATTTGGGACATATCTGTGTTCCATCAAGTGAGCGAGCGAAGCTGATCTGGGAAGCCCACTACAGTCAGGTGGAAAGACACTTCATCATCGAAAAGATAGTGGCGATGCTACATAAACATTTCTACTGGCCAAAACTTCGACATGAGTTCGACAAGTATATCAGGTCCTCCACTGCCTGTGCTATTGCCAAACTGACCACTAAGAAACAGGGCCTGTACACCCCTCTTCCTACTCCTGACAGGCCATGGGAGTCCATCTCAATGGACTACATGTTGGGCCTCCCATCCACCAAGCGGGGAAATGACTGTGTTTTTGTGGTTGTTGATCGCTTTTCTAAGATGGCGATTCTGGTTGCCTGCAAGAGGAGCATCATAGTAGAGGCCATTTCCAAGCTCTTCTTTGAATGAGTTTGGGTACATTTTGGAATCCCACAAACCATTGTATCAGATCGGGATAGTCAATTTTTTAGCACATTCTGGTCGAGCCTCTGGTCATTACTGGACACCAAGCTCACCAAATCCACGACCTTCCACCCCCAGACTGTTGGACAAATCGAGGTTGTAAATCGAATGATTGTGTATATCCTTCGCATGTATAATTCAAAGAACCCTTGCACATGGGATGAGAGCCTTCCCTATGTCCAACATATCTACAACTGAGCCTTGCATAGCTCAATCGTCCACAACCCCTTTTAAGTGGGGTTGGGATTCTAACCATTGGGTCCCATAGATGTTGCACTTCCCCTTGCGGTCACCTCGGCTGACTCATATCCTACTCCAAATGACACTGACAAAGCCACTCAGTTCATTGAGCGGATCCAACACATCCGCCAACAGGTTCAGGATATCCTACAGAAGTCCAATGACAAGTACAAACAACGCCATGATCAACATTGGGTGCCACATAAGTTTCAGGTGGGTGACAAAGTTTGGTTACACTTGCAGAAAGAACGCCTTACAAAACCCCATCAGAATATTCGCCCACTCCGTTATGGACCGTACACTATCACCAAGGCCACGGGGGATAATTCTTTTGAGCTCAACATTCCTCCTTTTCTTGGCCTGCACCTAGTGTTCAACGTGGATCTCCTTCACCCTTATTTCCCACGATTATTGGACACCTCAGAAGTAACAGAATAGTTGACACCAACAGAGCTCAACCTCGACTGCATACAACATGCATCCAATGATCAGATTGTGGACAGGCAGATCAAGGGCACTCGACAACAAAGGATCCAACTTTATCAATTCGTCAAAGCAGGGAAGCTCCTGCACCAAGGCAAGTGGCTCACCCAGGGCCAAATTCAGCAGAAATTTCCTCATCTAATGGGGGACCTCAACACAATGGAGACCATTGCTTCCTAATGAGGGAGGATTGATCCAGATGGATATCGGTGGCCACCCACCTTTTCCAATTGCTCAAAACAACTTTCTGACATTTTTGGCAATTTACTATTTTTAGCAATTTTTACTTCCGGGGCCATTTTGAGGGCCTAAATGAAGGTTTTTCGGTATCGATCTCCTCAATGATAGATAAAGTCATGAGTGAGCCCCCAAAATGAATCTCCTTGGTGATACCTTTCCAACGGGCTATCACATGCCTAAAATGGAGATCGTATGCAAAAGTTACGACCCCGGGAAGTTGATGTACTAGCTTACCCAAACGGGGCCCACATGACTTTTGGCGCTTCATCTCCCAGGGTTAGGTTTTTGGATGTCTAGGGTTTTTGGAATTCTTTCTTATTGTAAAAAGGCCTTCAAAGCCTCATTTTAATTTTCTTCTAGCGAATGCGCGCTGCCGTCACATCTCTTCTCAGAGATAAGCCACCACCATTCCAGCAAGCTTGTTTCCGCTGCATTTTACAGTTTCAACTTATTTTGTTATTGAATAGAAAACCATTTTTAGTATATCTTTGTTATTTTTTGTTAAGAACCTATTAATAATCTGTGTTCATTTCTTTCTGCTCATAAAATCTGGATCAATTTGTGCCTTGACCTAATTTGGGGAAGGAGGATCTGGTGAGGTGTGCTTAGATATTCTGTCCTTTGCGGAGTGGCTCTGTGGCTTTGTGCACATGAGTAGAGGAATCTAAGAAAGATTGAATATCAATAAAGAAGAATAAGAAGTTGGTGGACGTAGCCCCACATTGGGGTGAACCACGTATATCCCGTGTTGTTGTGCTTGATGAATGTTGTTCATGATGATTATGTATCTATTTTCTTAGTGCACTTTTCTTGATGTGTGATAGGTAGATCCATTGATGCTTAGTTCTTTATATATGAATAAATGATAGATTTTCTCTGATGCTATGTGCTAAATGATTAGATGTTCTTAATCTTGATTATTGTTGCGATGATCTGTAGTAAGGGTTAATCTACGATGTGAATAAGAATCATGACTTAATGCATATTTTTGGCTAAGTACTCTGTTAAGTGTTGTAATCACAGATCTGTGTCCCAGCTAGGTTGTAGACACTTGAGTCCTGCAACCCCCTTGCCTCTACCTCGGGTGAGACTTCATCTTCTTCGTAGGTGTTGCTGAAAGAGCCAGTAGTTAGGGTTTTTTTAGTGCATTGTTGAAGCATTGAACCCTGGGTCTGCCCATGTGCCAACAAATGGTTCCGTTGCCGAGACTTGAAACTATGATTGTTGGGAATTGAAGAAAAGAAAAAGTTCTATGTGTATATCTGTTGTTGTAGTGCAAAGTATTCTACTTGACTTGTGAAGCTTTGTGCTAGGAAAAACAAGTTCGATCTGAAGAAAAGAGGTAGGATCTTGAAGCTTTGTGCTTCGATAAAGGTATGATAAGTGGAATTTTTTGCTTCGAAAGTATGAATCTAGGTATGTTTTACATATTTTGTCCTATTCTGAAAACTAGGGCACAACTAGAATAAAGAAGATTTTATCTGAATAGATTTGATAGAAATAGTGAAAGATATGTTATTCCTATGCATAGAAAGATTTTTGGACTAACAAGTGGGTGCAGGAACCTAGAACGAATTTTTGCAGATTGCAGGTCCATCACTATGATACCAGTGTGCAGTACAGGAAAGGTTGGGGATTGTTTAAAAGAAAGAGGGGATTGACATTGTGTTATAACTGCAGAAGGTCAGGACATCTTACTAAAGAATGCCCTGGTATAGGTCCTATTTGTCTTTGTTGTAAAGCTGTTGATCAAGAGGTTTTGGATTGCCCTAGAATGATTGATAAACTTGAAAAGATGAACCTGAGACAATAAAACTATGAAGAAGGTCAAGAAACTAAGGATATGTTAGAGAACCAGAAAGAATCAGAGACTATGTTATTACAGCTGAAAGAAACACTGAATGATCACAGAGACATCAATTTACAAGAGATATTAAAAGAGAAGCAGTGCATATAAACAAGAATAAGAGAATTCGACATAGACTATGTTTTGGATGAGGAAACACATATGAATATCATGCCATAAATCACTTGGGAAATTTTGGGAAATCCTGCTATGGTTCCTTCATTGGGAGGGATAGGATTATTTAAATGAAAGATGATAACCCTATGTGGATGAGTTACTAGTGTACCTATGATTGCTCATGGAACATTGACTGAAGATGATTTGAGTTCATTAAGTTTATGGGGAACAACACCCCTTTTGCACTCTTGTTAGGAAATATCTGGGTTGAGCAAGATCATATCAGAAGGAAAGTAGAGGAAGAAGGTATAGAACAGAAAAAGAAAGAATTAAGGGACTTCATAGCCAACAAAATAGAGCGACTGATACAAGAATAAGAGGACAAGTCAAAGCAACTGAGGGCCAGAGACTTAGTTGTCGAAGTTGAAAGAACACAAGAAGGCTTACATAACTTGTCCATGTAGGAGAGAAGGGCATCCACCCCGGAAATAGTAAGAGAAAATATGTTACCTTCGAACCCTTTGAAATACCCTCAGTAGTGCAAAGTTACTATGCTAAGAGAAGATAAGAACAAGAATGGAAAGAGGAACCTAATGACTCAAATCACAGGGAAGAAGACAAGAAAGCTCAGCAAGAAGAAAACAAAGTTATAAACACTGTAGGAAGTTCTAGAGGAGACTTTGTAGAAGGCAAGCTTGCAAAACTTGAACCTCGCCGGAATAGCAGAACAACGCCAAATGACACTTCGCCACGGTGAAGCTATATGAACGTTGGAGGCATCCTGACCATTAGAATTATGGTTAGATAGGTGCGTGACTGTGGATACAGTGCCGATCCACCTAATCACTGGATTGAGAATGTAAGGACCATACCCTCACTAATTCTACCCAGGGAAGACTGCAGATCGCTCCTTGGCACAGTAGATCAAGGAGACCTATGGTGATGTGGAGAAGGGGAAGCAAGGCTACAAGGTAGCCTCCATCCAGGATGGCATAGTGCACCTATCTTGTTAGTTGATAGTGGGAAAGCTCGTCAGGAAGAACTGTCCTACGCAAGTCACAGGGTTCGTATTCAACCTCGCCAAGAAGTGTTTTGAAGGAATGCAGATGAACTGGGTGAGCTACCTTGTCAACGAGTTGGAGAAGGACTGTCGTGAGGTGCAGGACCAAGGCTACGAATTTCACTTCAGTTGGTTGTTGATTCTCATTGCATTTGTCGCTTTGGAGATGCCAGAGGGAGTGACATTCCCGAAAGTCAATCCATCGGAGCCATTGGCCGTGAGGTTCTCCACCTTGTGGTATACAAGTTGTATGGCGAAGCAGTGACATTCAAATGCAGTGTTCCACACTTATTATCTACAGCTCAAGTGCACCATTGAATCATTCCCCCGAATGACCCTGAACACCTTGCATACATACATGCCGCTAGCGAAGTTCCACGCAGGACAACACTGTAACACCCCTGCCTCGTTACGTCAACCATCCGGATAACAGGTGCAATTTTTTTTTTTTGAAGTGTGCGTGCGTGTCGAAGAACCGACACTTTAGAATCTACGTCGCCCATCGACACAACAGACCAAGCCCACGGAAGGTTTACCCATCCAGTACCACCGAAAATTTAAGAACAACATCCTTTCGTTAAGAGCTTAGATTAATTTCCACTGTGCTTAATTCAAGAACAAGACAACGTATAAGTTCGTCCTTACCCAAAACATTGCAATTCGTGAACAAGGACTAAAAACGCATTAAATTATATCACCTTGACCTTGCGCAATAAAAGGCACCTTCATCAATAGGGGACCTCTAGAATTTACAGCTACATTAACTTTTTCCTAAAGACCGCACTGGGGTACATCTTAAAATCAAACCTAACAATAATCCCCACCACCGAAACTACGTGATTCTTACCATGATTGCCCTAACTTGAACGCTATTTTCATTACGAGT
>ML793481.1:175041-189114 GCA_009831015.1 Picea engelmannii | reverse complement strand
CATCATCAAATCATCACATCAAATCAACATCATAATAAACAAATCAACCCAAAAGCACACTCCCTGACTCAGTCCGGAGTCCAAGGGGGTCTACCGATGCCTCCGCATCCTCAAGGTCAAAACCTGCACACTCAATAAGCTGAATCAATAGCACCTGTCTATATGAATAGGAACACATCATATCATCTGTCAATCACATCATAATCATATACAAAAGGTCTAACATCAAAAAGGGTCCAGATCACTTGCGAGCAAGTGTCCTCAAAGAATAAGTGTCCTCAGTGTGCCAGAGCGGGATGTTACAAACACTTCATCTACATCACTACACGCATGGACGAAAGTAAAGAGGAGCTGCAATCTTATTACAAATTGACTGACGAAGACATGGAGGAGATAACCAAGGAATGGCCAACCGAGTTCCCTATACCGGTTAGAGATGTAGAAATCTCCGACCCTGACCTCATTGGAAGTCCTATGGTCACCCGGACTGAGTGTGATGGACCGAGTAGAGAAAAGAAAAAGAAGAAAAAGGAAGAAGTGCAGAAAATAGACAGTGTGTCAGACTCACCTAGAGGAGGAGGAGGCGATGAAGTAAACCAAGAGGAGGAAAGGGGAATAAGAAAAGCAAGAAAAGAGCAAAGTGACACCGCCAAAGGATCCCCTTAGAAAGGCCGATGTAAGTTTTAAAGCTGTGAAGTACAACAATGCATATAGATTCTTAAGCAAAACATAAATTAATCAATGGCTCATTCACATAATACACAAAGATTATACCGAAAACCCTCAACCGGGAAAACCTTTCTTATTTCATTATATCGAATTTCACCATTCACCATACAATATATACAATGTTTTTAGGTATTCCGTAGATACCAAAACTCTAATTCCTTAATTCGGGATTAATTTAGAAAACCACTAAAAATAGCAAAAACCACCCAAAAAAAAATTTGGGGCACTGCCCTGAACGCTGCGCATAACCAGGGGGCCATACCTGCCCCCCCTGGTAGCCCCCTAGGAAGCACCTGACACACACGACACAAAGAGCACTACTATGAGAGATCATCATATGCAGTTGTCGAATCTGACATGCCCACACACACACACATGCAAAGAATATAACACATACCGAACAACCGAGACATCAAAGAAAAGGAAGGTTTCCCTGAAGAAACCTTTAACGCTGAAGAAGTCCCAAGCCAATAAGCTTTAGTCACAGAATGTGCTCACTGTGGATGACATCGATCTCATCATCAGAACAGTCGAGGATGCTTTAGAAGACATCCTGCAGAGACATGGAGCAAAACAAGAGTCGATGTATGACATAATAGAGAAGGAGATCAAAGACATCCAACAAGCTATACATTTGACCCACGCAAGGTCTATTGTGCCAGCCTCAACAAAAAATATAGAATTGGGGGATGATCCCACCCAATTATGTAGATTAGCAGATGCAACATAGATTTGACTTCATTGAGTCCAAGAAGAAAAGGAGAATGCCACATAGGCCTTGAAGCAAGAAAAGGAGGAGATCCTAGAGAAACTTCAGGTTGTGTAACAAGAGAAAGATGACATTAGAGTGAAGTTAGAAGGGGACAGAGAGAAAATCTAGAAAGAGAAAGACCAGGTGCTCGTGGAGTAGACTATGGTTAAGGAAGTTGTGACTAGAGAACCTTGCTCTGTGCCGGGCTTGGCACAGATGGAAGAAGAGACATCCGAGAGCCAAGTAGGGAAGCTCGCTGAGGCCATTCAATAGATTCAGGCAAGAGTAGCAGAGTTAGATCTTTAAGCAGTGCTGAGCACTCCACAAGAAGTGCGGGATCAGAGGGAAGAGACTGCCAGGAGCGTTGTAGAAAGAATCAAGGTATTGGCCTTAGAATGTAAGAAATTAAGTAATCGAAGCGCACAAACCTATGAGCACCTTGCAAAAGACCCAGAGCTAAGAACATTAGAGGCACAACTCTAGGAGGTAAATCAATAGGCATCGATTATGCAAGCGCAGATGAAGATCCTAACTGCAGTGGAGAATATGGACAAGTCGCAGGAGCAATGCACAGTTCAACAATAGGTCACTTCCATCCAGAGCAGAGTTATGGAGGTAACACATAGACTTCAGTCGATGTAGGAGGAAGCTTGCACACTTTTTGAAGAGATCGAGGGACAAGGCTCACAATTGGAACATATGGTAACGATAGTGGAATAGTGCCTGGAAATACCTGTCACCGAGCAAGTCATTCAGGAGTTCGCCGAGAAGGAGGCTCTAGAGAAGCAACAAGTTGAGGTAGCTCGAGGCCTTCAAAGCAGTATTACCCAGATTAGAGTGACTCGGGATGAGTCACAGGTGAGTGTTGGGGGGTTGTTGGCCCTCGAACAAGTTTTGTGGAAACGTTAGTCGTGTTTGACCATTTTTGGGACTTCGATAGACTGGTCGAAGATGTAGTGCCCAAGCGAAGCAAAGAGCACGGGATCTCGCCCATTTTGAGGGATTTTTGGGTTTTAGGGTTTATGTAACGAGTATGGGATGTCGACCCATGGGTTTACCCATGCTTAGGCCTTTTGTAATGTATAAATAAGTATCTAAGTGATGTAAGAAGTAGTTACGAGTACTTGTAATTGGCTTAGTGCATAACTAGTTGGCTTTGTGCAAGAAGATGTGTTAAGGCTTGCAGAGCTAAGTGCAAGTGATTGTATGAGGCTTTGAGCTATCTAGGAGTTGGCTTTGTGACTTGACCTAATTCAGGGAAGGAGGATCTTGCAAGGTGTGCACAAATCTCCTGTCCTTTGTGGAGTGGCTCTGTGGCTTTGTGCACAGGAGCAAAGGAATGTAAGAAAGATTTAAGATCAATAAAGAAGAAAAAGAAGTTGGTGGACGTAGCCTCACACTAGGGTGAACCACGTATATCATGTGTTGTTGTGCTTGATGCAATGTTTTTCATGATGAGTATGTATATATTTTCTTTGTGCATTGTTCTTGATGTGTGATAGGTAGATCCATTGATGCTTAGTGTTTTGTATATGAATAAATGATAGATCTGCTCTGATGCTATGTGTTAAATGATTAGATGTGCTTAATCTTGATTACTATTGTGCTGATATGTAGTAAAGGTTAATCTGCGATGTCAATAAGAATCATGACTTAATGCATATTGTTGGCTAAGTACTCTGTTAAGTGTTGTAATCATAGATCTGTGTCCCAGATAGGTTGTAGACACTTCAGTCTTGCAACCCCCCTTTCCTCTACCTCGAGTGAGACTTTATCTTCTTCGTAGGTGTTGCTGAAAGGGCCGGTAGTTAGGGTTTTTTTGGTGCGTTGAACCTTGGGTCTGCCCCTGGTCCAACACCACTTCTCTTTTTTGGACTTCATCACAGAGAATATAATGCTTGATCTCAATGTACTTCGACCTGTCATGGAACACGGGTTTTCTTTGAAGGCTTCATATATCTCTGATCATTACAATATATCATGGTCGAATTCAACACTTCTGTTTCCTTCTAGCTCATGATATCATGGCAAGAGTCAAACTGAAGCATATCCAAGTAGAACTTCTTCTGTCATCAAGAGATTTTTCCATGGATTATCAATCCATCATCCCATACTTCGAGTAACTATTTTGATACACTATCTCTGTCATAGAAAGTTTTCACCACGCTTCTGTTGTATATGAGATACTCTACATCAAGTTGTTTGAATCCATACAAGGTCTTCTTATATCTACATACATGGGTCTCTTTTTGGTATAAGATTCTTTCTCACTTTATTTATTGGGAAGAACAATCTTTTACATTTATATTCCAATCCATGGATACTACAAGAGGTATATCTGGTTTACTAGAACAAGTTGTTGTCATAGTATTCTCCCTCCTTCTAGAAGAAGCTTTGAATCTTGCAATGATTCCATTCATAAGTCTTTTTCACATTTTCTTACATACACTATTCTTTATCATAACTTCCATTTCTAATACTTGATTGCTTCTAGTGGGTTCAAACCAAACTGGTAGTCTTTGTGATTCTCGGTATAATAACTGGTTGTTCTGGCTTTTCTTTCTTTATTGGAATCTTCATATTCTTCCTCATGTTTCTCTTTATCTCTTGGGTCCATGGAGTCTTCTATAGATTCCATGCCTTGAAGATTACAACTTCTTCCTTTCATCATAGGATCATGGATGTAGATGGACAACCAAGTATACTTTAAGGCTTCTTTTCAAAGAAGACTTCTTCTGAACACGTGTTTCTTATCATGGTTTCTACTTTCAATGGGAACATGGACATATACTTCATAATATTCAATGGATCATATCATTTATCATTATCTCCCTCCTAATCCTTGCTTCATGCATGAATTCATGCTCTTCTTTTGGAATTCTGTAATCAGCTCCCTCCAACTAAGAGAGTCCACGCTTCCGTCTGCATCCTTATTACCTTTTGCAAAGTGTCACAAGTCTTTTTCTAATTTCCTCTTGATTGTTGAATTTTCTTTATGTTTTGACTTCTTCTGAGTATATTCAAGTTTGATTATGATTTCAGCTTATCTGACAATTGTTACTTATATAATAGCTTCCACATGAATTGTTACCAAGGATTGTCAACATAGTTCATCTTTTCATGTGTATTTCTTGACTTGTAGTCATCGTGATACCAATCCTTATCTTGTTATTCTTCCATAGGTATTATTTCACTTGAACATGTTATCTTATAAGAAATAGATATGCATGATATGTACATAAACTATGTAAACATGGTATGTACAAGAACTTTGAAGAATATTGTTACGTTGACTTAGAAGAAGAAATCTTGCTTCATCTTGTTTGACTTTATTTGAGGGTTCCTTTTCTTCGACAACTATTGTTTCGTGTGTTTACTTCCTTTTCTTTAACTCAAGACAATGATTCATATTTTTGACAGTTGAAGCATTGTATTTTTGACATATCCTTTTCTTGATTTGGTTTCTTCCTTGAGTCAAACTTCTTCTTATTCCTGAATTTCTTGAACTTTGTTGTGAGGTTTGATCATCATATTTCCTTTGGAATTTATCTTTTGTGCAAATACTCGATTCTTATTATACACAACAAGTCCAAATTTTTTCAAATGTGGGATAGTCCTTTTTGGTGTTCATGATTGCGGCAAATGCATCCCATGCCTTGGGAAGACCATTGAGTACTATATTTACCAGTTCCTTTTCTGAAATGATTTCTTCAATAGATTGTAGTTGATCGCTTAACTGATATATTCTTACCAAGTATGATGTTATGTTGTCATCATCATTCATTTTCATGTCACAGAGTGCATTCTTCGGACTCATTACTTGTCCAAAGTTTCTGAATAAGAAGAGGTTAGTTAGGGCATCATACATTTTCTTAGATGAGTCAAGATGAGAGATGTAGGTTATCAAGTGGTCTCTTACAGAGTCCACTATGATACTCATGGCATTGATGTCATTGTGCTTGAACTTCTCCATAATTGTGACATTCTGAGGTTCCTTCTCTTTTCCTTATTCAAACTGTGGTTCCACGATCTTTCCTTCCACGATATCCAACACTTTATCTTTGGAAAGGATGAGATCAATCCTTGTCTTCCATGCTTTGAAGTTAGAAGCCCCTTCTAACTTTTTTTCTGACTTCATAGAGTAAGTCATGACTTCTTTGACTTGGTCAACCTTTGAATTTGGCCAAAAACTCAAACTTGACATCTTAGCTTACTAAGAGTACCAGGAGGTGCACTAGGCTAGGGAACACTAGGCTATCTAGGAATCAGGTCAAGCTCTTCACTTAAGGTGCCTTAACAAGAGGGTTAGGGTTTCGTTGTTGCAACAAAAACTTTGACTGCAACTGCAACTGTAACTGAGCAAATCCTCCCAATATATATTCTAGAGGCTAGATTGTCCAAAGATAGTGTGGGACCATAACCTGTTAGAAATAATATGTGTGCTCGTTTAACCATAGACAATATAGAAATATTTTCACCCAACCATAGGACAAGGCCACCCCCGAGCACATTAACCTTGACAGAGAGAATAATTCTGGAAGAAAACCCTAGGTCCAAAATCCAATCAAGGTAGCGTACCACTCTCCAGAGTTAGCCAAGAGAAATTCCTAGCCTAAACCCAAGGTACCATAAACAAGAGAAATTCCAAGCCTAAAACTGAAAATAATAGTTGCAGTAGCTGCAGCTGCAGCTACTCTCCAGACTTGTGCACTTACTAAATTTCTGCAGTGCACACTAAATTTCTGCAGTTGCAAGCTGTGCATGTCCAAATGAGCTCTAACATCCTGTATTTATACTGATCTTCCTTAGTTGTCTAGGTTGACTTCTTTTTCTGTAGGCTAAAAACTCAATATTAATTATTTTCTTTAGCCAACTTGTCTTCTAGGGTTATGTCCAATGCTTTAGGGTTTCTTCTTACTTCCTGGAATATTCTATTATTGTCAAGGTTTTACGTGGAGGTTTAATACCTCCCACATATACCTTAATATCAACACCATGGCTACTGTCAACTTCACATAAATTAGCACAGACCCATCTCTTGTACAAGTCACTTCCCGCAAAACCTCTTCCTTAGAAGCCTCAACCTCTGATCAAAACATCAATTCTATTTTAGAATCTAGCAACATTACTCATTAGAAGCTCCTACCTATCTCACACAAAGATGTGTATACACTTATTTGGTGGAACTACAAGTCACACACCCTCATTAAACACATTCCACTGATATTCCCTTCAATAGTCAAGAAGATTCGATCAAATTTAATCGATCAGATAAAGATGTAATAGATTTGGAAAAAGATACAATTTTACCTATGCCCACATACGAGAAATAAAGTTGGACTCAACCCTTTAATCAAACCATACATGAATGTATCCTCTTTATGTATGTTCCTAGATATAAGGCATAAAAAGTTTGCAGATGGCTTAGTTGGTGGCTTCCAAGCCTCACTTCATGATGGACCTACACTTTCTACCATCTGTCCAAAATATGTCGTGTCCCTTGAAGATCCATACATATACGAGCTCCTTAAAGATATTATATTCTATCTGTAGGATCATATATGCACACCAAAGCTCATATCATCCAACTTAAGAATCTCGTAGTCATGCAGTTTGGAAATGACACTCTACCACCACTCCGTTCTTGAGCATACTTCTCATCTTACTGACTTCACACTCTTAGTTTTGATCTTTGTTTATGATATGGAAGTTCACCATAGGGGTGCAACAAAAGAACATACACATAGAGCTCAAACTCTAAGAATCGATGATCAAAATGAACCTCAAGGCCTTTATTTATAACACATTTGATTTCTTGGTGATATATGACTGACACTAACCTATCACCGTTCTGGAGCATGGGGGGACAACCTCATGTTATCTCCTCCCTTCATCGGTCCCAAGAGCATAGGGATCTTGAATAGGTACTAACTCAACTGACACAAAGGTACAAAATAGAGCATAAGGCTGCCTACGGGGATGACAAAATAAGACAATACATAGTGGAACATATCGCTACCCATGAGGTGTATGAAATAAATGTCGGACAATATAACTAAGATATTATTTATGTACATAAGAGAATCTACAGAGAGATTTAGAAAGAAGATAAATATATTTTATACTCATTGGATGCTCGACATAATATAGGGATGTTGGTCCCACATTCTTATGTGGCTAATACTCCATCCTATTGACAAGATTGTGCAACTCTTCCTTTGTGAGAGAATCTTTGCTCTCATATGGATCATCCCAGTTTTCAACAAATTATGGGAGTGCGTACAGGAAATTCATGAAACACTTGGCTATATCAAATCCTTGTAATTTGTAATGTGGGGAACATATGAATTAAGATCTAACTTTGAGATTTAATTCAGTCTCTTCATTGATTATCCAAAGCATCTTTCCCGATTGGTCCTTTATGTAATGAAATGTATTAAGGAGGATCTAACTTTTCAATTTTCATACTTGGAACTTTCAACTTGAATTTGAACCATAAATTTTCATGAGTTGCAATTATCAAGTCTGACTAGAGATGAAGAATGAATTCAAACTTTCTTTGTGTCGATTCATCTCGGGGACATAATATTTTTAGGAGGACCTCAGTCCATCTTGTCCAAGGATGCATCATCAAGTTGCAGGTATCTCCACACGTGACTTTTTCTCCTTTTTTCTTTTGTCAATTGTAAGATTAAGTGATAATCTTTTCCTGTCAAAATACCAACACCAATATCACAACAACAAAGGTTATCTTCATCAAAATCTAATGTAACCCCAACTCTGTTCATGTTGAGTCTTTCTTGTGCAGGAGTAAGGCCAAAGAATGCATTCTTTTCCCACTTCTCTAAAATTTGTATCTTCAACAGACTTTCTTTAATTTCTTCAATTAGGGTTTTTGAGAGATGTTGCTCCACATTTTCTCTGTTGATTCTCTAGAGCAGTTCTTTTCCTTCGAGATATTTGAGAGAAGCTAGGAATATCATATTAATGTATTTTGTTGCTCATTCTTATGTCTAATATTCCTTTGTTGTTCTTCTGCAACTAGATCCTTATTATTGGACGAGGATGTTGCAGATGACGATTCTGCATGGAACATAGAACAATCTATTGGTTTTGCTTCCCTTGTCAACATATCATCCATGCAATTTAGATGGCCTATATTAAACTCAACTTCAAAGTTGAAGTTGTCAAGCCATATTGCCCACTTCTGAATCATAGTATGGTTTTCTGTCAGATCTCTCTCTTATTAAGCATGCTTGGAAAAACTTTGAGATCAGTTCTTATAAAAAATTTAGATAGGTTCAAATATAATTTGAAATGTTGGATTACCTTCTTAACTTACATGAGCTCCTTATGACTAGATGGGTAGTTTAACTCTGCTCCTCTGAAAGAGCCAAAGGCATACCAACATACTTCTTCTCTTCCTTCAATATTTTCTATCAACACTCCTCCCCATATGTGTCGAGATGCATCAATTTCTATGGTGTAGGATCTTCCTTTAGTTGGAAGAGACAATGGAGGCAAATATTGGACCTTTTGTTTGATCCTTTTCACAACTTTTGTCATTTGTAATGCCCAAGGTGGTGGTGATTTCTTCAGGTAGTGCTGCAAAATGAACATGTCTTCCACCTACCCTCTATATAAAGGTTGAACATAGTTTAAACATTCCTGAAATTTTCGAAGTCGAGTTTTATTTGTAATTACATTTGAGAAGTTGTTGAGGTTTTTCAGTATATGATCTTGCAATAACACTTGGCATTTATTAATATTGAATTCTCGAAATTCAATCTCGGTTTTCCCTATTTCCATTTTAGATGCAAACAGAACAAGACCATGCTAAAAAATGAGCTCATCGAATTTTTAGAGGTGCTTTAAATGCTCTTGAATGTTCTTGGAGAAAACTAAGATGTCGTCAATGTAAATTATAAGCCAAGGGTACTCTATGAATACATCTTCCATTCTCTTTTAAAACTCGTTCAACGCAGTTTTTAGGCCAAATGACATCACTTTCCATTGGTAATGACCATGTGGAACAATAAAGACCATTTTATGCCTATCATCAGGAATAATGCCAATCCGGTAAAAACCAGACTTGAGGTCGAACTTGGTAAAGATGGGTTTTCCTCTTATCCTCTGCAATAATGATGCTTTATTTGGAAGAAGATATTTGATTGGGTTAAAAGATTTATTCAAGGGCTTGCAGTTTGAATAATAGTCTCATTTTCCCTCTCTTCTACTTTGAAAGTTTATTTACATAGAACCCTCTACATGCCCAATAAATCTTAGATGGTTCTATTAATCCTTTCCTCAGGAAGTCCTGGATTTCTTCCTAACAAACCTTTATTTAAAAGGGACTCATTAAGGCTGAAGAAGACTTCTACAGAGAAATGTTGACCAGAGGATTGTAGGTTAGTGATAGAAAATAATTTTCCCTAAGTACAATCCTTCATCGATTTTTCTTTGATTGGATCGAGTATTGATTCATGCATTAAAGAACAAAGGATATATATATCCACTTTATTCATATTTGTTTCATAAATATCAGACTATACAGGTTCTGCAACTTTTCTTCTAACTATATGCCTAGACTTACAAACTCCTTCTGAGAACATATGATTACTGGTCTTTATTCCATTAATATGTACAATAAATTTCTTATTTACATCATCTAAAGTTATAGGAGATAACATAATAATAAATTCAACACCCAACATGCAATCATATTTAATGTTTTCAATCCCATAAAACTTCAATTGGAATGACAAATTGTAAATTTGCATTGGGATTGGATCTGTCTCACCAAATAGCTAGATTTCAACAGCATCTATGGCTTTGCCACCCTATGTAGTGTTATGCCAGTATAAGGAATGACATTCTTTCTCAAGACACTCAACTGGCAACCAAAATCAATCATACAGTCAATATCATAGGGAGCAACTTGTGGAGGGTGGAACCATACCTTTAGATAGAACTTGGTCTTGATGAACATTGGTAGTTCAAGACTACTATTTTCTGGTTATGTTGGCTGATCTTATTCTTCTTCTTCTTCTACCAACTATTTGTTTATGACTTTTCTTTCTACAAGTGGTATTTTCTTTGCTTTCTCATAGAGCTTAGACTTCTCATCTTCTGATGAATTGTTTTTCTCTATTTTGACTGCTTCTATGAGCCCTTTGATCTCTTTGACCTTATGCATGATTGATTGCATTATCTGTCGTTGTTCTTTAATATGTACTAATAACAATGCTTCTTTATCTTTTCCGAATTGTTGATTGTCTTTATGACTAGCAACAACCACTTTATAAAAAGTGATTGATATACTCCGATCGACGTCATTAATTTGGAAATGTGGAAAATGACGTCGATCGACATATATCAACCACTTTTATAAAGTGGTTGTTGCTAGTTGACGACCGACGTGCCTTAAGGACTACCATTAATATATTAATACATACTTAATTTATTAATTAATAATAACTCATTATTAATAGCAACGACCACTTTATAAATATGATAAATAATAAATTAATATTAATAATTAATAATTATATTAATAATAAAACATTATTATTAATACAAATAATACTTTATTAATAAAAATAAAGTATTACAATATTTATAATTTATTATAAAAATAAAAATACATTATTTATAATAATATATTTATAAATAATAAAAATAAATTAATTATAATTATTATTAATTAGTACAAAATATAATTATTATTAATAATAACTCATTATTAATAGCAACAACCACTTTAATTTTTTAATAATAATGAATAATTATTAATAATTATATTAATAATATAACATTAATAAATAATATTAATAGTACTTTATTAATAAAATATTATTAATATTATAAATTAATAAGAAAACCTTATTTATAATATTAATATTAATAGTACTTTATTAATACAAATAAAGTAATACACTATTTTTAATAAATAATAATAATAAACATAGATTATTTATATTTATTAATAATAATATATTTATAATTAATAATATTAATAAAAAATTACATTATTTATAATTATTAATAATTTTTTTTATAACACTATATTATTTATAATATTAATATTACTAGTACTTTATTAATACAAATAAAGTAATACACTATTTTTAATAAATAATAATAATAAACATAGATTATTTATATTTATTAATAATAATATATTTATAATTAATAATATTAATAAAAATTTACATTATTTATAATTATTAATAATTTTTTTTATAACACTATATTATTTATTATTTTTAGTAATACAAATATATTATATATAATATTAATAAAACTTTATTATTAATAATAAAAATCAAAATATTTTATTAATTATTTTTAGTAATACAAATATATTATATATAATATTAATAAAACTTTATTATTAATAATAAGAATCAAAATACTTTATTAGAAGTATTATAATAATAGAATATTACATTATATATAATATTATTAAAACTTTATTAATAAAAAAAATCAAAATACTTTATTAATATTACAAATATAATAATAATAGAATATTACATGATTATGAATGTAATATTATTATATTAATATAATAATATTAAAGTAATATAATATTATATAAATTAATGTAATTAAATCGTATTAAAGAAAAAATTAATAAAATATAAAAATTACAAATATTAATAAAGTATTATATATTAATATTATACATTTATACAAATTACAATATTAAAGTATTAAAACACTAATAAAACAATATATTAAAAATAGATTATTAATTAATACATTAATGTATTCATAAATAATAAAATATATATTCAACAAAAAATTAAAAAAATAATGTATTAGAGTAAAACAATAATGTTATAGAGTAAAATAGTAATACATAAATAAACAATTCATAGAATAAAATATTTAAACTATATTAAATCTTAAAAAATAAAAATAAATATTAGTATAATATTACATGAAAGTATTAAAATTAAAGTATTAAACTAATAGTAAATTATTTATAGTTTTCGAGGTGTAGGACAGTTGGTGATGGAGTGTGTTGTTAAGCTACTCCGTGTTGAAAAGTCACTGGTTCGAAACCTGCGGGGATAAAAAAAATCCAACCATGTTAAGGGTTGGTGTGGCTCAAGCCGGGTGCAATCCCCGGGTGATTTTGACGGCTTAGATGCCCCTGAGTCACGATTTCTCAAGCCACAGGTTAATCCCGATGCCATCAGGTTCGACCACATTAACAAACAAAAAAAATATAGTAAACTATTTATAAAATAATAAAGTAATACATAAATAAAATAATAAGATTATTAAAATAATAATACATAAATATTGTAATAATACATAGACATATTATTATATTATAATAATGTAGTACCTAAATAATTATTAAAATGTGAAAAAAATTAAAAAAGTATATTATAATTAATATATTAATACATTAATAATACATAGAATTATGTATTAAGTATTTTTACACTATTAAATAATACATTAATAAAGTATAAAGTATTAATAAATAAAAATAAAAATAAAAAATGATTAAAGTTATATTGTGACGTTGGAAAATGCACGTCAAAATGTGACATTGGGAAATATTATTAAAGGCACAAAGTGACGTTGGAAAATGCACATCGGAATGCGACTTTGGGAAATGTTATTAAAGTGGCATGGCGACGTTGGAAAAGGCACGTCACAATGTGACAATGAGAAATATTTGTGATAATGCGACGTTGAGAAAAAATCGTCACAAGGTTAAAATAAATTACAAATATATTAAAAATCATATATTAATACATTAATATTATAAAGAAATTATAATTAATATATTAATGCAGTAATAATTAATACAAGTATGTATTAGTGAAGGATTTATACATTATTAAATAATAAATTAATAAAGTAGAACCTAAAAAAAATAATTGTAAAGTCACATTGTGACGTTGGGAAATATTCATTCTAATGCGACGTTGACAAAAAAGTGTTAGATGGAGACATTGGGAAATGATGATGACAGTGGGAAAGTGGGAAAAGTTCGACATTGTGGTGTCGATAAAATCCTTTTATTTGGGGATGTATTTTACATTTTCACTTTAAATATTAGTTATAGTTGTGTTGCATTCTTTATGCCACATGTGGATCATGTAATTTATAAATTGCAACATCATAAAATCTATGAATTATTTGCATCCATATATGCATAATATATAGTGGTGTGGGTAAGATCAAAGTATTGAATTTTCTTTCTATATATTAATGGCACATGTGGATCATAAAACTTATAATATGCACGATCATAAAATCTATGACTTTTTTGCATCCATCACTTTTGAGTTGTGTTGCATTGTTAATTCTCATGAACCTTTAAACATTTGTTTTTAGTTAAAAAATGGTGTTTCCTTGTATAAGGGTAGATGATGGAGACATTTGCAAATGATGATGACAATGGGAAAGTGGGAGAAGTTCGTTATTGTGGTGTCGATAAAATCCTTTTATTAGGGGATGCATTTTTCATTTTCACTTTAAATATTAGTTATAGTTGTGTTGCATTCTTTATGCAACATGTGGATCATGTAATTTATAAATTGCAACATCATAAAATCTATGACTTA
>ML793481.1:103300-147040 GCA_009831015.1 Picea engelmannii | reverse complement strand
CTTAATATAGATTGCCAATACAATGCCAAGATAAAGACCAAAACACCAAAGATAATCCAACATTGAGCATGCACCTCTCTCCTCCTTCTTGCAACTGCAACTACCTCCAAGAGATGCGCACAAGATGAGTGATTGAGTGAGTGAGTGAATGAGGCACCATCCTCTCTTATTTATACTAGTTGATATTCACTAGGGTTATGTCTCTTCACCAAGCATGGCCGACTTCTTCAACTAGTGGTTAAAATCACTTTATACATCCTGAGTGGGCCTAATGGTTAAGAACGCATGCGCCCTCCTAAGAGGTCACAAGTTCAAATCTAGAGGGGGGTAGGGTATGTATACCTTCGTAGACTTTACCAGTCAAATCACTCGACAGAGAAGGTCTCATACACCAATTTGGTGTCTGGCTTGGTCGTGACCTTAAAAGTAGATTATTATTATTATTTGTCTTTTTTTTACAGAAACGGTTAGGAGATTTTTATATTAAAAATAGTGGACATGCCACTGGGTTCATTACATCGAGGAAGATTTTCTTGTAAACTGGAAAACAAATGCCTGAAGATCTTAACACAGGACATAGTCCGGGAACAAAACTATTTTAGCGATCCAGAGCGTCTTCTTGTCATTACATCATTTCTAGCTTGGAAGTTTTTTTTGTTTTTTGATACCATTCGCCATTGCTTGCTTTGGTCTTGAGAATGAATTTTCGTCGAGCCTAGAGGATCTTCCTCGTCAGTTAGATCTTCCCAACTTGAGTTCCGGGGGTCTGGCTGGTTTGGCGACTTGGGATTGGCTTCTGCCTGAGCTTTCCCCTTAGTGGGGTCTTTGATTTCAGCTTCAACTTCTGCTTCTTTTGGTGTTCCATGGGCCTTTCTTTGAGCATGCGGCTCCGTTGGAGCCCCCATCCACTAGGTGGGTCTTTGGCTCTTGGGAAACCTTTTTTTTCTGGGTAGTTTTTCACAGTTACGGGCTATGTGCCTGGTTTCGAAGCAGTTTCTACACCTAAAACTGAGATTCTCATAGTTGAGTTTTTGGTTCCTTGAGTAGTTTGTGCCTTGAAGAATTATTTCAGCTGGGAAACCTTTGGTGAAATCCATTTCTACACAGATTCACACGAAGGTGGAGCGGGCTGGCTTGGAATCTGGGCTTCTGCAGAGGAACTTGCCGAGGTCATTACCAATGGATTGAAGAGACACATCCCCCTAGAAATGCAGGGGAAAATACATAAGTCTCACCCATATTGGAGCTGAAGAGACATAGTTCGTGGAAGGGTCAAAAGTGGGGGTCCATAGTTTCATGGATAGACCTCCTCTGCCCTAGAACCATGACCCAAAGTTAAACACCTTGTCTCTATCGCTTGTAGATTCAAAAACTACCACAAAGAACCCCTTTGCACAGGGGCAGGTAATGAATTCTCCATCTAAAAGAAGGTACCAGTTGAAAAAGATCCAAGAGAGGAGATCTGGAAGATTGGGCCAGAATCTGTTAAACCTGCAAACCAAAGCATGATTGTCGTAATGTTGAGCATGTGTTAGGGCTTCCTGCGACATTTAGATTGAGACTATCGGAGCTTCAGGAACTATTGCATGTAGCCCAGATGGTCTTCCTTGACGAGAGGTAACCTAAGGTGCCGTTGTATGCAGACCGAAGCGTTGGCGCGAAGCTACCTCTTTGAAGGAGAGCTTCGGAACCGGAGGGAGTCCTGAATATGCCACCATCGTAGCACCAGGAGGAGCGCATCTTTGAAGGGGATTCAAGGTCGGAGGAGCCGCCACCACAACATCACTAGGAGGGGTGCTGTCCTACTAAGAAGAGGGCGAGGGAGCCGCCATTGGAACCTGGGGAGATGCATAGCTTCGATGGAGGGAGGTGGAGGGCAGGAGGTCCACAGGGCCGACAACCTACAGGAGGATCAAGAGGGAGAGTTTTTACCACACAAAATTAATTTATTATTATTATAATTTGTTATGTATATAGGCATTAATAAAAAAAGATTTCCTATAGTATGTGTTAAATATAAGTGGGGTATACTACATATTAATATTATTAATATAGTTGTTGCTAGTAACCAGTTGGTGCATAAAGATATCTTGAAATATTATGTAACATATATTAGTATTGACAAAGTTATTCATACACAATTAATTAATAATGAAAGTTAATACAAAATTTTATATTGTTTACTATGAAGTTGACTACATAATTAGAATATATTATTATTAAAAACATTTTAATTACACATATATATATTTTCAAGAAAAAAAAAGTATTTTTCATTCAAGGAGAATTAAAAATACATTCTTTCCAAGAAAAAAAGGTATTTTTCATTCAAGGAGAATTAAAAATACATTCCACATGGTGCATGATGCATGGTTGTCAAAGTTTGTGTAACTGTATGCACATATCACTAAATTGTCTCCATTTCTACCCACTATTCATAAAAAAGATAATCCTAAAATTGACATGTCCAAGGACTTACATCACATTTCATTAAAACACCAATATCAAGTAACCAAAACAAAGCCTGTCAATTTTTTTTTTTTGAAACCCACCCACCCACACACATAGCCCCGAGGGTTATCTAAATTGGTCCAGAGCTAGACGTGGGTTTATAATGCTTGTTGTTGGTCACGAGTTCGACTCTCTTATTCCCTCTAGGCTAGGCCTTGTAATGAAGGCCGATGATTTACACCGCTAACCATCCATGGATTATATTATGAGGAAATGTACTCATCGAAAACCTCCTAAAATTGCCTTAAAATATCCTTCAAATGCTTATTCGATGGGGATAAACCAGTACTATGGACATGAAGTTGATTCTGCATCCAATTTATAGTGAGAGGAATCCCAAAAAATCTAAATCCTGACAATATCTTTGTTAAGTGTAGATTTCATAAGGAAAAGTAAAGCCTTGAATTCCCCCACATTATTTGTTCATTTTCCCAGGTTAGCCTTTGTAGTGAAGAAGTGAGAATCTGATAGAGATAAAAAAAACCCAAATTTGTCATAATCCTTTCAAATGAATTTCCCTAGCTCTGTACCTCTATCCTGCCCAAAATGCAACTTTCTCTTTCACCAATTTTAATGAGCTAGTAAACTAAGAAGAAGTAGAATCATCCAATTTTCCATCATAGTTCTTCCAAGAGGCTTTCACCAAATCCTGAAAATCCTGTTCACCAAACCAACTAGGATTATATTTGAAAGGGGCCCCAGGATTAAGGTTCCCTCACCCAATTCCAACATAATTGGGAAGTGATCCGAATATCGAGAAGCATCAACCCATGCCATGTACCTTTCCACTTTTTTAAGAAATGCATGGTTTAACATGGTTTATCCCCACCATGGGTTATACATGCTCTAAGGACCTCAATAATAAGTCTTTGCCTGCCTCGATTAACTTCTTTAATCGTTTTCTCTTGTGCATGCTTCATATTCTACGTTTTGCTAGCCTTTTGACCCCTAGGATCCTTTAGAATATCCAATCCCAAGCCCCCAGAAACTAGAGTGTCATGAATGGAGGTATGAGGTCTCAGGTGGTAATGGCCACTTCCTATTTTTCAAGAAGAATGAAGCCCATGATTGAGTCTCCCAACATGGTTATCCCCCCTATCAAACGAAGGGTTTGAGTCACAATATAGGTTAATAAAAAAACCATCCCCTCCTACCAATCCAACTTCTTACTCAATATAATTTAAAATTTATCCCTTATCCCCTTGACTGCATCCTAACAACAAACAATAGAACCATCCCCTGACACCAAACAATCTCTAGAATTATTATCAGACAACAAAGAAGAAATAAAGTAGACTTACCCAGAGGGTGCACACACAAACTCCAAAGCATATCCAACTTTTGCAGTTCAGAAGGAAAGATGTCGAAAATATCTGGACCCACTAGGGATTCCTCCTTAATTCCTTCCAATTGATGAGAGACAAAAATCAAGGGAATAGAAATGTCGCCAACCATCAAACCCATATATGTCAAAATCAACTCCTTTTCACCATCAGGTGTTCTCCCATCCCCCACAACTTCACCCTCAACGTGATCCACCAACTCAACATAAATGTGAGGAACTTATTTTGGAAGTACAACTCGATCCTCCCCCCTACTGAAATTTTCCTCTTTGTTTACCCAATAACATTTTGTATAAGACTTGTCAAAATCATGAATAACGTGGCCATATTATTGGCATATCACACAACAAAAAGGGAAATTCATGTAATTTAGGGTTTTGGGGTATGATTTATCACCAACCACTAACTCCAGTGATTCAAACAAGCCCTAACTAACATCAATTTCTATGAGAATCCAAGAAATAGATTGACCATTATAGGATTTTAAAATGTCATCCAACATAATGAACTTTCCCAAGGTGTCACCAATATCCCACAAAGCACGTTTGGACCACATCTCCAAAGGAAAATTCGATCATTTTACCCAAACTGGAGTACTAGCATATAATTCCTCCTTTGCATTCAAACAAGGATGCCAAGGTTTGATGAAAAAGTAATCCTTGTCCAAAAAGTAGTTACCTTTTAGAAATTTTAGGGCATCCTCTGTTGGATATTTGCAACTTCGGGAAATTCATTCTCCGCAAGAAAGTACAAGAAGAACCATCTACACCATTACAGATGCCCCAGGAAGAAATTGAAGACCTAGGAAGAGAAGTCAGCCCCACTAGTAAAAGACATGAAATAATAAAGTAATTTGATGACCCAGAATAAGAAGTCATCCCTAGACAGGCACCTAAATATAGGATTGGATCATTTCATTTGGATAGTCAACCAACTCCTTCTACAGTGCGCACAAGGCAGTTGCAGCTACAGTTTTGGTAATTTCACTATTTATGTGTTTCTAGTTATCCCTAAGAGTGCGCCACACTTGGAGAAACTCTTGCTTGGTTATTATTGGTCATCTTATTGAGGCACTAGGTCTTGGTGATGCTAGCCTTGGGGAGGATATTATCTGTATGGTATTTTGGATATTGATGGTGACGTACTAGTAATATATTGGACTAAATTATTCTATAGAAAGGTTGTTGGGTTTTCTCCCAAGGTTGGGTTTCCCAGGATAAACTCTTGTGTTCTTGTGTCTACTATGCATGGTTAATATTTCTAGATCTTATTATTTTCGTTGCATTGTTATAGTTGATATTTTTAGTGTATAGTTATTCTATGATAATTGATATATGAAAGTGAATCTTGTTATTAATCATAAGGAAATAACTATCAAGAGATGATAATCATAAAAACATCAACATGGTATCAAAGCTAGTAGAAATATTGCCACTGCACAATTTCTATTTATCGCTGCAATTTTCGATTGCACATACCTGAACTTGTCAAGCTTGCTGAGAAACTTCTTGGAGGATGCTGAGATTATTTTTTCCATATATAAGCTCTCCCTAGTGTATATTTTAACCTTGTCCAATATTTATTGCAAACAGTTTTTCAGTAAAAGAACAAAAAATATACAATGGAAAATACAAACATTACACATAGATTTTTCCCCTGGAAATCCAAACCGGGAAAACCAACATATTCTATATTCATTCATAGTGATACATTGTTTACAATACAATATACATATAGGATCCAACGACATCCAAAACCCTAACCCAATGGCCTGGATTAGTCAACAACCCTAATTCCTTAATTCAAAATAGAAAACCATTGAAAAAAAAGCCATGTCCCAAAAAACCGCCCAACAATGGACACGAAAATTGAGGCAAAAATGCAACACGTTTCCTAAGGAAAAAAAATTCTCAAGGGATTTCACCCGCCCCCCTCAAACCCCCCTCCGTGTCTGGCACAACGCAGACACTACTACTTGTGAAAATAATATAAGACATACCCAACATTCTCCCACTTGTTGTTTTCTTTGCATACAGGGGGTTATAGGGTTACATAGTCAAGAATCCAGGGCAACAATGCCCATGGATCCTCTACACCAAGATAACTTCTCAGTGCTCATAGATTTTGTTAATGAATCTGCAACATTCTTCAAAGTGACCACCTTCATCAACAATACTTTCTTTTCTTCAACCATGTCTCTCACAAAGTGATATTGAATATCAATATGCTTTGTATTTGAATGATAAGTCGGGTTCTTCACCAGAAAAATTGCACTCTGACTCTCACAATCTATCCTTACATCTTGTTGTACCAACCCAATACCAGAACATAATATTTGTAACCATACTGCTTCCTTACTTGCATGAGTGGCTTCCATGTATTAAGCTTCTGTAGTTGAAAGTGCCACTACAACTACAAACTGTCTTTTGCTCATCCAACTTATTTCTCCTCCAAATAGGTTAAACACATACCCACTTGTAGATATCCTACGATCCAGATCTCCAGCCCAGTCTGCATCCAAAAATACATGTATATCTAACACTCTGTCTAATCCCAGTCTTCCTTGGTAGCATAATCCATAGCTAGTAGTGCCACACAAATACCTGAAAACCCTTTTTACTATTGTCCAATTCTCCTTCCTTGGTTTTGACATATACCTGCTCAAAACTCCCACTACATGTGCAATGTATGGTCTAGTACAAACCATTACATACATCAAACTATCAACTGCACCTGCATATGCAACACAAGACATGTCCTCCTCCTCTTCATGTGTCTTGGGACACTAATCCACAAAAAACTTTACACCAACATGAATAGGAACCTTGACTGGTTTACATTCCTTCATATTAAATCTCTAAAATATTTTCTCGACATATTTTCTTGGATTTAATGAGAGTTTCCTCTTTTTCCGATCTCTTTTAATTTCCATGCCCAAAATTAAATTTGAAGCACCGAGATTCTTCATGTCAAATTTAGAGGACAAATGAGTTTTCACATCCTGGATAATCTCCTTGTTGTTTCCTATCATCAACATGTCATCCACATACAAGACCAAATAAATAAAATGATCACCAATTAATTTAAAATGCATACAATGATCCTATTTTCTTCTTGTGAAGTCAAGCCCCATCACATAAGTATCAAATTTTTGATACCACATCCTTGGTGATTGTTTTAAACAATACAGGGACTTTTTCATCTTGCATACCAACTCCTTCTTTCCCTTCACAACATAACCTTTTGGTTTCTTCATATAGATTTATTCTTCCAGATCCCCATGTAGGAATGTTGTCTTTACATCCATATGTTCAACTTCAAAATCAAATGCAACAACAATAGATAACAAAAATCTTATAAAGGTTAACTTGGAAACAGGAGAAAAAATCTCACCAAAATCAATTCCCTCAACCTGGGAATAACCCTTTGCTACTAACCGAGCTTTGTATTTCTCCACTTTTCCTTCTACATTCAACTTATTTTTAAATACCCATTTGTTGCTAATGGTATTTCTTCCACTTGACAAGTCCACTAGATGTCAAGCCTCATTCGTATCCAAGGCTACCATTTCTTTGTCCATGGCCTTTTTCCAGAGATTTCCATCCTCTAAATCCATTTACTCCCTGACAATTCTAGGATGATCATCAGTAATAGACAAAGAAAAATTTGAATGGAAATTAGATGGATTATACCTTTCCAATAGCCTTCTTTCTTGAATCGATCTCCTCAATACTGGAGTATGAGTATCTTATTCTTCATATTCTTGTTCTTCTATAGAGTCTGATTAATCATCCTTTAAATCACACTCTATTTTCTCTGGTTCTTCCTTACTTGGTAGGACTTCCTGTTTAACAACATCCTTCATTTATCTAAATACCACATATCAACTATACACTACCTTCTTAGTTTTTGGGTTCCAAAGCTTATAACCTTTGATACCATCTTTATATACAATAAAGATACACTTTTCAACCTTCTTATCTAGCTTTATCCTATTTTCCTTTGGAACATGAGCATATGCATCACAACCAAATACCTTTAAATGTGTGAGAGAAGGTTTCTTACCAGTCCATAACTCTTGTGGATTCTTGTCATCCAGTGCTGATGAGGGTGATCTGTTGACCAGGTAACATGCAATACCCACTGCCTTTGCCCATAATTATTTCTCTAACCTGACACCACTAAGCATGCACCTTGATTTTTCCATCAACGTCCTGTTCATCCTTTCTGCAACTCCATTATGTTGAGGTGTATATGGAGTATTCTTCTACCTTGATATACTACACTTCTTACATAATTCTTCAAATTCATTCCTGCAAAACTCTCCACCCTTATTTGTCCTCAACACCTTAATTCTTTTCTTTGTTTGATTCTCAACAAGATCCTTAAACTCTTTAAACCTATCAAAGACTTCAGATTTCTTCCTAAGGAAATATATCCAAATATTCCTCAAGAATTCATCAATAAATGAGACATAGTACACATATTTTCCCAATGATGGGATTGACACAAGTCCAAAAACATCACTGTGAACTAGTTGTAAAATTCCTTTCTTCCCTCGTTGCACTAGAGGGGAATCTTACCCGATTATGCTTCCCATATACACAATGTTCACAGAAATCAAAATCCAGAGAGTAGTTAGACATACCTTCAACCATACCTTTACCATGTAGTAGTCGAAGACCCTTCTCTCTGATATGCCCCAGTCTTTGATGCCACAACATAACCTTTTCTCCAGAGACTGTAGGAGTTCTTTCTTCTTCAACTCCAATATCAGGAACATTGGAACTATTACACCCATCACTAATAGTGCTTCCTTCCAGCTTATACAGAGTTCCAAACCAAACTCCCTTCAACAACACCATTTCTCCTTGAACCATCTTGCAGGTTTCCTTTTCAAATATTGTTTTTACCCCTGCATCGTCCATTTTTCTTACAAAAATGAAATTTCTAGCCAAACCTGGGATGTGAAGAACACCAAGAAGTGTTCTAATCCTTCCATCTATGATCCTCAACTTGAATTTTCCGTGTCCTATGATTCTGGTTGTCAAATCATCACCTTGAAAAACAATACCTCCATCATACCTTTCATATTCACATAACCACTCTCTGTGGGGAGTCATATAAAAGGATGCACCTGAGTCAACCAACCATGCCTCATGATCTGCATGTGTGCTTGAAGAATCCAAGTACACATCCCCTCCTTCTTCCTTGGAGGTCTTTTCTTCTGTAGAAGGAGATTCTTCAGATCCCTTCTTTTTCTCAAATTTGGATCTACAATGCTTCTTGTAGTGGCCTTCTTTTCCACATCTCCAACATACCTTTACAAACTTTTCAGGAGATGTAGATCTACCCTTAGACTTAGATCTCCCACTTGAGAACTTATATCTATTTCTTTCCTGGGAGCGTCCTCTTGCAAATAATGTGTCTATGCTCTGTCCTTCCATATTCTTCTGTCTCATCTCCTCCGAAAACAAGGATGAGACCACGTCATGAAAATTCAAGGCAGTTGTATTACTACCTATGGCCAAAACCAGACTATCCCATGAGTTTGGTAAAGAACACAATAAACTGATACACTTATCTTCATCTAAAATTTTAATCTCAACAGATACTAACTGACTTACCACAATATTGAAGGCGTTCAAATGCTTTGCCACTGGGTCTCCATCTCTCATCCCCAGGTTATAGAACTTCTTTCTCAGGAATAATTTATTTACTAGGGACTTAGACTGATACAACTTCCTCAACTTATCCCATAAATCCTTGGTTGTAGATTCCTATGACACATTTAGTAATACTAAATCTGAGAAACATAGTTGGATTGTGCTCTCCTCCTTCTGATCCAACTATTTCCAGTCATCTTCTAAAGTTCCTGTAGATGCAATACCTAGATCTATCGCGATCCACTGATCTTTGTCCACCAACAGATCTTCCATATTGAGCTTCCACAGCTCAAATTTTTTCCCATTAAGCTTCTCGATCTCCATTTTCGAATTGCTCATCATTTCTTTTCACCTGAAAAAATCAATATCATAGATCTCCCACTGTAACAAGGGTTATCACAGTCTCGAGCCAAACCCTTGACCACAAAGGTGTCCCATGAAGCCAATAAAGCTCTGATACCAAATGTAGATTTTAACCTTGAACAATATTTACTACAAACAGATTTTCAGTAAAAGAACATAAAATATACAATGGAAAATACAAACATTACATAGAGATTTTTCCCCTGGAAACCCAAATGAGGAAAACCAACATATTCTATATTCATTCATAGTGATACATTGTTTACAATACAATATACATATAGGAGCCAACGACATCCAAAACCCTAACCCAATGGCCTGGATTAGTCAACAACCATAATTCCTTAACTAGAAATAGAAAACCATCGAAAAAAAAACCATGTGCCGAAAAACTTCCCAACAATGGACATGGAAATCGAGGCAACGCGAAAAACTAGGCAAAAAGGTGACATGTTCTGAGGCAAAAAAACTTTCTAGAGGGATTTTTCCCCCTTGCACCCCCCAANCCTCAAACCCCCCTACGCACCCAACACAACGCAAACACTACTACTCGTGCAAATAATATAACACATACCCAACACCTAGCCTAGCGCACCTACTGGTGGTCTCATATAGAGTCATATTACAACTTGGTGAAAGTTGAAATTTTTCACTACATTTGCAGTTGTAGTTGCTAGTTACAGTTGCAGTTGCAGTTGCAGTTACAGTTGCAGTTGCAGTTTCCAATTGTAGTTGCAGATTCTAGTCGCTAGTTGCAGATGTAGTTGTAGTTTCCAGTTGTGCAAACCTTGATATTAGAAGACAAGATGGATGGTGCTACAAATTTCAAAGGTCTACACTTATATATGTTTCCAAGTTATATCATTTAGCAAAGCATGAGCTTGTTTGTAGTGGATGTACAAGGGACCTTGTCCAAACAATGACCCAAAGGGATCATTGGATCTAGTGCATTCAGAGGAATAACGCACCCTCCCTAGAAATTAAGACTCCAGGTTTGCATATCAGGTTTGATATTTTTATATTGTTGCATATTAAAGAAATATTGTAACCGGGACACCAATATTTAGAGTTCTATCATTGTTGAGTACTTTTAACTATGAAATGTTTAGTGACACTTGAATATTGTTAGTACAATAATCATTATGTAAATAGTACTAATGATGTACTTGTTTGCAATATATAATTGATCTTCTCTAGGAGATGGTCTTGGTTGTTGTCTTTGTCCTGGGCATGTTACGATGGAGGTCACAACACTAGAAAAGTGTTTCTATTGTCTTTTGTTCTTGTTTTAATCCAGGAAATTTACCATGGAGGAATGATTGGTAACAACAATGGAAAAGCGTTTTTCTTGTTTCCCATTTTTTAAATTCTTATTCCTATTTCCTTATCATCAAAATATTGTTTCTGCTATTTTTGTTCTTGCGCTTGTTCCAAGAAGGTCACAGGTGATAGCTCTCAGAGGCAACTATAGTGGCGATTACAGGAGGAAACATATTAGATGGTATCTATTTTGAGACATGGAGTAGGCTATCCAAACATGGATTTGTATACATGACAATATACATCCATATACTGAAGGAAAATAAGACAAAGTTAGAACCGTCTAAAAAATAAGGATACTTTTGTGGGATATAGAGTGGTCCACATGGATATTGACAGTGAGGAGCAGAAGGCTATGAAATATTACCATACAGATCCCTCCACTTTAGTTATTTACTCTTCAGATCATCTGGAAGAGTTTGTAGAGCTAGAAGGGCTAGTGGATCTACCTAGAGACGTTGCAGTGACCAGGAAGAAGCCAACATAACTTCGTGATACATTTCATGATGCATTGAGAGATGCAACACTTAGTGGATTCTCGAGTTACATGGATTCACATCATTGATTCAAAACCTTCCAATTATGAGGAGGAGCATGTGGCTCCACTGATGGTGAGGCATACAACTCAACCAAGTACCAACTTAGAGGGAGCAAGAGTTCAGAGGGAGGGAGCCCTCAAGATCCAGTAGGGAGGAGCAACCTCCCAGGATAGTTCATTGGGGATCAGACTTCAGAGGAGATCAACATATGTAGAGGGAGAATATGGATCCAAAGATTGTATAGACTCAAAGTCACCCTAATATCATAGAGATTTAGTTCATTCAGAGGAAGAGTCGTTCATTCAGAAGGAGTTCCCCCTCAAATTCAGGTGGGAGAGAGACATCTTCCAAGATTGGCAGACATGTGTCATGATTTGAGAAGGCTTAAAGGAGATGTGAGATATCCTAAGAGGATACACTTGTTTTAGTAGATCTTGTTACAGTGACAGAGGAGGAAGCCAATCAAGAGGATTGGGGTATGGATTTTTTCTCAGTCACAGAGGGAGCGACTAGTGAGGTAGACTGGACAACATGGCTTATTCTAGTGACAGAGGGACTTGGCATCAAAGTTTGAGATGGGGGATCATGGTTAGATGTACTCTTGGGATTAGAGTCGTGATAAGATCATATGAGATCTTCCTCATTCAGGGGATACTGATGAGATTCGATATGATGGAATGTAATTCCATGACAATGCCTATGATGACAAATCTGAAGAAGTTGAATGATTCTACTTCAGATTCAAATTTGGTGGATCCCATGATGTACAAGAAATAGATTGGATCCTTGATGTACCTGGTTAACACCAGGTTGGATACTTGATTTGCACCCTAAATCCAATATTTAGTTGAAGCTAAGGCAATTCCGGTGGGTGGAAACAAAGCATGGTACAATTGGATATGGTTTGTCTCAGGTGATGAAGTGATGCTGCAGAGATATACATATTCTAATTGAGCAGGGAGTGCAATAGACAGATTGAGCACCTCAAGGTTTTTCTTCAGATTGGAATTAGTTATGGTTTCTAGGATAAGATGGAAGCAAGATTCTGTATAAATCAGTACAACATAGATGGATTATGTCACAACTAGTGTCACAAGTTGTGAAGTGGTGCAAATTTAGAAGCATCTTGCAAGACTTCATATAAGACATGGTATAAAAGGGAGTAGTGAAGCTCTAATACTTATCCACAAATGAGCAGATTGCATATACCCTCCCAAAGTGGCCATGCTAACTTCACTAAGGAGGATGATACTTAGGATTAGCCATGATGATTTGGATAGTGATGAGTGTTGATGTTTCAAAATTGTGCGGACATTCTCCCAGATTGGTCATGCACAAGGCTATACTAGTGTTGATATGACCAAGGGAGAATGATTCATTCACTCACAGGGATCTTCTAGTAGTGAATGACCCAGGTATGTTGATGTTCTCTAGGAAATAACATCGGGAATACATCCTCCTATATTGGTCATTCACAGGGCTATGTTAGTGTTGATATGAACGAAGGAGAATGATTCATTCACTTATGGGTCTCTGCTAGTAGTGAATGGCCCATAGAATCAGGAAGACATTATCCCAGATTGGTCTTGTACGGGGCTTTGCTAGTACTTATATGACCAAGGGTAAATTATTCATTCATTCATGGGGATTTTCTAGTGGTGAATGGCCCAAGTATAGTTCTTCTCATGTCGAGGAGTAGATGGACTTGAGATGCTATCACATGCATATTCTGGGAAATAATGCATGTGCGGAGATGGAACATCAACATGGCTCATGAAGACAACCTTTCTATGACAGAAGAAATCCAAGTATGGAGAATGCCTCCCTCGTTGAGAGGGAGTGTTGGATATTTCCAACTTTGGGCAAGGCATTCTTCACAAGAAAATACAAGAAGATCCATCTACACCATTACAAAATCCCCAGGAAGAAATTGAAGACCCAGGAAGAGAAGTCGGTCCCAATAGTAAAAGATAGAAAATAATAAAGTAATTTGAATACCCAAAATAAGAAGTCGGCCCCAGACAGGTGCCCATATTAGTATAAATACAAGAATGGATCATTTCATTTGGACAGTCAGACAACTCCTTATGCAGTGCGACGCCTTCTGCAGTGCACACAAGGAAGTTACAATTGCAGTTTTGGTCATTTTTCTATTTATGGTTTTTTGGTTATCTTGGAGAGTGCACCACACTTGGAGAAACTCTTGCTTGGTTATTTTTGGTAATCTTATTGAGGAGATAGGTCTTGGTGATGCTAGCCTTGGGGAGGATCTTCTCTGTATGGTATTTTGGCTATTGATGGTGATGTACTGGTGATATCTTGGATTGAATTATTCTATAGAAAGTTTGTTGGGTTTTGTCCCAAGGTTGGGTTTCCCTGGATGGAATTTTGCGCTCTTTTGTCTACTATGCATGGTTTATATTTCTAGATCTTGTTATTTTCGCTGCATTGTTATAGTTGAGATTTTCAGTGTATAGTTATTCTATGATAACTGATGTATGGAAGTGAATATTGTTATTAATCATAATGAAATAACTATAAATATATGAGAATCATAAAAACATCAACATCCTTGTTACACCTAAAAATAAACCTAAGATATCCTTTTGCAAGAAAATGAAATATCGAGCCATACCCCATGTTGATGTTTTGGTAGCCGTGGGACGTATTAACCTCTAGTATAATCTTTGTAATTAGAGTAGAATATTCCAGAAGTAAGAGAACCATTAAACATACGTTGAATACCCTAGAAGAGAATTCGACCCAAGAAGATTAATAGTAAAGTAAATATAAGGCTCCAGAAAGTGAGGTCGTCCCCACATGAAAGGACACCTTGACATACTAGTATAAATAGAGGCTAGACGCTCCTCATTTGAACATACACTCACTCACTCATCTGGGGTGTAAGTTTAAGGAGAAAGTGTTACAACAGAAGGAGGCACAAGTCTGGAGAGGGTGGTGCGTCATTTTCCATGGTGTAATCTAAGTCTTTCTGGTAGGTCTCTTGTGCACTTCTCTTGGTAAAGGAACACTTCTATTGGTATAGGTATGCTCTCTTGATATTGTGCTATTTCCGCAACAATATTGGTATTTCTGGTTAGGGTTTATCTGTTGGTTCTATTAGACTTGCTAGAATCTATCTAAGAAAAGGTTACTATGCTCAGGATTAGCATGTGTAAGTGCCTATGGTTGGGTGAAAATGATGTGATGTTGTCTATGGTTAAATGAGCATACCAAAATTTTAACATGGATTCAAAGCTAGTTTCCTTTAGAACAGTCTAACCACTAGAAGGAAGATCATCAGTTTTCCATTTTGTAAATCTCATTGAGCACTTATAAAATTCACCAAGAAGCTCGCCTAAGAAGGGCGCATATTTCCCTTGGATCAGATCTCCAAAATTATGAAATTGAAAAAATTAGGGTTTCCTCATAAAACACTAGGTTAAGGCTTCATTGATATAGAAGGCTTCATTAAAGAAGAATTTGCAGTGCTAGTTGTAGTACCAGTTGCAGTTCCTCTAGTCCAGTGATGTTTTTGGTAGTTCGTTGAGAAACTTATTGAAGGATGCTAAAATTATTATTTCCCTAGATCAACTCGCTAGCCATTCTTCCGGTAGTTGCAGCTAGGGTTTTTGGTTTTACAGCAGCATAGAACCCTAACCCAAATTTGTTGGGCACTTTTAGTGAAGTGTTGGGCCTAATTCTTGGTTGTTCTAGCGTGCCCTAGCCTATTACACCTTCTGGTTTCCTCATTTAGCAAAAACGTCAAGGTTGATTTTTTGAGTCAAGACAGGTTGAATTCAAACCTCTAGTCAAAGTTAAAGTTATAAGCTGACTTTATTTAAAATGTTAGATTGATTAAGGTTGAGATTTTATATTTTATTTGCATTATATTCCCTCACTCAGATTTCTGTCAAGAAAGCATATTGTCTTAGTACAAGGGACATGTTGGAGAGAATACTTGTCATCTTGAGTGAAGGAGACTCAAAAGAAAAACAACAACACTCATTCTTGGAGATAAGACTCCAGGTTCCAGGTTTGATTGATTAACTTGATAAGTTTCCAATTTGCACATATAAAGTTTGATAATTTCTACATTACAAGTAAACACTATAGTTGTGACATCAATCTTTGAAAGGTTCTATCATTGCTAGGTACAATGAATACTTGGTAGCATGTGAGTACTATTGATATAAATGCTTATTATACTTGTTTGCAAGATGAACTAACATCTCCTCTAGGAGATGTTTCTTGTTTTTCTTCCAGGTAGGTCACCTTGGTAATGTTATGATGATTACCATGAAATTGTCTCTTATTCTTGTTACCATAGATATGTTCTTATGAAAATGTTGTTATATTGGAGATACTTTTTCTCTTGTTGCTCTTGTCTTAGGTAGGTTATCTTACAAATTACATGGAGGTTACCATGGAAATGTATGTGTTCCATGAAGGTTACCACGAAAGCAGGTCACCAGTGACATCTTTGAGAGGGAGATACAATGACGGTTGCAAAAATGAAACATATTAGATAGCCTCCAGTTTGATAAATGGAGTAGATTGAACATAAGGAAGAGCTCATTCCCAAGCAGTGACAACAAAGACAAAGGAGTTTTGGACATTATGAATTCAAATGTGTGTGGACCAATGACAACCAATTCACTTAGAGAATAATGGAGGAGATTTCACATTATTTGAATTCAAAGAATTCTGTAGAGAAGTTGGGATTACGAGGGAGCTCACTACTCACTACAATCCTCAACAGAATGGGGTAGAAAAAATAAAGAACCGAACGATAATGGAAGAAGTAAAGGCTATGATTCATGATCAACACTTACCTATGCATCTATGGGAATAAGAAACCCCAATTGATGTATATGTGCAGAACACAAGTCCTCACCATGTACTTAGGAACAAAAAACCAAAAGAAATGTTTTTAGGAGAAAAGCCAGAGGTCAACCAACTGAGGATATTTGGTTGTCCAGTGTATGTGCATGTTCCCAAAGATAAGAGATCAAAGTTGGATCCTTCAAGAAAGAAGGGTATATTTGTTACATATAGTGATACATCGAAGGCATATATATTCTACATCCCTGGTTACAAACATATCGATATTAACAGAGATGCTACCTTTGATGAGGATGCAACCTTCAGTAGATGAGGAGCCTGACGCTCCTAGAGTTGTATATACATATGAAAATAATGATGTTGTTCCATAAGAGCATGGTCCAGGGGACCATCACATGGTAGAACCACAAAGACCTGCAAAAATGAGTACAAAGAAAAGAAGACCAGCTTGGGCTCATGATATTATTCAGGATACTAAGAAGTATGGTGCTCTAGATGGATCTTTTAAAGAAAGAAAGAAACCTAGACTATATTCCATCTACGTTGCATTGTTATGTGATATCATTGATGTTGATCCTACCTTTTTATGAATAGGATGTAGAGAAGAAAGTATGGAAGGATTCCATGACTGAAGAATACTAGTCCATCATTAAGAATAATGTTTGGGATGTTCTTTCAAGACCGAAAGAGAAATTAGTTGTGAGTTCCAAATGGATCTACAAGATGAAACATTCAATAGATGGAAGTATCGAGAAGTACAAGGAAAGATTCGTGGCTCGTGGGTTCTCCCATAAATAAGGAATAGGTTATGAGGAGACATTTTCTCTTGTGGCGAGATACTCATTGATTATAGCTATATTTGTGATAGCTGCAGCAATGAAATGGAATGTACAGTAAATGGACATGAAGACAAATTTTTTGAATGGTGTAGTAGAAGAGGAAGTGTACGTGGAGTAGCCACAAGGTTTCAAGACACATGAAAAGCAGTCACATGTGTGCAGGTTGAAGAAACCCTTGTATGGATTGAAGAAAGCACCCAAGGAATGGTACAGTAGAAACCATACAATATTTTCCTTAGACCTGGGTATGATGCATTATTTATTGGGTCTAAGGTGTGGCAGAAACCAAACAATATTTTCCTTAGACAAGGAAAATATGTGGTAGAAATCCTGAAGAGATTTGAAATGATGTATTGTAAATCCATGGCCACACCAATGGTGACGAACCTGAAGTTATTAAGTGATACTTATTCAAAGACAATGGTTGTCACCATGTACATACATATGATTGGTTTGTTGATGTATTTGACAAACACTAGGCTAGATATATGTTTTTTAGTGAACACTTTGAGTCAGTATATGGTTGAACCAATACGTGTTTAATTGATTTCGGCAAAGCATGTATTAAGGTACCTGAAGGGTATGATATACTTTGGACTCTCATATGTTTCATATTGTAAGATAAGACTGCAAGGCTATGTTGATTTAGGTTGGGCCGGTAGTGTCACAGATCGGAAGAGTACATTAGGATGTTTCTTCAGTTTGGGGTCAACTATGATTTCATGGATCATCAGAAAGTTGAATATTTTGACACTCAGTACAGCCGAGGCAGAATATATAACAACATGTCCAACTAGTAGCAAAGTTATGTGGCTTCGAAAGTTGCTTGCAAAGATGTTTGATCTCGAGTTGGAGGTGACTTGTAGTTTTTGTGAAAACCAAAGTTGTATAAAGTTGTTTGAGAACCTAATAGCATAGTTCTGTGTGTTAAATGGATCAAACTGAATAGTTTCCCAAACTCCGTAAGGATTGGGTAGTAGTGCATTTCTATGTGTGAACTGGCTCAAACTGATAAATTTCCCAGACTTGGTGTCAATTGGGTAGTAGCGCAGTTCTGTGTGAAATGGTTGTTTCCTAGCTTTGAGTGATTTAGATGAAGTCCTATAATGACATAAGGTCCCAAAGGATGTTGAGACCCATAAGGTCCGAGAGGATGACGAGACTATGCCCACTAGAGAGATGCTACATGTGTTGATGAGGACCCAGATGCATGACTGTGACATGACCATCAAATACTCTATCTGTGACTATGACGAAGCCACTATATGGCTATGATGGTGATTGTGATGTATCGATTCATCTGATAGTATGTGTGTGACTATGAGAGACCCTGTTTGACTATGATGGTGATACTTGTTGTTATCACTGAAATTTCGTCCGTAAATGGTTACAGGAATCCAACATCTTCAAACAACTATGAGTTCACCCATGGACCAAAATTACCAAAAAAGCATTTCCAAAAGGTCCAAAAATATACAACCAGTGATAAAATCAAAGTGTGCTATGACTACAAAGGGCCCACGTGCACATGCGCCATCTAGAAATGCAAGAAAAGTGCACATGCACACGATGCACAACTGTGGTCACTAAAAGCCACGCACACTTGAGAACAACACATTTATGAGATTGGTCGGCCTCCCACCCACTTTTGGTTCAACTTCCAAGTTGATTTGACATCCAAATCTCAGTTGGATCTGAGTGGGTGGCTGGTCAAAGACCTAAAAGTGCCCTAAACAACCCCTTTTCACACTAAAACCTGGTTGCACAATACCTCAAAGTGGTGCTATAAAACAAGGCCATGGGTGCACTACATTTTCAAGGAATTCATTTGCAAGGTTATGTTGCTGCTATTCTCTTGGGGAATCCTCTTTTCTCATCAGGAGTATACTAGCATCATTACATTTGGGCAATCCATCTCACCTTTTGAGTGGATTATCTTGGGATTATTTCACCATTTCTTTCAAGTTTCAAAGTTGTAGGAAGAGCCCAATTGTGGGGGTCCAAGAGCACTCCCTTGGAGGAAGAAGCGACCCAAAGTCCTCTTTCTTCTCAGTGTTTTATTTTTCATTAATACAATCCTTTCCATTGGTGACATGAGACTTATTGGTTTCTTGTTCTTATGTCCTTATGCTCAATAGTTTAGTTTCTCTTTCCTTTCTTAGTTTAATTCTTAGCTTAGTCTTTTATGTTTCTTTTTCTAACCCTTTCCTTTACTCTTGTCTTGCTTAGCTAACCCAACTAATCTTGTAAGCACCTTTGTTTTGCTCATTTAGGTGACAAAAGAGGTGCAACATATTGGCGACTCCACCGGGGAAAGGTATCAATTTCCTACCCCATTTGGTTTTTTCTAGCTCTTCTTTTGGTTTATTTAACCTGCAGGTACCATAATCGGCCCAAGACGACCTGCAAAACATCTAATCCAAAGATGAATTGAGAGAATTCCATTCGGAATTTTCTTCATGACCATGTGACAGATGTGCACGGGTTTATTGGCCTACAGTCATGCATCGTGTGCATGTGCATGAAAATTACTGTGTTGTTCAGTGTCCTCTGCGCACCTGTGCCCAAAAGTATTTTTCAGTTTGCGCATAGGTGCTCAATGCGCCTCTGTCTACTCCGAGACCTGCGCACCTACGCATAAAAATACACATTGTAAGTCTTTTTGTGATTTGGGGAAGGCCCCTAGCCTTCTTAAAAATGATTTCATGCATATTGTAATTTGCACCACACTTAGTTCCCTCTCCATATAAATGGATTAGTCAAAACACATAGGCACTTAGGGGGTTTAAAATCATTATTTCCTTTTTTGCTTTCATTTTGCCACATGGATGGCTTGCTTTGACTAAAAATATAAGTTGGAATCATTTATAATCACATAAAACTAGCATTAGGACCAGAAGTTGGATAACAATCGTTTAGTATGCTCTTCTCTCGCGCTTCAAAGCGACCTTGAGAATCAGAAAAAGGTTGTAGGACAATTTCATCTCCCTTAAAAAGACTAAAACCTTTAGGAGAGGAAAACAACCCCCTCGGGACTCCTCTTAGTTTATTTTTCAAACACATCTCAAGATTGTAACGGGCCCATACATGCCCACATGCTACAAATATAGGATAGTGTTGAAATTTACTTTCTTAGATTAAATCACTAGGGAAGTTTAAAGGTTTTGTAAAGGGCCCATACATGCCCACATGATCACAATCTAGGATAGTTTCAAAGATTTCTTTGATTAAATCATAATAGGGAGTTAAAGGAATAGTAAAGGACCCACATTTCCACATGCTAGCTTCTAGGGACTTTTGAATTACACAAGGTTGTACCAAAGACATTTAGTTAATTAGGTAATCAACACTTGTAAGGACCAAGAGAAGTCCACATGCATCAAGGTGACACCTAATTCATTAAAACATTGGCACACTTTCACTCATTCACACATAAAAGTCACTTACCACTCACATAGTTTTCATCTCGAAACGTGGAGGTCCAAGTAAGTTTCCTCCAAAGGGATTCTGAAACACCCCACCCTTTTCTTGACGAAACTATCCACTCCCATTTAAATTCAACGAGATTGGCTCACACCCCCAATCTCTCAAAACAACCAAATCTAATTTTTTTTCTAAAAAATCACTAAGTTTTCCTCCACGGGAGGTGCCAAAATAATTTTTTTAGTCTAGGTAGGATTTCAGGGATAGGCATCCAAATAACTCCCCGTTATCTGGTTCTCACATTGTCAAAACAATAGAAGTTGTCAAATAGGGAACTGTAAATCCTCCAAGTCAAGTGTTCCTAACACCATAAGGTAGGGAGATACCTGTGAAGCGTTCAAGGCCGAGGTCTGGTTGTTCTGTGCATCCCCCCTTGAGGCACCCACCTCTTGGATGGGATCCAACCCATGACCCATTTCTTAGGCCGAAAATCTAAATGCCGCACTTTGACCGAGGTACCTAGTGACCAAATTTTAGGACATCTACCCAGGTGGCAATTGTGGGCTGCAATTGCACCTTGATCGGATTTTGTGTGGCTATTGGGAAATATTTCCAGTTCTTTTGGGATATGCCCCCTCTACCCCTCATTATAACTGATCTCTTCATCCTTCACTAGTTTCTCTTCCAGTGGCTTCAGACCCCACTGTCGAGTGCTATTGGAAGTTCCAGTGCTATTTTGAGAGGAAGGACATTACGTCTTTTAGGACACGAGCATTTGTTTTCTTTTTTTCCCCACACAGACAAAACCATTTATCCACATATATGCTTCTTTATTAAAACACTTTATGTATGATGCATTTCTGATTACATTTGATTTAGATATATATATAGTGTAAAGGTCAAAAAATTGCAAAGCTCTTGTTTATTTTACTCTCATCATTATTCACACACATCCACTCAGCTAGTCGAACATCATAGGGGACCCACATAACCCCTGTCATTCCAGATGCTTGCTAAACCTCCCTCCTATTCTAGGGGGAGTTACTAGTCTTTCCAACTCATAAGCACCACCTTTACACACTCTAGTGAGTGCCACTGTCTTAGGGTCATCTTTTCTTGGTTCCACCTTACTTGGGTTCAATTCCCAAGGTCCACAGTCCACTCACTCTCCTTTACATGGAAGTGGGGGACCGACTTCCTCTCAAGGGGGAAGTACAAACCCACCTAGTCCCCCCCAAGGGTCAGGTTCACAACACACTCACACCATGGCTGGAACTAATCCTCCACCACCACTACAGATGCCATACTTGGCCTCTCTCAACATACCAGATCTAAGAAAACTCACAAATGATCCTATATTTCATAACCCCACATGGCCCACAATGCCCACCAAACTACCTTCATATATCCCTAAGTTTGAAGGAAAGGCAGGGGACGACCCTGCCAACCATGTCATGAATTTCCACTTATGGTGCTCTTCCAACAACATTATGGATGATTCCATCCGAATACGATTATTTCAATGCACACTCACTGGCCCATCAGCCAAATGGTATGTAGATGAAAATTTGGGGTCCCATGCGACCTTCAAGTCCTTGGCCAAAGCAGTTTTGACCTTCTTCCAATTACCAATCCGCCATGACAATGGTCTTGAAATACTCTCTAATTTAAAACAAACCTTAGTGACACATATCGCTGATCACATCCATGAGTGGTGTCAATGACGTAGTTTTTTCAAAGCATAAACCACCAAACAACAATGTCTTGATTGGTTTCTCAGATCACTTGTCTCTCTCCTCGGTAAAGATGTGGCTTCCACCTTCCCTCAATCGGAAGAAGAAGCCATCAGTAAGGCTCAACAATATGACCTCATCTATTCACAATCAAGGTACTTATACACAATACTTCTTGATCTCCCAAAACCCATGCCATTTGGCCAAGACAAACATAGGATGTCTCACTCAATAGATGGATTGATTGGTAATACCACACACCACAGTCCACAACCCCAACAACCACCAATGTATGGCACACCTCAATATCCGTCGGTATATGGAGAAACCCCTTATTATCCTCCACCTCCTTATCAACAACCATACCCTGTTGCCCTTCCTCCACCCATTAGTGGGCCACCACCGACACCCATAATACATCCACCAACCCAAACAGGTTTTGGTACTCCCTCTACCTCAAATTATACTCTAAGTACTAGCAAAAGCGCCACACCTTCCTATATGCCTTATGGATCATTACCCCCAAAGAATCCATACTTTCCATTTCCTGGTCCTCCACCACCCATGGCTCCACCACAAGGACACCCTCATGTTGGGGTGAATTTTGTTCAACCCTCTCCCATTCAACAATATCAAAATTTTGAACAACTGAATACGACAAATATGACCCATCAGTCGAATAATGCCAAAAACAAAGAAAAAAACAGGAACAATAACAACCCAGGTCAAGGCGAGAATCAACCCCAATAGAACCAACCTACTGGGGGAAACCATAATCAAGGGAATCAGAACCCCCAAGGGGGCAATAAAAACAGGCATCAAGGGAAAAATAACAATAATCTTCGAACCAACTTCCCTTGTGCCCTTTGCGGTGAGTTCATACATTATACTCATCATTGCCCCCAAATTGCTGATTTTAAATGAAGGAAAGATTCAGGAAATGGACCACATCCTCCGGCACCGCCTGCCCCTCAACAAGCCCCACAACAATACGTGCAAAAACCCCCACCAATTGTGCTGCAAAACCCCATTCCATATCAGGGTGTGATGAACACCCAACATGACATGCGGCCTACCCCACCACAGTTGGGACAATATCTCAGCCTGAACAATCCCACAGATCGCACTATCCTCCTCACTAGTGAGGAAGAAGTCCTTCTACAGACACGTAGTCGTCAATACCGTGCACCCGCTAAGTCTCCTTCCATTCCCCAGAAACAATCCCAGCACTGGCGAGACCCCCGTTGGTGATTCCTTTCCCTAACACAAAAACTCCTCTTCGCATCCTTCGCATCCCATTGCGCAGGAATGTCCACAACCCGTAGGCTAGGTCGGCTCATAATTACAGTTTGGTCGATGACTTAGCACAGTCCCCAGCTTCCATGTTAGTCTTAGAAGTACTTCAAACTTGTCCCACTCAGGGAGAGTCATTACTTTCTGCTTTGGGGGTAGTAGACCCCGCGAATACCCAACTCATCACATTTGATCTCAACAATGGAGAACCTCGCCTCCCCGCTCTCATTGCTTTTCAAATCCTAGTGAAAATTCGGAACATTACAGTTCATCGGTGCATCATCGATGAAGGCGCATCCACATGCATCATGTCCAAGTCTGTATGGAAGAAACTTGGTTCCCCGGAACTCATACCATCTGCCATTACCTTAAGAGATTATGACGGACGACCATCTTCTCCTGAAGGGCTCTTCCAAAATGTCCCTGTAGAACTCGAGGGCAAGACCATTCTCATCGACATTGAAGTTATCGATGCCCCACTCGATTACAATATCTTGTTTGGTCATTGCTACATGTACGCTATGAAGGAAGTTGCCTCTTCCATCTTTTGAACCATGGTGTTCCCCCATAACAGGAAGATCATTACAATTGATCAAGTTTCACATTATGAGCCTAACCCTTCTACCAACATCGATAACATTCTCCCTCTCATCCATACTAATCATGAAGCGTACCCACTCATCGAAATGGGGCGGAATTTTCAAAGACCCATCATTGTTAGGAACTTACCATGGCACACCACCGCTCCTTCATCATTCCAATCAAGTATGCGTCGTATCATCCAAAGGAACTGACATGGAGGATACCCTTCCTTCTAGGGAGGCTTCTCTCATATCTGACGTCCCACTAGTCGCAGAGATCCTCCCTCACGAGCCTCCTGCGAACTCGTCGACTCCACTAGTTCATGATTTCACCTCTCCCCAAGGCCATATCCCAGTTTGGGAGACATTTCCCCAAGCCATTACTCAAATCCCCTTCTTTTACCCTCCACTAGGTGTACAATATTTCCAAGTAGCCGCAACACTTACTCTCCCTAATATGGTGTTGGCAATCCCAGTTTGGTATTTACATCCACCAGAGATGGTTCCTCAACCATCCCTTCTCCCCCAAATAGAAGGAATCCCAATGATGTACTCACTCCCACCATACCCTCTACACCCCCACTCACTCACCTCCCTAGCATAGCTGGGGGTAGGTGAAAGAAGAAGGATCCCACAACTCCACTTCCCCCATGCGTCCAACCTCCTTGCACGCTATGTGAGAAAGATGGACACCCAACCAACAAATTCCCATCTATACCTGAGTTACGTAACCTAATTCAACTCAATCAAACACCATCCAAGTTCGTCACTTTAATAAGTACTTCCACTACCTCCCCTAACGAAAGTAGCAAAGGGTTGCAAACCAACTTCGCTTGCACCATATGTTCTTAATATGACCATTATACACACCATTGCCCAACGCTACCTCATTTTCGACAGACATTAGTAGCAGTACACCAAAGCTTCCAGCATGAACCCAGTCCAACTACATCATCCCCACCAAACATCACTGACATCCATTATGTCATGACTTCAGTCAATGAACGCATGAGATGCCCTTGCTCTCTATGTGAATCCTTAGATCATTTTACATATCAATGTCCTATGATCATTGAATACAGGCAACGCCAACTGACCCTGATTCAAATCCATGCACCCCTTATAGAATCGATGATTAACCTTACTTCATCACTAGAGACTCTTCATATCATTTCTCCAGAACCAGAAGCACTCCCTATTCCTCTGTGGCTCTTGGATGACTTATACGAGGATTTACCCCCAAATCCCCCCAATTCTCCCATTCATTTCTCCATGAAAATTTTACGCCCAACTACCACCAGTACTCCTCAATACCTTGATATTTGGCTTATGTCGAGTGAACCATCACAATCTCATTGCGTCATTCCCCCCACTTCTTCATCACCATAGGACCACCACATGGTGACAGTCACCAATATCACTCTTTACGATCCCTTGTATTCCTGCCAATTCCACTGTGACGAGGACATACTCGAAGAATTAAACACCCCTGACTACCCATGGGATGCGCTACACCACTGAGCGCTCTTCTTTCCACATGAAGCCTTCATGCCTCCTAACCAACTCCCCATATACTCATTCGAAACCAAGGATTTTATCCCATCAGGGCATATTGACTGGTTCAACAACCCCATCCCTGCCCCTGATTCTTTTGAAGAAGGAAATATGGCCAACATTTCCCCTACCATAAAAATTGATATTTTCATAAAAAATGGAGTTGTTGAGGAAATCACCATTGGCACCGCATGCACCCCTCAAGAAATCACCACCTACAAATCCCTCTTCCAAGAATACCGGGATATTTTTGCTTGGTCATACACAAAGATGCCTGGCCTTGATCCCTCTATTGTCGAACATCGCATAGACACCTGGCCTGATATCACACCGATTTGCCAAAAACAACAACCACTACACCCGTCCAAGGCTGCGGCTATCAAAGCTGAGATTGACAAGTTACGCGTGGCTGGGTTCATCTACCCCATAGCCTATACCTCATGGGTTTCCAACCCTGTACCCGTTAACAAAAAATAGGGCACTATCCGGGTCTACACGGACTTTTGCGATCTCAATCATGCCTGTCCCAAAGACAACTTTCCAATGCCTTTCATCGATCAAATTATCGACGACTATGCAGGCCACGAGGCTTTATCCTTCATGGACGGTTTCTCTGGCTATAACCAAATCCAAATCCACCCAGCCGATCAATACAAAACCGCATTCACCACCCCTTGGGGTACTTTTGCATATCGTGTCATGCCTTTTGGCCTAAAAAACGCTGGCGCAACTTTCCAACTGGCTATGACATACAATTTTCATGATCTAGCTCATATCATCCTCACATACTTGGATGACCTCACAGCTCGATCCAAAACACACACCCAACATCTTGATGATTTATGGATCATCTTCTAATGGTGTCGTCAGTACAACATCCGCTTGAAACCCCTCAAGTGTGTATTCTATGTCACTATCGGGCGCCTCCTTAGATTCATCGTTTCCCAAAGTGGTATTACCATGGACCCCCTCAAAGTCCAGGCCATCATAGAAATTCCACCCCCCCAGAGTTTACGCCAACTCCAAAGCCTACAAGGAAAGGCTAACTTTCTACGTCGATTTGTCCTAGAATATGCCACTCGAGAACATGGTTTCCTTCGCTTACTATGCCACGACATCCCATTCCACTGGGATGAACATGCCCAAAAAGAATTCGACGACCTTAAAATGGCACTCTCCAACACCCCTTTAATTAGTTCACCCGACTATAATTGTGACTATATCCTCTACATCTCAGCATCAACTATCTCAATAGCAGGAGTTCTCGTTCAAATCGGCGATGGCGATCGTGAGCATGTCATTTACTACATTAGTAAAAATCTCTCAACGCCACCCTTGAAGTATAATCATGAAGAGAAACTATCCCTTGCAGTCATCCTCACATTCCAGAAACTGTGCCATTACATTCTTCTTCACACAACCAAAGTCATAGAGGATTTCAACCCCATGCAATACTTGCTCATTCGTTGGAAAATTAACAGCAAATTCGCCCGATGGATTGTTATTCTCCAGGAATACGATCTCAAATTTTCAACACCCAAGAGAAAGAAATCTCTCGTCCTCACTGAACTTGTCACAACCTTCCCTTCCGATACTACCAGCGTCCCCGTCAATATCGACTTCCCCGATGAACATCTCTTTTACATCACTTCGGATGATACTTGGTACGACGACCTCCTCGTCTACCTCCGAACCCAAAAGTTCGGTAACCACCTCTCATGAGATGATCATCGTCGTATACACCACCAGGGCCCCCACTATCTCCTCATCAGAGATATATTATATCGACGAGCGGTCGACACCATACTTCGTCGATGCTTAACTATCGACGAGGTCGATAGAGTCTTGAACGATTGCCATAGCGGCACATGCGGGGGCCATCTCTCGGGGATGTCCACTACTCAGAAAATCATCCGCGCAGGTTACTTTTGGCCTACATTGTTTCACGATTGCACTCATGCCGTGAAGAGATGCGATAAATGTCAGCTTTATGCCAACAAAGCATGAGCACCACCTGCTCTTCTCCACCCAATCATTACTGCAGGCCCCTTTTGTAAATGGGGCATCGACTTCATGACTTGTAATCCCCCATCCAACAATGGACACAAATACATCGTTGTCACAGTCGATTACTTCACAAAGTGGGTTGAATCCATACCTACCTTCAACAACACTGCTGACACCACAACACATTTTTTCTTTAATCACGTCATATCTCGCTTTGGAGTACCGCTCCACCTAGTCTCTGATCACGGGAAACATTTTGAGAATGAAATTTTCGTCGAACTCTCATCCCGGTTAGGATTATCCCATGAGTTTGCCTCACCATATTACCCTCAGTCCAACAAATAGGTCAAAGAAGTTAACAAGGTCCTAAAAACCATGTTACAACACATGGTTAACAAACATAAGACCAATTGGCATCATATGTTATTTTCCACACTATGGGCTTACCGTACGACCGTGAAAATGACCACTGGTTTCACACCATTTCATCTATTCCATGGGGTTGAGGCCACTCTTCCTATCGAGTGCGAAATTCCCACCTTACGCATGGCAATTGAGCTATTACCCGAGACTGCTCCAATGGAGCGGCGTTTGCTAAACTTAGAATCCCTGGATGAAGATCGCCGATCTTCATTACAGAACAATGAGGCAGCCAAAAAATGGTCAAAGGCCACATTTGATCGCCATGTCAACCTTCTCTCATTTCACGAAGGCGACCTCGTTCTTGCTTACGATATCGCTCACGACACCCTCGGTCATGGAAAATTCGAGTCACTATGGCATGGCCCCTACATTATCCAACATTGCCTCACCAAAGGCACCTACATCCTGGCTTCTCTTGAGGGCCTCTCTCTCAAAGAACCTGTCAACGGGTTATACTTAAAGAAATTTTATGCCTAAGCGTAGCCATTCTACATTATGTTATTTGTTTTGTAGTGTTTTTAATCTTTTTTCTATACCTCATGTCTAAACTACCATTTGTGTTATTGACATATGCTTCCTCCACCGGCCTACCACATCGGTTACGCCGACAGTGCCAGTTGTTGGACACAAAATATCGCTTCGACAACTTGGTCCCTCTATTCCCCCTCACATGTACTGCTCCATTGTAGCGACATATGTTTGGGTTTAGCAACCAACAACCAAGCCGAATACACTGCCATCATTGGTTTCCTCGCCGATGCCAGCCATCATCGTATTTGTCACCTTAGCATCTTACTTGACTCCCAACTAGTTGTCCTCCAACTCAACAATGTGTACCGGGTCCACGATCCTTGCCTCTTTCGCAAATACCTGCAATTTAGAATTTTATCTCGACATTTTGATTTCATTACATTTACACATATTCCAAGACAATTGAATCAAATCACAGATAACCTAGCTAAAATTATACTCGATTGGCATATATCACATCAAGATACCTTTACACACACATAAACCATCAAGAGTCTGTCACAACATATATAGATTAGACATCATAAATAACATTAAAAAACAAAAATTCTCACACCCACGTGAACATCACAAAGGCCCCCAAATGTATATCCATATATATATATATATATATATATATATATATATATATATGAATCTGTCAACAGTTCCATCAAAATGTTTACATACACATAGAATACAATGTATACAAAACTGGTGTCACTACACCAAAATGGGCTCACCAGCCTATATATAATATACAAAAATACACAGAGAGACACTCATGGTGCCTCTAGAGCACCACCTCCTGGCCCTCCCTTAGGCGGTGGTGCCCCACCCACTATCGGTCCCTTCAGACCTGGAGGTAACCGCCCAGTCATCGTAGCACCTGCTACTGCTGCTCGCCGAACCACAGTCCGCCACATCAGCGAAACTCCCACACACTGCTCCAGGACACCCTCATCCTAAATGCATGACCACATGCCCTCAGGCACTCCCTGTAGCACCGCTTCCAAGTGGCGACGAATATCCTCAAAATATCCCTCGATCTCTGCCAGAGGAGCATGCGATGGCCCTGCACTAGGATCATCAAAACGACATCTCCTAGCCACTCTCTCCTTGCCAGCTGGTCTCACCTTAATGTCCTCGCATCGTCTTCTCTCCCCCACCCGCGACTCCCCCCGCGGAGGCCTCACCGGCCCCTGACGAGCCGACACTCTCACCAACTCAACCTCACACCCGTGAGGTCCCACATCTGCACATACAAACAAACAAAAGATAACATCAACATCCATCTATACATAATACATAGGTCATACTATCTCAAATATCAACATATCAAACAAATCAAAAACATACCTCGGTGGTCAAACACCTCTCCCGAAGGTAACACCATATCCAGATCACCTCGAAAGTCAACCACACAGTATGGATACTGCAGTATGATCTGTGACATCTGCCACCACACCTATGCAACCTCGACCGTGAAAAAATGGCCACCCTTGCCACCACTATGGCGAATCAAAATCCATGACCACCGCATCAGTCGTGGCTCTCGTGCACACGGTGCACCCAATAAAACTCTAGGGCGCAACATCGACACCCTCTCCAAGAAACATGCCACCAAGATGGACCCAAAAGAAAATTCCCCTGAGTCCGCAACCCGACACCTTTCAATATGCCCTACCATCTTGGCATGCAACATCAATCCCTAGGCAAAGTGCTCTCCCGCCAATGCCCTCTCCATAATCCTCAACTGACCACCACTGATCCGTTGAGTCTCAAGGGACCCATAAACCCTCACAACCATCGCTGCTACACAACGGTGAACCAAAGAATCCATCGCCCCGATACTCACTACGGAGCCTGACATAAAGTCATCTCTCGAACAATAACTCTGGCCCAAGGTAGCCAGCTGCCCGACCCCAGGTAATACAGGCTCCACCGGTAGGGCATTCCCCGAAAAGGGAGCCCAGTCAGAAAGTACACATCCTCCACTGCAGTGAAGGCTAGCTGCTCACCTCACACCATAAAACAATGAAGACCTAGACTCCACATCTGGATCAAGAACTGTATAAGGTACTCTTGGGCCCAGATCAAGGGGCACTCAAAAAAATTTAGTAGCCCACAAGCTGCCAAAGTCGCACAAACCGTCGCCTCCTCAATAGTCACGACCTCCCTTAGCTGTGACCAGTCTCGCTCTCGCCAATGAAATGACATCGTGCCAATACTCACCTGCAACCATATAAATCCAGTCATAGATCAGCCATCTCATACATAAACACATTAAAATCTCCAAAAAAGATGAGTTTTTCACCCGTCAGCCTTGCCTCCAAGGCGCGACTGTTTAAACCCATAGGCGCGCACACATGCATGCCTGTTCACCCCACAAGATTGCACACATGTGCGCTTGTTCATCCCATAGGCACACATGATTGCGCGCTTGTCCGCCATACAAAGGTGCCTTCATGCGCCCCTGTCACATACACAGGCGTGCATCACAATGCAACTATCTGCCACACAGCTGCGCACCCATGCGCAGTTGTTTAGCTAACATGCGTGCATACAATGCACACCTTTTTCCCCCTTGGGGCACACCCATGTGCAGATTATTGGATAATAGGCACGCACCAATGCGTTCATATTTCTATATTGCCCGCACACTGGGGGGCCCACACCCACAAAACTCCCTGTATGGCCCTCCGTACAGGCCCTTCCCACAAAAAGAAAACCTAATTCTATGTAGGACGATCAGAACACTAACCTGAATCTACCTAGTCCTGAATCAACTGCCTCACTCTCCCAGAATCTCCAAATCTCCTATGAATATCTCTCGTCCAATCACTTTGACAGCAGGTACAAATGAGGTGGCAATGTGGGCCCTACAACAATATATAGTCCTTTTTGCCAAACTTCTAGATCCCATTCCGGGAGCTCCGGGTGTCCGTTTTTCGATCTGTCTTCAGCCACGGGATCAGTACCCCATCCTCTACATCAAGACAATCCCTGGGCTACTTTTCATCCTTATCCCTCAGGGATTTTTGTTTTCCCTACCCCATCCAGGTACGCTTGCTCACGTTCAAAATTATCAAATAAATGATTGTATGTTCGATTCTCTTCAGATATTGTTCACGTCGGGTATTTGGTTTTCATGTGTGCAGGTACTTGGTCATCATACATCAGCGCAACCCCTTTAGGTATATAATCAACACTGGAATGTAATCATTCCCTCTGAATCTCAAATTGCATCTCCAGTCACACCCTCAAAAATTTGCCTTTAGGGTCCCCATATCCGGTTCTGCAGTACCGCCACCTCCATTGCACTTTAGGTACTGTCACCCGGTAGCACTCTCCCCACATGAGTTGTCCCATTCATAGTACCCCTTGGCACTTTGACACTCATGTTGTTCTCAACCCTTTAGGGATGGGAGTCCCGATAGTCTTACATCATGTCGTGAATCAACCACATACTCCTTCTCCTCATTTTGATAGCCTTCCCAATGGACTCCCAAGACACTTCTTCACAGATTATTTTGACTACACTCCCACAACAACATTTACCCATCATCAGTCTGCCCATCCTCGGATTTCCCTCCATACATTGCCCTACTACAGAAACCAACCTATGGGGCCCCCACGCTCCACTTGTTTTTTCCAGCAACTTGTGCCATCCCCAGGCCAAGCCATCTTACACTAGGGAACCTGTTTCTGTATCTGCATTATTATCCCCACATATTTTTTCATTCTTTTTAATTAAACCGTGATTCCCAACATGTTACATAGCTTTTTGTCATCACCTTTGACGACCTTCTTGGAAAATGCAACCCATGTCGCCCTTGGTTGGGGCACTCATTATCATCTACTCCTCTTGACATCGTCCATATACTCTGAGTATCCCACATGCCACCTACCTCTTCCCTCTGAGTTTGTTCACTTTGTCTCACCTCTGGCACAACTTATCCCACGTCTTGTTGTCCCCCTAACACTTGACCTAGTTGAACGGTTGCGACCACTTATACTTCGCATATACCCCCAACCAAGGGAAGTCTTGAGTTTTCATACATCTTGACTTCTTCCATGTACCTCCTCAGTTCCTAACCTCACCTAGTAGATATCACAAAGCCCTTTTCTTCTTGGAGTCACGTCCCCCTTTTATCGACATCATCATAGTTTCCAGAAGGGCAACAATATCTTGACTCTCATTACCTTTCCAATGAGAGGTCTCAGATGGCACAGGGAGAACCATCATTGCTCCCTACTGTCGTTGACCCCCATAACATTCGACTTCAACACTTTCTCATGTTACGGTGGGTCTTAATTTGCAACTATTGCAGTTGTTTCTTATATTTTCCAAAGACCTCTGAACTTGGATGGGCTATCAATGCCTACATAATCCATGATACTTCTTACAGGTGTCATTGCCTACTATTCAGAGTATGTTCCTCCTCAGAATTATCCTCTGCCTTTATCACGACCGTCCTTGAGGGCACTGCAGTTGTCTACATCAACACACAGTTTTAGTTACTATACAACACCATTCTTTTTTGAGTTACATGACACGAGCATGGGGCATGCCCACCTCGTTTGTACACAATTTATTTTTACATACCTTATGGAAGGTTGGGTCCTACAAGTTCCCTTCTCCCTCCAACGGGTCACTCTTGATACTCTCACTATCTCTCTCTCTTACAACGACACTCTTAGTAGAAGAAACATTGATGAATTTTGGCTATAGGTATGCCCCTAACCTCATCCATCAAGGGGCATCTGTTGTCACTAAAATTTCGTCCGCAAATGGTTACAGGAATCTATCATCTTCAAACAACTATGATTTCACCCATGGACCAAAATTACCAAAAAAACATTTCCAAAAGGTCCAAAACTATACAACCAGTGATAAAATCAAAGTGCATTATGACTACACAGGGCGCGCGTGCACATGTGCCATCCAGAAGCGCATGAAAAGTGCACATGCGCGACTGTGGTCACTAAAAGCCACGCACACCTGAGAACGATGCATTTATGATATTGGTCGACCTCCCACCCACTTTTGGTTCAGCTTCCAAGTTTATTTGACATCCAAATCTTGGTTGGATCTGACTAGGTGGTTGGTCAAAGACCTAAAAGTGCCCTAAACAACCCCTTTTCACACTAAAAGCTGGTTGCACAATACCTCAAAGTGGTGCTATAAAACAAGGCCATGGGTGCACTACATTTTCAAGTAATTCATTTGGAAGGTTATGCTGTTGCTATTATCTTGGGGAATCCTCTTTTATCATCAACAATATACTAGCATCATTACATTTGGGCAATCCATCTCACCTTTTGAGTGGATTAGCTTGGGATTCTTTCACCATTTCTTTCAAGTTTCAAAGTTGTAAGAAGAGCTCAATTGTGGGGGTCCAAGAGCCCTCCCTTGGAGGAAGAAGGGACCCAAAGTCCTCTTTCTTCTCAATGTTTTCTTTTTCACTAATACAATCCTTTCCATTGGTGACATGAGTCTTATTGGTTTCTTGTTCTTATGTCCTTATGCTCAATAGTTTAGTTTCTCTTTCCTTTCTTAGTTTAATTCTTATCTTAGTTTTTTATGTTTCTTTTTCTAACCCTTTCCTTTGCTGTTGTCTTGCTTAGCTAACCCAACTAAGCTTGTAAGCACCTCTATTTTGCTCATTTAGGTGACAAAAGAGGCACAAAACTTGTGACATGATCTATATGATCATGAGATAGCCTGTGTGAATGTGGTGATGCTACCTGTAGATTGGTCTACAAGACCATGTGAGCCTTTCCCATGCAATGTGAGATGGATGGATGTGATTGATACCATTACATGAAGAACACCATAGTTAATACCTCCCTAGATAAGAAGGAGTGTTGATATTTTGGTATATGCGAGATGTATTAACCTCCAGTATAACCTTTGTACTTAGAGTAGAATATTTCAGAAGCAAGAGAACCATTAAACAAATGTGGAATACCCTAGATGAGAAGTCGACCCAGGAAGACTAATAGTAAAGTAAATACAAGTCTCCATATATGAGGTTGACCCCACATGAAAATACACCTTGGAAGACTAGTATAAATATAGGTTAGGTGATCCTCATTTGAACATACACTCACTCACTCATCTAAGACACAAGTTTAAGGAGCAACAATTGCAACAGAAGGAGGCGCAAGCCTCGAGAGGGTGGTTTAATAATTATTGTGGTGTAATCTCAATATTTATGGTATCTCTCTTGTGTGATTCTCTTGGTAAATGCATGCTTCTATTGGTAGAGGTATTCTCTCTTGATAATGTGCTACAGTCGCAACAATATTAGTATTTATGGTTAAGGTTTATCTGTTGGTTCTAGTGGAATTGCCAAAATCTATCTAAGAAAAGGTTACTGTGCTGAGGATGGCCTGTGTAAGTGCCTATGGTTAGGTGACAATGATGTGACATTGTCTATGGTTAAATGAGGATACCAAAATTTTAACACTCCATAATAAGAGCCCACTTTAACTAAATCCATTCATTCAAATGCACCATGGAGAATTTATGACTGAGGAATTTTCCCACCAAAGTCTTCCCTGCTAACAATTCAATTTACTTCACCAAATATCTTCACCAACAACTAGAGAAATACCACCTCTATGATATTTAATCACCTTCTAGTTCTCCTTCCCTCACCAATCCACTGCATGAATAATTCCACCTCTCTGCAAATATTGCAACTACAAATTCATACTGATGAACCATAACCCCAAACCATTATGATCTGGCACAACTCCACATCCAACCCTCTCCTCTTGAAGACTGGATAGTTCTAATGAAAATTCCACCTCGAGTCCAATGACACCCCCTTTACTCCTTCCCTTGACCACATCAACTATATTCGTATGAACACCATCACCCTTTTCTAACATGACCACTAACGAATAACCTCAAGGTCCCTCTAATTTCAATCTAGATTCTTCCTATATGACAAGGATATTATGGGGCATAGATTTGTCAGGACTATTGACTACACCCCCCTTATCCAAAGTTTTGGAAAGTATAAAGTGTTCATGCCATGAACCCCCCATGGCCCTAGATATCTTGACATCAAGAGGCCCATAGGAGACAAAAACATCCTCTTTTGAGACCATGTCTTCAGAGTAATAAGACAATTGAGGCATATCTGCATAGAAACCCTAGCCCCACTCATTCTTTCACCTCATCCTCAATCCATGATTTGAACCAATCTATTGAAAAAGTATTCAAGTTCTATAAAAATGTTTTTTAGTTGATCCACTGTGAAAAGTTTCACCCTTTTAGCTAGATAACTTATGGTCCTAGTCTAGTTTAGAAAAGAGAAAGACCAAATTCATGAAACAACAAGCCTTTGTATCAACAAATGATAATAGTAATTGTACTCACTGTTATTATGGTGTCTCTTAGGGTGTTGCTAACCTGAGTTAAATTTGACAAAAAAATCCTCCACATCCAATACTGAGGCACTTCAATCCATAGTACACAAAACAAAGAGTAAGGAAAGAAACTCAAACCAAATTAAGTTTTTCAGACTTTGCGCTCCTTTTTCTAGGGTAGTGAAATCTACTTCAATTAAGGGTGGAGGTAGGAAATAGATTTTGTATCCAAATGTTTAGATAAATATGGATTTTATGCATCCACCTTAATTAATCCTTTAGAAGCGGTGGATGATGCAGTAGTTTCAAATTTCTGTTTATGAAGCAGATCCAGAGGAAGTAGTCGAATAAACATTTATAACGAAGCCAATTGAAACTCAAGCTTCTCGTAACAACCTATAATATTTTACTTGCAGGTCTAAAACCAAGCTTAGAAACCAGGCTGACAATGAATGACTATGGTTGAATTCAGTAGAGAAATTTTTACTATGGTTGACTTTGGTTGACTTTGGTTGAACATGTTTGACTATGGTTAATTATGGTTGACCATTGTCAACTATGGTTGAGAATGTTTGAAGCCATCCTTAACTTGATTGTATACTTGGTTCATTATATACACAAGTAGGAAAGTCAATGGTTGATTTCTCATCTTGGTCGACTTATGTCAACTTGCTATGTTCCTAAATGGCTGTGCAACACATTGTGATGTTCCTTAAGGGTTATGTTTGATTGTGACATTCCTCCATGGTCATGTCGCATTGCAAGCAACATTCATGAAGGGTTATGTCACATTGCAAGCAACATTCATGAAGGGTTATGTCACATTGCAAGAAAAAAACATGAAGGGTTATGTTACATTGCAAGAAAAATTCTTCTATGGTTATGTCACAATGTAACATCCATCAATATGTCACATCACAATGTTCCTGAAGAGTTATGTTGAATTGAGACAATCCTCAATGGTTATGTCACATTGTGACATTCATTTTGGCTGAGTTGTGTCAAATTGCTACATTCCTTGATGGTTATGTTGCATTGTGTCATTCATCAAGGGCTATGTTTGCTTGTGACATTAAGAGGTTATATCTATTGTGATGTTAATCTTGGTTGAATTATGCCCACTTGATATGTTCATCATTAGTTATGTCGCACTATGACGTTCATCAAGAATTATGTCACTGTGATGTTCTTGAAGGGTTATGTTATATTGTGACTTTAATAAATAATTATGTTCACCATAGTTGAATATAAGTGACATGTTTTATTATGATTGAATATAGTTTAATATGTTTGACTATGGTTGAACTTAGATTACCTGTGGTTAATTATAATTGACTTTGCTTAGCCATGGTTGCTTATAGTTGACTATGTTTGACCATGGTTAACTATGGTTGGACATGGTTAGCCATGTATGAATATGATTAATCATATTTGACTATATTTAAACATATTTGACCATAGTTGAGTATGGTTGGACATGGTTGACCGTGGTTAATCATATTTGGCTATGATTAACTATTGTTGACTATGATTGAAAATGTTTTACTATGGTTGGTGATGTTTAATTATGTTTGACCATGTTTAAACATGGTTCACTATGGTTGACCATGTTTGACAATGGTTAAATATGGTTCGCCATGTTTAACTATGGTTAATGATGGTTTGACCATGGTTGACCATCATTAACCATGATCGGCTACAATTAACTATGGTTGACTAGGATCGACCATGTTTGAGCATGGTTGACTAATGTTTAATAAGGGTGACTATGATTGACTATTTTTTACCATGTTTGACGAGCATCTTTCACAATGGTTAACTTTGTTAGAGCATTTTTTAATATGGTTGACTTTGGTTGACCATGGTTGTCTTTGTTTGACCATGTTTGAATATGGTTAATTATGGTTGACTATGGTTAATTATGATTGAGCATGTTTGAAGGCCACCCCTAACTCAATTCTATGTTTGATCCATCGAATGTGCAAGAAACAAAGTAAACATTTTCTTTTTCATCTTGGTTGACTTATGCCAAATTGTTATGTTCCTCAATGGTTATGCAGTGCATTCTGATGTTCCTTAAGGGTTATGTTTGATTGTGGCATTCCTCCATTTTTATGTCATATTTCAACCTTCATTAAATGTTATGTTGCATTGCAAGCAACGTTTCTACATGGTTATGTTGCATTGCAAACAACGTTTCTGCATGGTTATGTTGCATTATGATGTTTCTCAAGGGTTATGTTGGATTGTGACATTCCTCAATAGTTATTGTTGCAATGTGACATTCATCAAGAGTTATGTCACACTGTGACACTAAGATATTTATAATATGATTTTATCTATTACAATACAATACACAAACTTCAAGCTTTAATGTTACTTATCCAAATTTTAACATCCTTCTAACCTCCAAAATGTTGATTTTATTGAAAATGTAGAAGGATGTTAAAATTTGGATAATAAAACATTGAATTATAGAACATTAACAATAAAACTACTTGTCATTCAAAGTTAGAGAGAAATAATGAAAAATTATATATCTAAAATTGATTATGTTAAATTTTAAATTTTGATAGGGATGTTTTTAGAAAACAAATTGTCTTATGTTTAATGCTAAAATATATTGTCAAGTGTAATTTAAATTTGAAATGAAGAGAGATTTTGTATGTACATACGATTTTAAAGTTTAAATTTAAGAGAGTTTGTATTAATCATAATAAAGCTAATTATTATTATTACTTATATTATTTGTTTAACATATCAACGTTTGTATTAAAATAATAATACAATGATTGCTATATAATAATTAATTATAACTTTTGTTGATACATTTACCTTCTTTGGATGAGTCTTTCTTTCTCTTTTGGACCCGTTCAAAAAATTCCCTAGCCATGTGAATGTAGGGTAATTTCCCTTGTCAAACATCCCAACCCTCCCACACCTGCATCTCGAAAAATATTGGTAATGAGGATGCAAAGAAATTTCCCACAAACCTATTTATCGTCCCAGTCTTCCCGCACCCACATCTCACATGGTTGTCACCGCATCCACATCCCAGATTATGGGACTTAGTCTATTTTCCCAGTTCCTTTGAGTCTCATGTGGAGGGATAACACTTTACCCCTCCTCCTACATCTCACATTCCACATTAGTACTCCCACTTCCCACAACCTACATTCCACATAGGGCATGATTTATAGTTTCAAGGTAATCATAGCACATCCACTATGCATCTTTCGTACAATGGAATGGTTGTTGTTAATTAATGAGGATTGATTTTCTCACATTTCCCCCAAGCCTTGTGTACGTGAATGATAGTTATAATTTAATGAGTGACATGCACTTATTGTATGAGGGGGAAAGTTTGAACAATGGGATTGATCTCTAATTAATAATTAGTCGGGTGTCTGCAGACGAAAAATCTGATTTATACACGTAATCCTCACATTTACCTGACCACATTGAAAGTGAAAGAGATGTAAAACAAGAGAAGGAGAGAACCATTATGTGGAGATAGAATGAATTCATTAGCCCATGAAAGTTGAGATTTCTAGTGGTCTGTGGCATATAAGTGGTATTTTGAGCTTTTCCTAGAAGATAATATTACAAACAAAGAGTGTACATTCGAGATAGCTAAGGCCGGGTGCATGCCTGAAGTATTTGATTATAGGGAACTTGTAGTGTGGTGTGCTAGAAAATTTGATCCCAAGCACTAACTGATTGAAGTAAAGGAAAGAAGAAGGAATCCTATCCATTTGACTCCAAACACCTTTAGAAGGATGTTGTGACTTCGAACATTGAACAAAGATCTCAATTTTCTGAGGCATATTCTTTCATAGATGCTCAGGGTGGAGGGGTGAGTTTACCCAAAGAGGTTTTGGTCCAACCTTCTATCAGAGACCCAAGAACCAATTAGATTAACATATTCATGTTGTCTCAACCATATAGGGAATTCATGTGGCTTTTTGCATGCCAAGTGGGCCAAGATTCAATTTCGTGTGTCTCCATGTATGCTGTGTACATCCTCCATTACTTTATATGAGTAGGGGTAATTTTTTATTGGACCCAAATTATCTTGAATGAGATTTCCCACCAACTATCAAACTTCATTCAGAACAAGATATTCTTCATGACCTCTTACCTAGTTATTGATTTAATTTCATGTAGCATGTTTGAAAGCATTCCCCCAAGGGGCAATGTCTATTTTAATGAGGACCCTGCTCAATTATGGTACCCTATATTATGGAAGCACAAAGAACCATTCCATTTCTATCAAATCCAAGACTCTTTTGTTAGTGAGTGCAAAAGTATGCTCACCGGGATTGAACCAACCATGTTAAAAAAGGTATTCATACATGGATTTCTTGTGGGGAAGGGAGTATGTAATTTGAAGAAGAATTCACATACATAGGGATCTTTGCTTTGAAGGGAAACCAATTCTTCTTCCCCATTTTTTTGTGATATATTTATGGCTTATGAACTATGTTGAAAATACAAAATGTGTTTCTTTTTTTTTGATAAAAAGAGGAAGAGACAGTTCATCCCCAAGCCTTTCCAAATTTCTGATATTTCAGTTAAAAGTTCAATTACCTGGCTAAGATGGATGAATTCTTTGATTCCTCCAATATTAAAGAGGCTAAACCACACACACTATTTGATCCAAAATTTGTTTTCACAGACCACATGGTTTCAATTGTATATGGTTTGGTTTTTTCTAGGTTGGAGGAAATCATAGAGGGAGCCGATGATAATGAAGATACATATGTCGAATCTAAGGTAGTAGTCATGACAAGTAAAAATACTCCTAAATAGAAGAAGCAGGTCACTTGTGACGATGCAAATACACAGGCAAGTTCAAACATTGGTGCGAATAAGATACCTCTCTAGGAAGAAACCAAACAACCACAACAAAAACAGAGGGGCATATCCACAACTAGTTCATGTTGATGGTGGTTCAGTTCATCACTCTGGTAAGAGTTTCTATTCCAGTCACAAAAATAATGAAGCTAAAATAGGAGGAAGAGAGAATAATGAAGGATTCACGGGTGATGGACATGACATGGACCCCCCTCAACATCAATTGGAGATAACCCATATAGTTACCCTTATTCCCAAGAGAATTTTTTTTTCCAAATGGAGGTAACACTCAAGACCCTGGGGGTTTGGAAGAAAATATGGTAGACATGGAAGTCAATGAGGTTAATGAAGTTCTCGCATAGGCCACAATGCAAAAAACTAAGAGTAAACTAATTGTATAGGATTTGGATTGGAAGTGACCAATTGTTTTCGAGGAAGAGTCTGTGAATCTGCATCATGTTAAATATGATAAACAATCTAGGAAGTGGCAGATTGAGAGAGTTAGTCTGAAAGACAAAAGAGTAACATGAAAGTGGAGCTCCAAGATATAGGTTAAATGTTTGAGGCCCTCAGGGCTTCTCATATTTCATCAAGCCATGGGTGAAGCATTGGCTCACTCAGTAATTGAACACGAGCTAGAAAATGAAAAATTGAAGAAAAAGATAAGGGAGCTCGAGGCCACTCTGAGCCCAAGACAATTATTTGTAGAACCTTCGTCTGTAATGATCCCAAATGAATTTCCCAAAGAAGTTACCAGATCAATATCCAAGGTCACAAAGGATGCTAAAATATTAATGGGTATTAGAAAATATGTGGATGAGAACATAAATAAAATACTTGGCATAATCCTGAAAGAATTCTAGATTGCTATAGAGGTAGGTGTCATGGAAACAAGGATATGTTCCCTTAAGGAATTTTTGCAAAAGGATTTACAAAATGATAGAAATTTTTTATAAAAACACAATGAGTACATTCGTCGAAAGAATATCAAGCATGGATGAGCTTACAAGATGGAAACAACATTTTCCTTCTAAAAATAGATTGAAGCAAATACAGTCTGGTTGGCTTGGGAGGATAGATACCCTCCGACAATTGATCACCACCGATGACACTCTTGAAGGAAGGATAAGTATGGTGTTTCTAAAGGTGGTTGATATTGTGAATGAACTCAAAGGTCCACCCTTGATAAGGGATTCAATGTTATTGACTAGAGATTAGATATTAAGAGTCACATGGGGAACATAATTTGATGACCTCATGAATTTTCCAGAAGATTAAATTCAACACTGGCTAGTCAATTCCATGAATGAGAATGAAGGCCAAACGACTATTACAAAACAATAATGTGCCATGTTCAAATGTGTTGAAGACAAGTTGTTCGAGGTTATGGTTAAACATGACATAATCGTAGCACCGTTACATGAGTATATTCAAGAATGGATAAAGGGTATGTTATAAGCATTAACTAACCCACTGTGATCTTGAAGATTAAAGAAACAATTATGATAGTTTTGGTTAATATGTGACTACTTATTTAAATAATCCCAAAGAAGCAATATGGAGGGGAACCACCATCCCATGCTTCCATTTTTGTGAGTATAAGTCTTTTTTGAAGCATTTCCCTTGATTTAATTATTTCTCTGTCTTTAGTCATCCAACCTTGTCATCCGAACTTTGTTTGTGTGCAAGGATTATTTCTGACTGCCTCCTTTTGTATTCCAGGTTGCCTTTGCTTAATATAAGGTCCACGAGAGCCCCATCCCATTCCAATAGGAAAAACACATTTCACATTTTCTCGTTTAAGTATCATGAATACTATGTAGTGTTGATTTTCACACATTTTATTTGATTTTGAACAACAAATTTTTCCTGAAGATGAATCCAATTTGAGGATTCAAAATGTTGTTGACAAAATAACTAATCGCCACCTATGACAATTGGTTTTGGAGATGAATCCAGTTTGAGGATTCGAAACGTCAATGACAAAATGAATTCAATTGTTGGTAATCTAAAAAACCTCTTTGAAAATCCTCACCACAGGAATCCGAAAACAACAACAAATTTCATCTATTATTCTATTTAAACTTCCATGGAGATCTATTGTGGGAGCTTATAAATTTTGTGGTTTTTTAATTTTATTAGAGCATGAAATCTCAAGTATGTGTTTCCTTTACACACTTATGATATGAATGGTATACAAATCATTTAAAGTTATTTGGAAGGGACCTTCTATACTACTCTATGTTATGTGTGTCTTGCTTCAAATATTTTTCTTTCTCTTGCTATGATATGGGATATGGTTATGGTGGAATGAACAATTCACTTGTTTTCCTTGTGTCAAAATTGTTACCATATGATCTTTTATTTTTATGTGTTTTCACTATGTGTCCCACTCATAGGCATCAAATGTTTCATGAATGAGAATTTGGTTATAGAGACCATCATATAATATAATATAATTATCAGCTGAGTGAAAATATCTCCATTCCCATGAGAAGAAAAGAGATTAACAATTTTCTTCAATATTGAAATTATATATATATATAT